>ML776722.1:652474-678539 GCA_009831015.1 Picea engelmannii
TTTTGATAGGGGTATTTGCGCTCAAAAGAAATGAAATAACACCTCCTACACTCTTGGACCAAGTTTCAACTTAGTCAGACAACTTTTTCTATGGGTTTGTCCACCTGGAGTGTCAGTCAGTCAAAAACAACAATTTTAATTGCTAAAGTCCAAACATGGCAAAAATGTAATTTTGTAATAATGAGTTGGAGGATGATGTAAATATGGACAAAGGTGAGAGAGATTTTTCCTAACCTTTTCCAACTCTAACATCACCCCCCACCTAGCCATAAAGCAAAAACGCCACTTTTCCTAGAGTGGTGTGCCTTCCTTCTAGAAAGTCTCCAAAAGTAAAAAAATGATAAAAAAATTAATGGGAGACTTATGCTATACCTTGGCATGCCTTTTCTAGCCTCCCACTACCTCTTTACTTCATCCCAATGCCTCTCCACTTCCCTTTCCTCATTAATTCCTCTCCTCTCCCCCAAATGGTGCGCCCTCCAAGGAGAGTTATGCCCCCCCCTCTTGTGGATCTCCTAGGAAAATTCATTTTTATTGTTTTGGGCCTCTTCCTCTCCCTTGACACGAATCCCATATACCTCCCACTACTCTTTGCTTGATCCCAACATTTCCCACACCAATCTACACCCTAGATCTATGATCTAAACCCTAGATGGTGTGCCCTAGCCTTGAGATCTACTCTTATGCTTGGTGATGGACACTTGGCATTGATCCAAGAGAGGTATGCTTGCCTCTCCAAGTATAAATAGATCCCTTTCCTCACTCCCAACTCACCATATCTTGAGCTATTGTTATGCTACTTGATTTTCCACTCTCTCTCTCTCTCTCATTGTTCCATCATTTCCATTCTTTGGCTCTTAGGGTTTTGGAGCAAGTATTTCTCCAAGATCCACTTTCTTGAGTAATAATAAAGGATAAACTTTGGAGGATTTTGGGAAGAGCTACAAGTGTTTTGGTTCTTACAAAACATGAGGTAATATTGTTTTGGTTTAATATGATTGATGCATAGGTAGATCTTAGGTAAAGTATTTTATTTGAGTAGATCTTGCAAAGAGTGGTATTGTAGATATATATATGTTGGTTAGCTAAATAAGGTGCAAGTATTTCATCTTGTTAGCTTAACCATCCATATTATCTATTGTATGCATGCCATTGTTTTAGATTTTGCAGGTTGGCTTCAAGGGTTTCATTTGGAATGCCTTAAGGAAAAGTCTTTCATTGAGACTCATATAAACTCCATTCCTTTCTCACTCTTGCTCTTCTTCTATATTGCTGTTCATTTCCATACATATTTCAGCTAGTTTAAATTAGCAAGATAGGTCTTTTTTTATCAAATATTATAAATTTTTCTTAAGAAAAATTTTTGCCCTAAAAAGGCAAAAGTTTTTTCTTCACTCTTTTGGTTGTGTATAGCATTTCCAACAAGCATAGCTTGCTTGTTTTTGCAGGTTCAGATTTGGTTGAGAGGGGTTTTGGCTACCCAAATACATCCACACAACACTCAAAGATCCACTAAGGGATTGGTAGCTATTTCTCAACCTGCTTCTTCAATTTTTAAGCATTTTTAGTCATTTTTTCTCCTTCTTTTTTGCTTGTAGTGGCTCATAGTTGTGGGAGAAGGAGTGGTACGGCCTCCTCCCACGTGTGAGCCTTGGGGTAACTAGGGTTTAGCATAGATCTTTCCTTTTTGCATTTTTCTTTCCCTTTTTAGCCTAGGACGTGGGGTTTGGGGTTTGCTTGGTTTGCTTGTTTGTTTTCTTGCTTCTTGTCTTTCTCCTTGTTCCATTCTCTTGCTTGCTTGCCTCTCTCTTTTTCTCAAATTTTCCTAAAGATTAAACAAGCTAATTAATTTCCTACCTATTGGGAGAGGAATACCCCAAGTGGTAAGGTTAGGGCTTTAATATATAATTGTGATCTAAGTTCTTAATGTTCTAAAATATTCTAGATCTAGATCTTATACATGGTTAATCCTTAGCTTAAGCCTATTGGGCACAATAACTTAACTAGATCTACTTGCATGCTTAAAGCTCTTCAAAGTTTAAATCTTTTTCCTAGATGCTTAGATCTATAACTCTAAATGTTTAAATGCTTCAATAAGTGAATGGTGTTTTTCTTTCATGCTATGATATTTTAAGACCACTTGCCACATATTGGAAGTAACTTCATGGTTAATTTAATAGTGTAGGCAAACACTTAAATCTTTTTCTTTCTCACACTTAATGCTCATATCTAAATGCTCTTAATCATAAGATAAGTGTGATTGTCCTTCATTTATTGGTTGGCAAGTTGTTCTTGCCCTTGTAATTTCTTCCTTTACTTTGCAAGCTATCTATTTGTGCGACTAAGTGATTTGCTCTCACATAACATATATGTGTTAATGCCCTTTCATTGGTAATATTAAGCAACACATTTTAGGCTGAAGTGAGTTTCGGCCAAGTCACTAAATCACATCTTAAAAGTGTCATAAAATCCTTAAAACACTCTAAAAAATTCCTAAAAGTCTACCTAATTCATATCTTAACTTAATAGACTCTTTAGGGTACCTTAGACCACCATCTTCACCATCTAAAACGGGGATTGAGGGGCAATGGAAGGTGATTAGGCCGGGGACGGTCTCGTGGTGCAGAGCGTCCCTTCTGTGAGAACTCAATCTTTCGAGCTGACTTGCGAAGCTAGGTTAGGCCTTGTTGCCATACTTCTTGAGCATCCAACAACCATTTGGCAATAGGAGGAGGAGGCTTTGGTGAAAATCTTAATAAAGGTAATTAAAACTTGATAATCTTAAGAAACCTTTAATAATTCAAACTTGGGCTAAAACATCTAAATATTTTGTGGGTTTAATAACTAAGAGTTGATTATCTTCTTCATCTTCATAATACTTGTGCTTAAAACTCATAAATCTTCTTTTTTTGATGTATTGATGATGTATTGATGATGATCTGATAAATGTAATGTGATGCTTTGATCTCCTTGTATCCTGCACACAAAATAATTAAAGTGGTTAGCTTGTTTGTTGTATCCTAGCATTCTTTAATTGTAAATATTGTACTTAATATTTGATTAAATTATACTTCTTGTAATCTACTTGTAACGAATCATCCTGTAACTTTAGTTGACCCCTTGCCCAATCTTAGGCACTAGTCTTAGTTGCCCTAGGAAAAGGTCTTGCTTAACATACTAACCTTTTCATCTTGCATTGCTGCTTGTGCATCTTAGGATTAGAATCCCCCCAAGCCTTAACAAATTAAAACTAACTCCTAGAACTTAACTCTAAAACTAATTTAGAAACTAGGGACTACCCCCCTTGGCTTCCCTAGGAGTGAGCCTAGACATAAGAGGTTCCGGTGAAAGTGACAGCGTGGGTTGTGAACCTAGGCATTGTGCCTCCAAGGACACACTAAGTGAGCCGGACTTAGCTCACGTTTGCAAGTGTGTATTAGGACAACAACAAGACCTTTGGAAAAGTGCAAAGGCCTCATGTCCATAACGATCCACAACTTGCAAGAGTATGAGAACAAAAGCTAACCTTGTCACTCTATTCAATATACGAAGATATCGTACAATGCCAAATGAGGTACCTTTGCAAAAGTGCAAAGGCCTCATTTATATAAAGTCTTATGACTCTTGGCCTTCTACCTACTTGACTTTTTTCCTTCCTACATGACTTCTTCCTATTTTATTTGGCCATCCTGCTCTACAAACTTGATCTATTCCAAATAGGATGATGAGAATATATTTACAATAAAATATTTAAAAGTACAATACTCCATCCATATGCACTTTCACTCAAAGTTTGTCTTCTAGTGATTGCAAACTTGGCAATGCAATACAATCAATAACTTGCATATCATAGGCCTCCTCTCCTTTTCCCTTGAAACTTCACCTTTTTGGAGACCATCTTCTTGTTAGTATTTTTGGATGGAGGTAGCTTGTTTTTTCTCCCCRTTTTGATTGTCTAACTTTGCCTTAGACATCTTCTTACAATTTGTATGTGTTTGTTCRCCTTGTTCCAAATCTACACTTTTGCCTTTCCCATTTGAGTTTGATTCTCTTTTACAAATCTCCAATAAGAAGCCTTGATGCACAAACTTTGAGATTTGTTGTCTTAAGAGTTTTTGGATTCCAGTGGCTTTCTTTTCTCTCTTGATGCACAAGCTTTGAGATTTGTTGTCTTGAGAGTTTTTGGATTCCAGTGGATTTCTTTTCTCTCTTGATGCACAAGCTTTGAGATTTGTTGTCTTGAGAGTTTTTGGATTCCAGTGGCTTTCTTTTTTTCTCTTGACAAAATTTTCCATTTAATACAAGAAAACTCTATTAATCATTCAATGCAACCTTTCAAACATAAGCATTGTGTTTTGGTGAGAGTTTTAAGATGTACAAGTATGTAAGCCATCGAATTATCAATAACTATTGCCACTTGATGCACATCAGAAACCAATGTATCACATGATGTATTTTTCACACTGAAGTTTCTTCCATCTATTCTCATTAACACCTCTTAAAAATCTGCAGGAGACATAATTGAAAACATGCTATTAATTCCACTTGCTTTCAAAAGAAACTGAAAAGGGTTCTAAATCAAATCAAACTTCCCTCAAGGCAATATCACTGAGCATTCAATTGCGGAATTCTTAAAAGTCCAGCTGTAATACTCCATGAGATTTTTGGTGGTAGTTTATGGCAAAGTATTGTTGAAATTTCTGTAAAGCTTTTGCATTCGATTTGGGGCATTGGTGAGATCAAGAGGAATGATGCATGAGCATTCATTGGTGGGAATGTTTTCTGCCCAATTGCTTTATCTTTCAACTCCAAGAGGGCAAATATTTAACACAAAGAAGCAAGCTTTGATTGCTGTTTTTCTTGTATGTTTCTTTGCCTACTTTCTGCTTCAGATTCCAAAACTTCACTCTCATTTCTTCAGTCTTTATAATATTTGCAGATTGACTCAAGCATGAGATCGAGCTATCAAATGCAAGGAACAATGAGTGAATGGTTTATAACACTTTTTTCCATTTGAAGTTTTTCTTAGGCAAGACTAGCATTCACTAAAGAAGTAAAGAAGTAGTCTAAACATTATATGTTTTTATCTTTTTTTAGTCATTTTTTTTGACAAATTTTGTCCAAAATCCGGGCAGAAATTCAGAAGGATAGATAGAATTGCAGATTTCAGTGGTTGAGATTACATATTGGGGTGCCCTGGGGTTTTTGAAGGTGTTGAATCTATTTGTCCATTCAAATATATGATTTAAACAATGTAAAATTGAGATTTAGTCAATAATTGATTTTCCCTATTCAAGTGATACTGCCAACAAAAATAAAAAAGGTAAAACATTTAGACTACACCTTCACTAAATGGAAAATGAATCTATGTGTTAGCGATATTTCTTGTAAGGGGGGTGTTTCTCTCCGATTTTCAGGCCCTTCGTGTAAAATGCAGAGGAATGGGGTTTAAAAACCCACCAAATGCGTTTTATTCAAAGGGTGCAGTCATGAGCGCCAAGCGCAACACACATGAGAGGTCCTTTTCGGGCTTAAAATCAAGCGAGCGGGCATTTTGTTTTCAACGGAAAGGATCCATCGACGGAGTAGATCAATGGTCGGTGGGTAATTGCAGTCAACCGAGTCACGCCAAGTATAGCGCAGAAGTTTTCAAGGAAGTGAACGGTCGGAATTCTCCGTGGAGAATTCGTGAAGTTACGAGGGCCGTTGATCGCGATCAGTTTAAGCCTGGGATTTTTTCTTGAACTCGGGGTTCGTGAGTTTGGAGGGAGGACCATATCCTTTGGTTGCGCGAGATCGTGAGTCGCAAGAATTGTGGAAAAGAAAGGAGCCATCACCTCTTGGGATTTCGCGAAGGGAGAGTGCCAAGGTTCGACACTCCAACTCGCGAGGTCATGAGTTGCGAGAGGCACTAGCACTTAAGCCCTGACCGACAGTTACATGTGGATGGCGCTCACAATAAAAAGAGCTATACTCCTATCGCCATCTCGCGTCTCGGGACTTCGTAAAAGGGGAGCACGAAGGCTCTACCCTCCAACTCACGAGATTGCGAGTTATGAGAAGTGTTCAAAGGGGAGTCAACCATCGCTGACCATCACGTCTCAGGACTTTGCAAGGGGAGAATGCCAAAGTTTGACACTCCAACTCGCGAGGTTGCGAGTTGCGAGAGGCGCTAACACTTAAGCCCTAGCCAACGGTTACGTGTGAAGGGCGCTGACAAGGAAAGGAGCCAGACCCGTATCTCCATCTCGGGTATCGAGAGTTTGGAAAAGAGGAGCCAAGGGTCTTCGACCCATGAACTCACGAGTCACGAAATGCAAAAGAGATTTTAATGTCAGGCCCATAGTATTGCCGAGATGTTCAGGGCCGTCTGATCAGAGAGGGGCATGTGGTGCATGATTAGGCTCTATCGCCTCTTTGCGCATCACGACTTTGAAGAGCAAGGATCAGCTCCCTCCCATCCATGAGACGCGAAGTGCTAAAGGTGTCCAGGATTTGGGCCCACAATATTGCCGAGATGTTCAGGGCCATCTGATCAAGGAGAGACACGTGGTGCACGATTGGGCTATGTCGCCACCTCGCCTATCGTAATTTTGAAGAATGAGGATCAACCTCCTCCCAGTCGCGAGATGCGAAGTGCCGAAGGCGTCCGGGATTTGGGCCCACAGTATTTCCGAGATGTTTAGGGCCGTTCGATTAGAGAGGGGCACGTGGTGCACGATTAGGCTCTATCGCCTCTTCGCGCATCGCGACTTTGAAGAGCAAGGATCAGCTCCCTCCCATCCACAAAATGCGAAGCGCCGAAAGCGCCTTTGAGGATAAGCGCAGGGTCACAGCCCATGGTCACTTGGGGAAAAAGAAAGAGTTGTGCAAAAGGGACAAAAGAGCCAGGTTTAGCTACAGAAGGGATCACCGTGATCTCCAGGTGCCAATCCGACTCGGTCTCAACCCTGGTTCCTTCTAGGAGTAAATGAAGGTGGGAGGAGGTGGTTGAAACCTCTCTTCACTCATTAATTGTAAGGTATGGAGGATCCGACAGGCAGTCTGCCCGAGACGATCCTGTATGCTGGTTTTTTCCAAAGAAGCCATGTCGAGTCCTCGACTAACCAGAGAAGTCTGCACACGCTAACTCAACATTTAATGGCTCAGCTACCCCCTGGCAAGAGCCATGCAAAGTTAAGGTGGCGTCTGACGAAGGAGTTCAGACCAGATTTGATCGAAGAGACGCCACGCCCTAAAAGTCTAGGATGCCTCTGCTGGGAAAATGTTTAGGAGTATATGTACTCAGTTTTTGTATTCTTGAAAGCATCGATGGTTGAGCTAGGCTCCCGATTGTAAAGTTTTGATGAAGCAGTGGTTTCTCTGGTTATGTTTTGGCACTCGAGACTTCTTGCCTTATGAATGTCAGCCTCTTTCCATCTCTCTGTGTACACTGTGTTAGAACAGCTCAGAATTGGAGGATCCAATCGAGTTGTGCTGTTATAGGATGATGTATGTTGGATCACTGTAATAGTTGTATTGTTTCTAATCAGTTCTTGTATTTTCTCAAGCTGAATGATTTGGAATTGGAAGACCTAGTCAAGTCACCCTTCAGTTCCCCGAAACTTCGAACCAAGAGGATCTTGTATTATGAGTTTTTCCTCCTCAAGCTGCTGAAAGGCCTGACGCCCCAAGCAGTCTTGCTCACTTATCTCACTAAGTCTTCCATCTGCTCATTTTATAATCAACTCATTGACGAAAGTTAGATCAAGACCTCCTTTGTTTTTCTACATACCAAGCCCGGTTTTCTGAGTTAGAGCGATATCTTCTTGAGTCTCTATCCATTCGATCACCCCATTAAATTATTTGTGACATAAATTGATGGGCATCGGCCTCTGCTCTTGTTGCAATCCAGGAGTGACTTCCAACGCCAACATTCATGGCGCCGTCGCCAGGGACAAAGTTGAAGATTTTCCTTGGGATTGAACGACATTGAGCCTCTGATTCTGAAGGTGCATCAGGCATCAGAGCCCTTAAATATTACTACTATGCACCTGACGACTCCAAGGTTTCCACATCACTGTTTCAGTTGCGGCTACTTTAGCACACCTGAAAGCTGACCCAGAGGAGCTTTCTCGAGAAGGTTTCAGCAGCTGCTTTCTCAAGCCTGAGAAGCTTCCTGGGGTAACAACAACGTAAGATCTGACCTTTGATGGTGAACAAGGACCAGGCATATTCAAAGCTGTGAATCTTTCACCTGGCAACTCCATGATTCAAGGATCGATTGACGACTCCGCTGGTTCGGAATGGAGAAAATCCTAGCTCGAAGGTTTGCTCCTTTTAATTTTTCTGCTATTCCTGGTTTTCCTAATGTTGTCCCTTCTCCAGATGAATGGGGCGATTATTTGCCTATATTTAGAGAGCATGAAGAGGACAACCCTGCTTAGCACCTCAGTGAGTTTCATGAACTCATGCATCAGTGGGAGATACATCATGAGGATGTATTACTGAAAATGTTCATGTTCTCATTAGTAGGGGATGCTAGTAAATGGTATCATTCTTTACCCCCTGCTAGCATTTCTTCACTCAGTGAATTCCATGCAGCTTTCACCGCCTATTGTCATAAGCTTTATCCCTTTGAGTTGATTTTTCATAACTGTTGTGAGGGATACCACAACTATATACAAGATAGAGTTGTTTCTTACGTAGGCTACGAGGATGATCCTGATGACCTGGATAAGAAATCAGTCCTTTCTCATCCCCATTCGTCTGTATCAGAGGAAGGTTATGAGAGTGATGAAGATCCCAGAGAAGAAGAAGATGCTTGGGGTGGAGTTAGGGAATTGATAAAGTATCTCTCTGCCCAACTGGATAGGTGGGAAGTTGAACGATGTGCAGAGGATTTTCCATCCTTTGAAGAAGATGCTCTTGGTATCTATACAATGGATGATGGTGAAGATCCCAGGGAGGGAGAAGACGCCTTGAGTGAGCTGATGGAGCAGGTGAAATATCTCTATGCCCGATTAGAAAGGTTGGAATCTGTAGACAACGAAGAGGATTTTCCATTCCTTGAGGCATATGTTCTTGGTGGCTCTTTTGAAGAGGATATTGAAAATTTCATAGCTGCATTAGTTTTTGCCCCTGATAAGCCTGCTGTCTCAGATTTAAGGCAAGAAGCCATTGTGGAAGAGGACTGTTCTCTTTTCCTTCATGAAATTTCCCATGACGTATTTACATTTGGGATTGAATCGAAGGATCGAGAGATCGTTCCTTTTTTACAATATGGGGGAGTTTTGTGCTCACCCAGCTTTGATGATCATTCTGGTAAGGAGCAGACTGCGAAGCCTTCTCCTCTGTTTGCAAATGAAGGACATGGCAAGGAAATCAAACTTCCTGAGCAAAAGGATGAAGAAAAGAGCTTTCCCACGGGTCCTGTTTATGGCCATTATGAATTTGACCCTTGGGAGAGCCAAGAAGAAGAAATCCTCCCAGATATGATTGTGCCTATTGGAGGCTGTGATGATGAGGGCTCTAAGGATGGAAGTCTAGAGGAAGAAGATGTTCTAAGTGAACTGATGGAGCAAGTGGAATCTCTCACTACCCAATCAACAAGTTTGGGATCTGAAGACAACGAAGAGGATTTTCTAGTCCTTGAGGTAGATGTTCTTAGCAGCTCTTTTGAAGAGGATATTGAAGATTTCATAGCTGCATTAGTTTCTGCCCCTGATGAGCTTGTTGTCTTAGATTTAAAGGAGGAAGCGATGGCGGAAATGGACGGTTCTATTTTTCTTCACAAGATATCCCATGATGTGTTTACATTCGGGGTCGAAATGGAGAATCGGGAGATAGTTCCATTTTTGCAAAATGGAGGAGTTTTTTTCTCTCCTAACTTTGATGATTATTTGGAAGAGGAGTAGTTTGCCTTATGTCCAGAGCCAGTCAGTGAGCAGCCACCGCCCGAGATCAGACAACATACATCAGTTGTCCACCTACCTGTGCTTACCAGAGATATTCAACCATGCATAAACAACTGTGTAGCAGAGGAGGCCTCTTGTCACCAATTTTCTGGAGTTTGCCACTGGTCCTATGAGCCTGTGAAGGAATACATGGAGTTGTATTTCCTTCACAAGTTGGAGCCGCCCTATTTCATCCCAACTTCAGCCTGTAAGGAGGAGTTGAAGAGCATAACCGTTCTATTGTCACGGTTACACTATCTGTTGGTGATCATCGACATAATGAAGCAACTTCCATTCAGGAAGCTACTTGATTGGTTATGGTGGAAATTTTCTTTCACCTAGCTCCATGTAAAGGATTTTACTAGTTTAGGACTGTACATAAATAAGCTCTCTCAAGCATGTATGTTTATTTTGTTTTGCTTTTACTTTTACTTTTCGGCCTGTATTTTCGGCAAGGTGTTTCGAGCTTGACTCCATAGCCCAACAACAGGCAACTGGAACTGCAAAATGAGTCCTTAGAGCATCACAGGGAGGACTCTATCCCCCATGGAGCCTATGTTAGAGATATTTCTTGTAAGGGGGGTGTTTCTCTTCGATTTTCAGGCTCTTGGTGTAAAATGCGGAGAAATGGGGTTTAAAAACCCACCAAATGCGTTTTATTCAAAGGGCGCAGTCATGAGCGCCAAGCGTAGCACATAGAAGAAGTCCTTTTCGGGCTTAAAATCAAGTGAGCGGGCATTTTGTTTTCAATGGCAAGGATCCATTGATGGAGCAGAGAAACAGTCGGTGGGTAATTGCAGTCAACCGAGTCGCGCCAAGTATAGCGCAGAAGTTTTCAAGGAAGTGAACGGTCATAATTCTCCGTGGAGAATTCGCGAAGTTACAAGGGCCGTTGATTGCGATTAGTTTAAGCGTGGGATTTTTTCTTGAACTCGGGGTTCATGAGTTCGGAGGGCGGACCATATCCTTTGGTTGCGCGAGATTGTGAGTCACGAGAATTGTGGAAAAGAACTGAGTCATCGCCTCTCGGGATTTCGCGAAGGGAGAGTGCCAAGGTTCGACACTCCAACTCGCGAGGTCGCGAGTTGTGAGAGGCACTAGCACTTAAGCCCTGGCCGACGGTTATGTGTGGAGGGCGCTGAAAATAAAAAGAGCTATACCCATATCACCATCTTGCGTCTCGAGACTTCGTAAAAGGGGAGCATGAAGGCTCTACCCTCCAACTCGCAAGATTGCGAGTTACGAGAAGTGTTCAAAGGGGAGTCAACCATCGCTAACCATTGCGTCTCGGGACTTTGAAAGGGGAGAATGCCAAAGTTCGACACTCCAACTCGCGAGGTCGTGAGTTGTGAGAGGCGCTAGCACTTAAGCCCTAGCCGATGGTTACGTGTGAAGGGCGCTGACAAGGAAAGGAGCCAGACCCATATTTCCATCTCGGGTATCGGGAGTTTGGAAAAGGCGAGCCGAGGGTCTTCGACCCACGAACTCGCAAGTCGCGAAATGCAAAAGAGCTTTTAATGTCGGGCCCACAATATCGCCATGATCTCCAGGTGCCAATCCGACTCGGTCTCAACCCTGGTTCCTGCTAGGAGTAAATGAAGGTGGGAGGAGGTGGTTGAAACCTCTCCTCACTCATTAATTGTAAGGTATAGAGGATCCGACATGCAGTCTGCCCGAGACGGTCCTGTATGCTAGTTTTTTCCAAAGAAGCCATGCCAAGTCCTCGACTAACCAGAGAAGTCTGCACACGCTAACTCAACATTTAATGGCTCAACTACCCCCTGGCAAGAGCCATGCAAAGTTAAGGTGGCGTCTGACGAAGGAGTTCAGACCAGATTTGACCGAAGAGACGCCATGCCCTGAAAGTCTAGGACGCCTTTGTTGGGCAAATGGTTAGGAGTATATGTACTGAGTTTTTGTATTCTTGAAAGCATCGATGGTTGAGCTAGGCTCCCGATTGTAAAGTTTTGATGAAGCACTGGTTGCTCTGGTTATGTATTGGCACTCGAGACTTCTTGCCTTATGAATGTCAGCCTCTTTCCATCTCTCTGTGTACACTGTGTTAGAACAACTCGGAATTGGAGGATCCAATCGAGTTGCACGGTTATAGGATGATGTATGTTGGATCACTGTAATAGTTGTATTGTTTCTAATCAGTTCTTGTATTTTCTCAACGCTGAATGATTTGGAATTGGAAGACCCAGTCAAGTCACCCATTAGTTCCCCGAAACTTTGAACCAAGAGGATATTGTATTCTGAGTTTTTTCTCCTCAAGCTGCTGAAAGGCCTGACGCCCCAAGCAGTCTTTCTCACTCATCTCACTAAGTCTTCCATTTGCTCATTTTATAATCAACTCACTGACGAAAGTTAGATCAAGACCTCCTTCGTTTTTCTACATACCAAGCCCGGTTTTCTGAGTTAGAGCAATATCTTCTTGAGTCTCTATCCATTCAATCACCCCATTAAATTATTCGTGACATAAACTGATGGGCGTCAGGCTCTGCTCCTGTTGCAATCCAGGAGTGACTTCCAACGCCAACACTATGGATTGCTCTAAACAGTTTTATCACATACAATTCAAGATTGAAACCATCAAGCACAAGAGAATGCAAACAAACAAGTTACCAACATAACTTTTCATGCAAATAAATAATATATTAGCAATGGATTCATCAAGAGATTTCTGCACTCTTTTTCACTTACAGACGAAGTCACCCACTTATCAAGTTTGATAAAATTCAACTGAGAATTCGACAAGGTATACATATATATTGTTAAAAATATCTTTTATATTTAAATTATGTGATTTAATTAATTTTTAATACATCATAAATCTATATATTATGTGTAACTTACTCTCTCTCTATATAAATTATATATAACTTACTATAGATAAGATAAATTTGTATATGTTAATATTAAATGTTTAGTAATCATTGCAAGCATTTTTTAAACATATTAATCCTATAAACTTTAAACCCTAAATAAGTTAATAACCCATGTGCGTAATACTAAACCCTTATCAGCTCATTGCCCTCTTCAATGTTTAATTCATGTCATCTCTCTTCGACGAGTGATTTGCAGCTACCCTATGCTCGTAGGCCCTAACTTGCATAATGTGTTAAATGAATACATTGGTAGCCCTTCTATGGTAACACTACTAGAGCCACCCTTGACCTGGTGTGGTGTGGTGTGTTCCTGCTTGCATGGGTTCTTTTTCTCATGCCATCAAGATGTATACATTTTCCTTATTCTCCTTCAGTTACATGATGATCTTGCATTACATCACTCTGTAGTTCTTCATATGACTAGCCATGGTATATCAACTCTTTATCTTTTACAACTTAGATGACATATGCACTCGTAGATGGTACACCATGTTTTCATTGCACATGGTCATGGTACTTTGGTTTAATTTGCTTTACTTCACTTGATGTGGTATGCTTTCATGTATGTATTTGGTACTTATACATGGTGTTATAACTTCTAAGTTAGTTGTGAATGTGGTAAACACTAAAGTGTGATCTAATAACACTTCATAACAACACATTTTTATTATTTTGCCTTGTGATACTATGGGGGACATAATTATCCTTTAGAAGTGTTGTCAAGTCTTGGGCCAAGTTGTAATACTAAGGATTTGTTCAAGGTAGCGCATTTCACATCCTTAATCATAATTAACACCTTACACCTTTCCCTTTCACTTCCATTCTTTTCATAAAAAGTTATTCCCGTTCATGTTTGACCTATCATATTTCATTCAACAAGGTCTATCTAATAAGAAAATGAAGATTCATGTATAATCCTAAGTCAAACAAAAGCTAAAAGGCTAGAGGGGAAGAGCAAATAAAACAAGTATAAAAATCTAGAGCTATGCCACCTCACTAAAAGGCCCTTACCCCTAAGTTCCATGCTTAATAATGCAATTCTAAAGGACTAATAAATCAAGGAAAATGTTAAAGGAGTAGTAAATCTAAGTTAAATGCTCCCTTTTAAAGGCTTACACATGGAATTAATGAAGATTCCTAGCTCTTGAAAGCTAGTTGGACAAGACACAAGATCTTAACATCATCACACATGACTTTGAGGACCAATACACAGAGTTTCCCTTTCTCTTTCAATAAGTTATCCATCATATTATTTATCTCTAACTTAGTGATATAGGAAATACCTCTTGTCTTAGGATTTGTCACATGTAATAAGGGTTAAGTTTGTCCCCTCCATGATGAAACTTAGACACATTCTAAAATGATCTTATGTTATAATGTTGCTAGAGTAGATCACTTGGTGTGCATCACCTAATGACTTGTAAGGGGGTTAGACCCATCACTATAAGTGGATGCCCTGTGTTGGTATTTGTGTACATGTATCGAGGGTAGCATCTATGCCTTGGGATTCACGTACCATGCCTTGAGATTCATGTACTTTCTCTGGGATCCATTACATTGCATAGGGATCCGTGCCATTTTACTTGGATCCATGGGATACATGCCATTTTTCTTGGGATTTGTGACATTGCATTGGATGATGACATAGAATCCACATCATCATAATGCGCCACATGGACCATTCCTAGTGAGCACACTTTCTTTCATGGACATATCCTCTCACATGTATGGCTTACTTGGCCTTGTTGACCATGTGTGGGTTTGTTGGGGTCAATTATGAGGTTGTTACACTCTTGGACTAATTGATTATAGGTTGTTATAGTTGGTTATTGCTCTATTGGACTACTCACATGAGAGAACACCTCTTTCTTGGTGCCACATGTACCATTATATGCTACTTTCTCGTGAGGCTCACCTCTCTTGGTTGACTGATCTTCTATACCATATTGTTTATCCTTTGCTTCATGGATTTGGTTAGGAGGGCACACCCTTTCTTGGGCCCTTTGTTGACTTGATGTATGACTTGGATGAGTTTGTTGGGGCATTTAAGATGGTGCACCACTTATTTCCTTATTTTATTTGCTTGAAGTGGTATTAGACCATGGTATTGAGGGCACCTCTTGTATTTGTCCTTGGTTTTTCCAGAGCACCTTGTATTAGCTCATTATTTTGTATTTAACACATGGTATTTAGACATGGTTTAGTGAGACACCTTATCTATATAAGGGGGGCTCACTTTTGTTTGTAACTAGTTGGAGAATAAGATAGAAACTATTGTCTAAATCTTGCTGAAGTTGTTGTCTATCTTGGTTATTTTTTTTGAGGGTTTATTTGTTAAAGGCTATCAAGAGTGTTTGTATGCGACAGGTTATGGTTAGAAGTTAGCAAAGAGCGATAGTAGAAGTGTCTTGCTACAATTGGAGGAGATCGTGAGGTAATATTAATTTCTTCCTATCTTTAGTCATTTATCTCTAGATCTAGGGCATTGATCATCACAAGTCTTTGTTTAATTTCTAGTTCTTGTTGTAGGATAGAATAAGAGCTACTCTTTGCTTCTTAAAAGAGTTGGTAAAATACTCTTTTCCCCACTAAAATATTAAAACATCCAAGTATTTCTTGGGGAATTTACTCGGTGCACCTGACGATTTCCTAGAATCCCAAAGCCTAATACAAGGATCAAGCCTCAAGAAAGATTAAGTGTGACCCCACAATCCAAGTGGAAATCAAGCACTAGTCTCCTTTATTTTCTTTCTCATCCACTTTTAACTTTTAATTTTCTTTTACTTTATTTGAAAGCAATCTAGAGTTTGATCAAGTTAAATTCATGAATCTAGGTTGCAATTTTTTAAAGTCTATAGGCTATTTTTTCTGATCTAGTTTATACTTGACTCTTTCTTTGCAAATCGTTTCATCATATGCTTTAATCTTATTTTCAAACGTTTTGCATTTTCACTCAAATCTAATGATTTGAAGTCAAGTTTTTTTTTTTTTTTTGTATAAATCTAAGTGATACAATCTTTGTGGATTTAAATAACATTTGAACGAATGGGCTAAAACAAAGTTTTAATAATTAAGTTTTAAGTCTATTTTGTTTGCTAGAGGACATAATTGGTTGAAGTTTTGGGTATTATTGGCACCATATTTCTAGAATGTGTCACTTGACACACAATCTATTAAGTTGCATGCATAACGCTGAACGATTTTACTCATTACATTTAACATTGCCTTTGTGGAGTTTATAATTCTCTAAGTGCTTGACGCCTTTAGCATGAGGGTTTAAAAATGGTTTGGCATATGATTCCTTGAACATTTCATTTGATTTGAGATTAAATACCAAAGATACACTAAATCGATGCTAGCAAGCCCTCAACGCTTAGCCCCTTAATCATTGCAAACTTGGTCAATTTAGTTTGTTTTTTCATGGAAGGATGGATCTAACAAAATGATGATGACTGGATTGAACATTCTCTTAAATCCCAATGAATCATTTCATTTTGAAACTTGTATATGATTGATAAACTGCTGGTTAAAGGTCTGATCATTGCTTAGTAAATATTGGGATGCTCCTTTTCACAATGTTTGGCATTTTTGTGATCTAATCAACACTAAGAAGTAAACCGATGCTAAAAATACTGAATGAATGCAATAAATGCTAATGAGTCACATTTTTTGAATGCTGGTTTATCTATTACTATTCACTGTTTGAGGGTTTCTGAGGATTGTTTCAATGGTATATGGTTTGCTGAGCGTTCCATTCTATCCTAATCGATGATACTATTTTGCCATGGTTTGTTGCAATCTTGTTTCAATTGAATTGTTTAGCAAATTTGTTTTCCAATGGAATGATGTTGGTTAAGGTGACCTCTGCAGTAAGACAATAAACCCAGTTCGCTCTATATTCCAAACAAATTACATTTGAGTTCACATTTCATAAGGTTAAATGATGGGCTATTGTTCTCAGTGATTTCATCATTTGAAGAATCTTAATTTGTTGAAGTAATTCTTTGGTTTGATTCAATAATTAAATCCTAAATAGACCTAAAAAATAATCTACTCTCACATCTGCATATTATTCTCGTTGGCTGATAAAACATCACTGTAATATGGTAGTTTGAAGCCTTGTTCTAACACATTCTAGTTCTATGAAGTTTCTGGAATTATCTTGTTGTGGTAATTGTCATTTGTTCTATGTGGAAAATTGGTCCATAATTTAAGCACTGAATTTTCTGTTCATGTTTGGGAATATTCACAATGCAAAGAACGTTGGAATTTTTGCGTTCTCATGAGATGATACCATTATCTCAAGGAACAATACTTACAACTTTAAAATATGGGCAATGATTAAGTAACATGCAATATGAAATCATGGTATTTAAGTTGATGGTTGGTTTCTTAAAGTCTGGAACAACTTTTCCATTTTTTCATATGGTAAATGGTTCATACACAATTAGACTGAACATGATGGTTACATGCTCTGTCATTTAATTTGCTTTCTAAATCATTCACTTGAACCACTATCTATGCGTTCTTGGGATTTCAACTTTGAGCACATGTTATGAATGGTTTATCACTAGTGTTGCTTGGTTCATCACTGAATATTGCTACACTAAAAGTGCATTTGAGCACCCTTGGATAAAGTGTTTATGAACATCTCTTGATAATTCATAACAATCAAATCGGGTTAACTAAGACAGTCAAGATTTTAGAATTTCACTTGGACACTTGTGTTAATCAACTTGCATGCTTAATCACTTCTTTCTCATACAAAGCAAATTGGTAATTTTTGATAAGATTCACAAGTCAAATCAAGCTAACAAGACACTTCCACTTTTTACAACGAATTCAGTTTGTTTGGCCATAGGGATCCCCCCTAGACTAGGATAGTGTTATCACATAAACATGTAGGGGTGGTGTTTTCCCTAAGGTGTGCCCCCTTTTGGCGATCAAGGGGAGGAAGCAGGTCAAAAACCCACTTTTCCTAAGTCTTGGTGATCCAGTGCATATGATTTAAAGGATGCGTGGATTTGGGCGGCCACGATCCACGCGCCCAGATCTACGGACGAGGTCTGATTCCAGCCCCCCCCCCCACCGTTCTTCCTTTAACGGCGGGGGGGGATCTGATATGGTGCCGCGCAAGTATAAACGGTTGGGATTGAAGCGCCCAGATCTATGGCTGAGGTCCAATTCTGGACCCCCCTTGCTCTTCCGCCTTTAACGTAGGGGGTGGGGGGGTTCAGAATTAACCGGTTCCCCCGCGGGCCCCCCACTATCCTGACATCTGCCCCCAAAGCCCTCTCGCCAGTCCTATCCTTCCAGGTGTCCTCCACTCCGCCTCTCTCCTTTCCTTGTCACACCTCCCGCTCCCTCCGGCCTCTCGTTGCCTCACACCTGTCCTCCATTCTCCCAGGTGCCATGTCCCCTTTCCCTTCGCTCCTCTTGACTGCCACCACCTGTATCTTCTCGCCACCTTCTCACGCCACACACTCTCGCTTCCTGCCACCTGTCTCCTTTGTCACCTCCACCTATTGTCTCCTCACTTGCCGACTCATCACACTTGTGGCCTCCTCTTTACTTTTCCATGACACCTCACCTCATGGCCCAATGTCTCAGCCACGGTGTCCCCTCCACCTGGCCACCTTTGTCCAATTTTGCTTGCACCCATCGCCTCATCCTCGTCCGCCTAGCCGTCCCTACCAAAGTCCAGCTCAGCTCCGGACGGTGAAATGAGAAGGCCTCCACGTCTCAAAGGTACAAGGTTGATCGGGCATTTCCCGATCCCAAGGAAGTAGTTATTGGAGTAGTTGAGGGTGGGTGGACATCGTTTCCACCATAAATGGAAAGTCCAGAAAGGGACTGTCAGTTTGTCAACTCATTTGCAGGCACATTCTGGAACACAATGGCATCTGACTGAGGTGCACGACTGTCTAGAGACTGCATGCGCAGTCTGCCAGTAAACATGTAGACGTAATGCCTTCAGTGCATGACTCGAGCTTGCTACTGGGGTTTTTCTCTGAGTATATAGACTCAGTTTTTGTATTTTTGGAAAGGATCGATGGTTGAGCTATGCTCCTGACTGTAAAGTTTTTTTAGGAAGCTCTGGTTATGTATTTTGATTTGAGACTGTCAAGTTAATGGAAGTCAGTTTCTCTTTCTTTCATTTGTTCTGTCAAGCTGTTTAAAACACTCGTAATTGGAAGATCTAGTCGAGGGTCACAATATTGTAGGATGATGTATGGTTGATCACTGCAATCTTTGCACTAGTCTTAGGCAGTCTCCCGCGTTATCTTTTTCCTCTTGTACTGAATAATTCGGAATTGGAGGATCCAGTCGAATCGTTGTGGCTGCATAGTATGATGTAGGCTTGATCAGTGTGCAGTTATGACTGTGTTGTTTAGGCACATTTCAATGTCTCATTTTTCTTTCTCGAGCTGCTGGAAGGTCTGATGCCCAGAGTAGTCTCCTCCACCTTTCTTCCAAGTCTTCCCTCTACTCTCGCTTTAAACTCAAATTCCTGACTGAAGTTAGTTGTGGCCCTCACTTCCTTGTACATTTCTGGCCTAGTTTTCTGAGTTAAACGATGTTGTTTTGAGTTTAGTCCCATCTGATCACCCCTTTAAACAAATACGTGACATAAAATTGATGGGCGTCGAGCTCTGCTCCTGCTGCAATCCAGGAGTGACTTTTGACGCTAACATTTCTGGCACCGTTGTCGGGGACGAAGTTGAATATTTTCCCCGGGATTGAACGACACTGAGCCTCTGATCCTGAAGGTGCATCAGGTATCAGAGCCCTACAAGATTGTTATTGTGCACCTGGCGACTCCATTTTGACGACTCTGCGGTGGTAAACCTACTGCTTCCATTGTGGCTTCCAGAGGAAGGCATATGAGGTCCACCCCTCAGTTGTCCTTGACGATACATGAAGTAGATCCTGAGAAACTGATCAGAAAAGGAAAGGCCCTCAGAGAAGGAGCTTCTACTGCCAAACCAGGTATTTCCGATAGTTCTCACCGTCCTCTGTTAGAAACTCCAATGTCTACTTCTCAGTTTTCTAGCAGACCTCATGCTGGAGTTTCTAGAACTTTAAATTTCGGGAGTGTTCCTGTTGAGTTTTCCCCTCCTGGTCTGGTATCGGAGAGAGAAAGCCTTGTCCCTCCTTTCTCCCCTGAAGTTGTTCCTTGGTCTAGACCCAGGACCACAGAAGATTTTCCCACTCCTAGCTTTTTCACCCCTCCTCCTATTACTGTTGCTGCTACTGCAGAAAGAGAAGCCTCTGTTGACTCAAGCCCTGTAGCCTCTTCTCTGAATCCTCTGCTGTTTCCTTTCCCTCCTGCAAGCTCTGTTCCAGTTTCCCCTGTCCGAACACCTTCTCCTCCTAGTTCTCCTCCACCTAATATCCCTATGGGAGGTGCTAATCCCCCTGTAAATAGAATGGATGCCATTGTGGCTGCGAGGTATGCCCCTCTAGTTCTACCTCAGCCCTTGAATGCTCTCCCTGCTGGAGATTACCCCAAATGCATGCCTAAATTCACCGGAGAAGAAGACGTAACTGCTGAAGAGCACCTTGCTGCCTTCTACAATTATGCAGACAACCTGAACATCGAAAATGAAGATGTCTAGATGAGAGTTTTTATCCAGAGCCTTGATGGTGAGGTTATGAAATGGTTCAGGGGACTGGCCCTTGGATCTATTGTTGGGATTGAAGCTCTAGATAATACTTTCTTGAGACAATGGGGAGATAAAAAAGATTTCATGTAGTACATGACAGAGTTTGGGTCCTTGAAGAAAAAGGAAGAAGAGTCTGTCTCTGACTTCTCCAAAAGATTCAATAAGATGTACAAAAAGATCCCTGGTGAGATAAATCCCTCAGAAGCCTCTGCTAAGATTACTTATGCTAGTGATTTTGACCCTGATTTTTGCCTCCTGCTCAAAGAAAAAAGAGCTACTTCCTTGGCTAACATGCAAGATGTAGCCCTGGAAGTAGAATCCAATGTGTTGGCAGTTAACAGGCTCATGAGCAAGTCTGACAGAGATAGAGGGAAAGGAAAGTCTGAGGCCTCAACCTCTAGTTCTTCTATAACTCACCCTCAAGTGGATGAATTGACCAAGATGGTGAAGTCCTTAACTGCAGAAATGGAGAAGATGAAATTTGAGGGGAAGCAAACATATAGAAATCCCCAAAACATTGATAACAGAGGCAACTTCAGGAGGTCGAATAAAAATGTTCCTCAGATGATGCCAAGGGAACAAAGGAATAGAGATAAAGATGATCAGAGGATCCAAACCCCTCTCCAAAATAACCTTGTTGTTGATGAGGAAGGAGAGGAGATAGATGAGCTTGGTCCTGAAATCCATTGTTTTGGAGATACCTCCCCTTTCCCCCATTTGACTCGATCTGCATATGAAGAATCCCTCATGAACATTCAAATCAATGAGCTGAGTAAGGGGGAGAAGGCCAAAGACAACAGTCCCAACAGGTATAACCTCAGGTCAAAGAAGAAAGAAGGGAAGTCTGATATCTCTGATCAACCTCTTCTAGCAGAAAAGCCTACAGCAAACACTGCCAAAGAAAAGAAAGCTCAGAATCTCTCACCAATAGCCAAAGACCCTGCCCCCGAAGTGAGAGAAATTATGAAGCCCATTTCCTCCAATTTTGAGCATGAAATTCAAAAGATCAGAATCCCTGTCCCCCTTTCAGAGCTTGTCAAGCACGAAGATTTCAAAAATTTCCTCTCTAAGCTGTTACAGCCCGAGCAACCTTGCCATTCCACAGATTCAGTAAATCTCCAAGATGAAAAGCCAACAGTCATCCTAGGTCCCATGATAGAATACAAATATGATTCATCCCCTCCCTTCTACACATCCTTGAACATTCATGACAATGTGCTGCATAATTGTCTGATGGATTCTGGGGCATCTCATAACTTCATGCCCAAAACTGTCATGGAAGAGCTCGGGCTGGAAGTCACAAAGGCCTATCATGATTTGTACTATTTTGATTCTAGGTGAGTGCAATGTCTTGGAGTTATCAAAGATCTGGTGGTAACCTTGTTTCAACTGCCCATGAAGAGTGTGGTCATGGACATTGTGGTAGCTGACGTTCCTCCCAAGTTCGACATGCTGTTGTCAAGATCTTGGATAAAAATAATTGGGGGAACCTTGCAGATGGACCTAACTTATGCTACCATTCCAGTCTTTGGAGGGGAGCACAAAAGATTGTACAGAGAGGCTCAGTTGGATTACATTGTAAGTGATGAAGCAAATCCCACCAATCATCCCATCTTTGTTCTTGACACTGATTTGGGATCTAGCTTGTTGTAGCTCACCAACTCCCCTGAGCCTCCTCTTCAACTCAGAAAGAAACCAATTATCCCCCATGAATATTCTCCTTCAACTAATTCTATGTGGAAAATGTTCTTTGATGGAGCTTCTTCTAAAGATGGCGCAGGTGCTAGGATAGTTTTTATTTCCGCTGCTCAAGAAACTACAGCTCTGTCATACAAGTTAGAGTTTGAAGCTACAAATAATGTGGCAGAGTATGAGGCTCTAGTTTTGGGCTTGAGAGCAACAAAGGATATGGTAATAAAGGAAATATCGGTGTTTGGTGATGCTGACTTGATCATCCAGCAGGTCAGAAAGATCTATCAGGCCAAGCATCCTCGGCTGAGGAGTTACATAAATGAAGTATGGGACCTCATTGACAGTTATTTACTAGCCTTCAATATATCATTCATTGCAAGGGAAGAAAACACTGTTGTTGATTCTCTGGCCATTTCAGCAAGCAATTTCAAAATTCCCCTGCCACCCAGGCTCATGTATGACATAGAAGTGAAATACATGCCCTCCATACCTGACAATGTCAAGCATTGGAAGGTTTTTTAGGATGACCTTGAAATCAAAAGATTCATGGAGTCTGTTAATGAATTTTTAGCACTGTACATTGATCAAGACCCTGGTTCTAAAGAAGATCTTCATGCTGATAATCTTCTGAACATGATTGCTGATCATCACATTGTTCAATTGCCTAGAAATCACATCCCTAAAGGGTTGGTCCCTTTGGAAATGCTACTTGACAATAATGACATGGCAGTAAAGGGAAACAACTCAAAAGAGGATGCAGAGGTGGCTGAGTGCAACATTGGCACAAAAGAGAATCCCAAGTTTGTCAAGTTGTCCAGAAGCCTGTCAAAGGAGCAGAGGGGTGAATATATTGAACTATTAAAAGAATTTGCTGATGTATTTTCCTGGACCTATACAGACTTCAGAACGTATGACACAAATGCCATTGAGAATAAGATCCCATTGAAGGAGGAGGCCAAGCCATTCAGATAGAAGCTAAGACAAATTAATCCTATGTTGCTGCTTGTCATGGAAAGGGAGGTAAATAAATTGTTGGATGCCCAAATTATTGTCCCTTTGAGATATTCTGAATGGGTAGCCAATCTATTCCCAGTGAGAAAGAAAAGTGGAGAAATCAGACTCTGTGTTGATTTCAGAAACCTGAACAGGAGTTCAAAGAAGGACAATTACCCCCTGCCCAAGATGGAACACATATTGCAGAGGGTAACATGGGCATCCATAATTTCAATGATTGATGGATTTTCTGGCTACAATCAGATCTCTGTTTTTCCCGAAGACAGGGAGAAAACAACATTCACAACTCCTTGGGGTACATTCATGTATGCCAAAATTCCCTTTGGATTGATGAATGCAGGGGCAACCTTTCAGCGAGCCATGGACATTGCCTTCATTGGGAAAAGGGACCAATTTGTAGTCATCTATCTGGATGACATCACAGTCTTCTCCAGAGCTGATAAAGAGCACTGCTACCATATGAGGAAAGTGTTCTTGAAATGCAGAAGGTTTGGACTTTCTTTAAATCCTAAGAAATCTTTGTTTTCCATGAAAGAGGGGAAGTTGTTAGGCCATATAGTATCAGTAGAAGAAGTAAGAACTGATCCCAACAGAGTGGAGGCAATTCAAACCTTGTCACTTCCCAGGTCCAAAAAAGAGGTTCAGGCTTTCTTGGGAAAGATCAACTTTCTGAGAAGGTTTGTCTCCAACTTTGCTGAGTTGGTAAAGCATATCACAACCATGCCCAAAAAGGGAAATGAAGTAAAATGGGTTGCCGAACCCAGGGAATCCTTTGACCAAATAAAAAGGGCATTGACTGAGGCACCTATGCTGATCAGTCTTGATTATTCCAAAGATTTCCTGATTTTTTCTTTCGCTTCTTTTGACACAGTAGCAACGGTTTTATTGCAGAAAAATGAGGAAGGACGAGAACATCCCATTTCTTTCTTCAGTAAGGCATTAAGAGATGCAGAAGTCATGTATGAAATCATGGGGAAACATGCTTATGCCTTGGTTAAGGCCCTTAAAGCATTCAGAGTCTATGTCTTACATTCAAAAATCATTGCATACGTTCCTTCATCTTCTGTGAAGGACATTCTCATCCATCCTGACATAGACGGGAAAAGAAGTAAATGGATTGCCAAGATACTCGAGTTTGACCTGGAGATTAAGCTCACCTAGTTGGTTAAAGGGTAGGGTTTAGCCAAGCTGCTGGCTAAATGCAATTGTAAAGCCTTGGGAGTTAAATTCATCAACGATTGCTTAGAAAATCAACAGACTGAATTCCCTAATGACAATCCTCAAAACAGTCCCCCACTAGCAGAGTGCACCTGGTATAGAGATATTATATATTTTCTGCTAGAATTAAAGCCTCTTGATGAAATTGAGAAGAGTAAGGCAAGAGCTTTAAAGCTCAAAACAGTCAAATATTTCCTTATCGACCAAGTCTTGTATTGGAGAGACCCTCTAGGGGTGTTTCTGAGGTGTCTGAACCCACAGGAGGCCCAAAAAGTGACATTTGATTTCCATAGCAGCCTATGTTGAGGACACCATGACCACAACCCACAAAATTCTCAAGGCTGGGTACTACTGGCCCACTTTATTCACTGATGTCTGCAAAGAGGTCAGAGCCTGCATCAAATGCCAAAGGTTCTCAGGAAAGCAACAACTCAAATCTATGCCACTAAAACCTATAGTAGTTGCAACACCCTTTCAACAATGGGGGTTGGACTTCATTTGAGAGATTCATCCTCCCTCAAGTGGCCAACACAGATGGATCCTGACTACAACTGACTATTTTACCAAGTGGATAGAAGCTATCCCTACCTGGAGTGCTTCACACAAAGTTATCATCAGCTTCCTGGAAGATATCATAGCAAGGTTTGGTTGCCCCAGTAGGATTATCACTGATAATGCCGCGTCTTTAAGGTCTGAGCCTCTGGTGAGGTTCTGTGAGCAGTTTGAGATTTCATTGGTTCATTCCACTCCCTATTATCCACAAGGCAATGGATTGGCAGAGTCTTCCAATAAAAGTCTGATCAAGCTCATTAAAAGATTATTGGAAGACAATAAGAAGGCCTGGAATTCAAAACTCAAATTCACTCTATGGGCCGATCGAGTGACAGCCAAGAGATCCCTGGGCACCTCCCATTTTCAACTTGTTTATGGGACAAAAGATGTATTTCCCACTCAGTTGGATCTACCTATAGCTAAATTATTTCAAGATTATGAAGGAGAGCCAAACCATATGGTCAAAAGAATTCATCAAATGGTGGAAGCCCAACAGACTAGGGAGCAGGTGACGAACAGAGTTCAGAACCATCAACAGAAGATCAAGCAGGCCTTTGACAGGACGGTCAAGAAAGAGGAGTTCCAGCTGGGAGATCTGGTATTAAAATGGGATGCTCCCAAGCAGGACAAGGGGAAGAACAACAAGTTTGAAGCCCTCTGGATCGGGCCCTTCAAAATCTCTGAAGTATTTTTGAACAATACCTACAGTTTGCAGGATTTGGAGGGTAAAGAAGTTCTTAATGGCCCCGTGAATGAGCATTTCTTGAAGAAATGTTTTATTTGAGCCTAGAGTCGCTCTGCCATTTTTGTAAATATTTTTTTTTTTTTCTGTTTATCTTTCGTTTTTAATAATGACTCCATAGCCCAACAACAAGGCACTGAAGTTGCATAAGAGTTCTTGGCATCCCGCAGGGGCCTTACCATCCCCCATGGAGCCTAATGTTATCAAATAAACATGTAGGGGTGGTGTTTTCCCTAAGGTGTGCCCCCTTTTGGCGATTAGTGGGAGGAAGCGGGTCAAAAACCCACTTTTCCTAAGTCTCGGTGATCTGACGCATATGATTTAAAGGATGTGTGGATTTGGGCGACCACGATCCAC
>ML776722.1:678815-732820 GCA_009831015.1 Picea engelmannii
GGGGGGGGGGGTTCAGAATTAACCGGTTCCCCCGCAGCCCCGCCACTATCCTGACATATACCCCCAAAGCCCGCTCTCCAGTCCTATCCTTCTAGGTGTCCTCCACTCCGTCTCTCTCCTTTCCTTATCACACCTCCCGCTCCCTCCGGCCTCTCGTTGCCTCACACCTGTCCTCCATTCTCCCAGGTGCCATGTCCCCTTTCCCTTTGTTCCTCTTGACTGCCGCCACCTGTATCTTCCTGCTACCTTCTCACGCCACACCCTCTCGCTTCCCACCACCTGTCTCCTTTGTCACCTCAACCTATTGTGTCCCCACTTGCCGACTCATCAAACTTGTGGCCTCCTCATTACTTTTCCATGACACCTCACCTCATGGCCCAATGTCTCAGCCTTGGTGTCCCCTCCACCTGGCCACCTTTGTCTGATTTTGATCGCACCTGTCGCCTCATACTCGTCCGCCTAGCCGTCCCTGTCGAATTCCATCTCATCTCTGGATGACGAAATGAGAAGGCCTCCACGTCTCAAAGGTGCAAGGTTGATCAAGCCTTTCCTTATCCCAAGGAAGCAGTTATTGGAGTAGTTGAGGGTGGGTGGACATCATTTCCACCATAAATGGAAAGTCCAGAAAGGGACTGTCATCTTGTCAACTCATTTGCAGGCCCATTCTTGAACACGATGGCATCTGATTGAGGTGCACGACTGTCTAGAGACTGCATGCGCAGTCTGCCAGTAAACATGCAGACGTAATGCCTTCAATGCATGACTCGAGCTTGCTGCTGGGGTTTTTCTCTGAGTATATAGACTCAGTTTTTGTAGTTTTGGAAAGTATCGATGGTTGAGCTATGCTCCCGACTGTAAAGTTTTTTTAGGAAGCTCTGGTTATGTATTTTTATTTGAGACTGTCAAGTTAATGGAAGTCAGTTTCTCTTTCTTTCATTTGGTCTGTCAAGTTGTTTAAAACACTTGGAATTGGAAGATCCAGTCAAGGGTCGCGATATTGTAGGATGATGTATGGTTGATCACTACAATCTTTGCACCAGTCTTAGGCAGTCTCCCACGTTATATTTTTCCTCTTGTACTGAATAATTCAGAATTGGAGGATCTAGTCGAATGGTTGTGGCTGCATAGTATGATGTAGGCTTGATCAGTGTGCAGTTATGACTGTGTCGTTTAGGCACATTTCAGTGTCCCGTTTTTCTTCCTCGAGCTGTTGGAAGGCCTGATGCCCATAGTAGTCTCCTCCACCTTTCTTCCAAGTCTTCCCTCTACTCTCGCTTTAAACTTAAATTCCTGACTGAAGTTAGTTGTGGCCCTCACTTCCCTGTGCATTTTTGGCCTAGTTTTCTGAGTTAAACGATGTTCTTTTGAGTTTACTCCCATCTGATCACCCCTTTAAACAAATACATGACATAAAACCGATGGGCGTTGGGCTCTGCTCCTGCTACAATCCAGGAGTGTCTTCTGACGCTAACATATAGTTTATTTTCCTTTAGTCTAAAGTGAGAGGCAAGGCCACCGAGGTGACAATGGGTGACTTTCCCGAAAGTTGCCTTTAGGCTATCCCATTGAGGTTAGGATTTTCCTCCTAGGTGAGAGTTTGAGCGGTAACATTTTGGCATTGTTACCGGGGAAAACGTCCACTTACCAAGCTAAGAATTTCAAGATTCAAATTTTGATGAGCTTTGGATAAACCTATTTGGCGACTCCACAAAATGAACCATTTCCAAAGATATATTCTACAAGAAGATATTCTGAAGGCACTCTTCCTTTGATCTAGGAACCTAAGAGATAGTTTCACGAACAAATCCATAGGATCATGGAACCCCAAATTTTTGAAGATTACTTAGATTATCCCATTGTTGAGGATATCCTATACTTGTTTGAGAGTAATATTGCGTAAAACACTCAAGTCATAATGGGTGATTGGATTTCTGAATTGAATAGGCCATTTAAGTTTACAAACATTCAAGGCTATTGTAAAGTCTTCAGCTAGAAGGACGTGGGCACCCTCACCCAAGTCCTCAAGGAGACAGAATGTGGGGTTTCTCTAGCACCCAAGAGTCACACTAGTTGGGAAAGTGGGCACCTTGGACATGTGAACACACCAAGGGGCTTGCCCAAGCATGAGGCGAAGCATGGGGAAAATACAACCAAGAAAAGGGGCGCATTGACATGAGGAGCACACCATTCCCAAGGGACGTGCAGGTTGATGAGTGCACACTCTGTGAAGGGGTGCGCTGGTTCATTTGGGTGTGTTGGTTCACAAAGGGGTGTGACATATCCAAAGGATGCGACAGTTCATGAAGGTGACGTCTAGAGTCCATATAAGAGAGCACACAGTGCACAACCAAGAAGGCATAGAGAAAGTGAGGAGGACAAGATTAGCTCTGAGGTTCTATGACATATTTGGACAAGGAGGGGCGAGCTCCCTTTTACCCCCCCATGCCTAGGGGAAATTAGAGGAGATCATGTCTCATGGATTGTAAGGAAGACAATGATCCTGACCATGATGATGATCAAGATGTCCAGAGATAGCAGCCCACCAAACCCCCTCAGATTGCCTCTTCTACTTCATATCATCCAAGCTAATCACATCCAATAAACTCAGTGTATGGGAGATGGTAAGCCAACATCACCATGAAGTATGTTAGTTCTTATTTCATTCAAAGTGTTGTGCCTAATATACTGGGCATGTGGATGAGTATCATTGGTTGTAGTTGGATAATAGATAACTATGTTTGTTTCCTTGTTTCACCTTGGTGGCTAACATCTGTGCCCTAGTCTCATGTTGTCACCACCTAGGGAAAATGGGTACTACTAGGGGGCCCTCACAAGGGTAACGTTCCAATTCCCCACCATAATTAACACTTTGTGTCTTGGATCCTATCACGGTGTACTAAACTTTTGTTATGGGTCATGGTCCATTCTCTCATGAGAAGAGGGGATGCAGGCCCATAAGTTGATTGCAGTTGATAAGCAACAAAAGAACAAGGAAATAATAACGCTAAAGAAAGAAAGGAAAAGTAGTAAAGGACTCTCAAAAGTTAGTCCAAACTTGAGCTCTACCCTTTCTGTGTTCGCCCCAGTCCCAAAGCAATGATGCTATAGCTTGAAACCTTATAAAGGAGACTTGCAAAATATGATAAGAGGACAAATAAAAAGGCAAATTAAGGGGTTCATAAAAATGTAGTGCTTAAAAAGTGGTAACTCAAGAGAAAGCACACCCTCCACAAAGGCACTCGTAGAAATGGACTCAATGACACCATAAGCCATGAAGTAAGCCCAACATGTACCACTATCATACTTACTCTTGAAGGGTTATTTTCTTTCACTACTTCCCCCGAGACATATCCCTCTACCTAGGTCTTTTCTTTCATTTTTTTGGTTGGAACACCTAATAGGGTTAGATGAAAGTCCTCCCATATTCAAACTTTCCAACCTACATAAAGTCTTGAGTTAGTGTGAAATTTGAAGGGGATAATTGATGTGAATTATTCATGTGGCTTATATCTTAAGTAAAAAATTAATTTGCATGATTCAAGGATTGATATATCTAATGAACATTGGATTTACTTGATTTCATATTTTTTTTTGATCTGGATGTCCCTCACATGGTTCTTGAAGGATGCCCTAGGATTTCACCCAGGATGTTATGCCTTTGTTGCGTAACATGGCACGTGTGATGTAGAGCATTGAGTCACCCAGTGACTTGACACATTAAAAAATTGGCTCTCACATCTTTTGGACCTTGGATGATTGACTTATGGGCTTGATTTTGACAGATATGGTCACGGTGGCATAGAGATGGGAAAGAAGCCTACACCCTGGGATCTACACCCCAGAGACCATCTTACATTGGATGGAGGATGTTGCATAGGGAGATGATTGGAGGACATACAAAGAAGATATAGAACCCTCTCCTCTTTGGAGAAGGTTTCCTTATAAATAAGGCTAGCTCTTCATTTCATTTTCGTCATCACATCTCTCACATTTTTGGGATAGCTACTCTAGAAAATTTCACTATCTTTATCTCTTGTCTCTTGGATCTAGTGAACCACTCTTTGAGGAAGATATTTTTGTGGATGCTTTACTTTCTTGGATAATATCTTGTTGCAACTAAGGTTTCTCTTGGCATAGCGACTTTGATAAGTGAGTAATTTGCTTTAAGTTTTTGTTTTCTCATGGTATAATTGTTAATTTCTATCTTGTTGCATGTTACTTTGTCCTAGTAAAACCCTAGGAAGGAGACATAAGTCTTTCTCTCTTTTAATAATTTTGTTTGTTCAATATTGGTGAAGGCATTGAGAGATCTAGTCTTTTGCTAAGATTCAAAGGCTTAAGGTCCAAGAGGCTTTTCACCTTAAGGTTTTGATCTTAGTCACTTGATCCTCGACCTAGGTCATCTAGAACAGAGAAAATGACACCTAGGGCCCAATAGGATTTGCACCCTAGGGATCATTTTCTTTAAGGTTTAGTCCTAAGGCCCAAGAGGCATTGTACCATAGTGTTTAAACCTCATTCTTCTAAATTATCTACGTCTCTCTTGAAGTGTTTCATTATTGACTCCATTTTCCCTAGAAAAGACAATGGTACTAGTCTAAAACCATCCTTGTGGTGAAAAGTACCTTTAGAATTAGCACTCTCTCTCTCTCTCAAAGTAATTTAACTAATTCTACTAACTCTAATTTCAGCAAACTAATGACATTTATGGCTGATGTTACAAAGGTTTTATTCAGCTACTGGGGTTTACTTTAATTGCTACATACATACTTGAAATAGTGGCTAAAGTTACCCAGAATGATAGTCTAGCAATAAGATATTATTGTACATGTTGAAGGATTAAATTTTATGCTCAATTGCCATACTTCTGAGTACTTTTTCTTGTTGTTGTTGCAAAATATTAATTGTTGTTATATATTACTTTATTGCTGTAATTTTGCAAAAACCATTGAATTTATTGATTATCTAGTGTCTGAGAGGATATTAATGACTTCTATGACTTGTTAATTGTCTATATTATGCTTCAAATTGTTTATTGTCTCGTACATGTGAACCAATTACCTTTTTACCTTTCTTAACTCTCCTATACCTAGACCTAACACTTAGGTGACCAAGATAGGGGGTTGTAGGCTCGACTAATCTTTCTATTTGATCACTTGAGGTCACCAGGGAAGTCTCCCTTGTGTTGGACTTTCTTCCATCACCAAAATGGGGGAAGTATCTACTAAAGTGATAATGGTAGAAACTTCCAATTGTTACACAAGATTGGGATATTGTGGAGGGTTTTGCACAAGTACAAATCTTGTGATAACACTCCCTCAAGGATCCAATTCGCTCCACATGGGATAACTTGTGGTGCCTTGAGGTGATTCCGGGGACAAAGTTGGGGCGACCTTCAGGTTGATTCTAGCAGCAATCATGGTGTCTTTGGAGTTGGGGAAGTCTTGTCACAGGTTTGGGTGATGCATGCTATGAGACAGAACCACAGGTTTGTGTGAAGTCTTGTGACAAAGAAAATATGATGAGTCTCATGTGGATGCACATTTGGGGTGCACTGTAAGAGTTGAAAAAGTTGTTGCGACAGACGAGTCTTGGTGCGACGAATCTATGTATGAATGTCTTGATGAGGTGAGGCGAGTCACACAACTCTTCCCAAGTTGTAAATCAAGATGGTAGTGCTCATATTGTAACTGTTTTACAATAATAAGACTTAGGTGGGTGTTAGGGATGTATTGATCCAGGTGGGTATTGGTGGCCACCCACCTATTCCATTGACTCCTCAAAACACAATTTTTCATTTTGGTAGTTTTTCTACACTATTTCGGGTCATGAATTTCCTTGACATGGGGGAAATCCATAAGGAGAACAAAGGTGATATTTTCCAAATTCAACTCATAAAACTTCAGATCTGAACTTGAAGTGCGTCACCTTGTTTTTCTTCCCTAGAAAAAGTTCTGCAAAAAGAGCAAAAATTTCTTCCCTTCTTTGGCCAAGGAAAGTGCTCTGATACCAATTGTTAAGTACCCAAATAGATATGAAGATAAATCTCAAAATAAACCAATAATAAACAACAAACCATTCACCAAAATACTGGACACAAGAACGACGAGGCAAACATAGTCTTCAACGATTGCCATAGTGGGGCTTACGGTGGCCACCTCTCAGGGATGTCCACCGCCCAAAAACTCATTCGAGTCAGATACTTTTGGCCCACATTGTTTCATGACTGCATCCACACTGTCAAGCGATGCGACAAATGCCAGCTTTATGCAAACAAGGTACGAGCACCACCCGCTCTTCTACATCCAGTCATCACTACCGACCCCTTCTGCAAATGGGGCATAGACTTCATGACTTGCAACCCTCCATCTAGAAATGGACACAAGTATATTGTCGTGGTAGTAGATTAATTTACCAAATGGGCCGAATCGATGCCTACCTTCAACAATACCGCTGACACTTCATCGTGTTTTGTATTCAATCACGTCATTACCCGCTTCGGAGTCCCACTAAAGTTAGTCTCTGATCACGGTAAACACTTTGAGAATCAAATATTCATGGAAATCTCCTCAAATTTAGGCTTCTCCCATGAGTTCGCCTCCCCATACTACCCTCAGTCCAACGGACAGGTTGAGGCTGTTAAAAAGTCCTCAAAACCATGTTGCAACGCACTGTCAACAAACATAAGACCAATTGACACCATATGTTGTTTTCAACATTATGGGATTATCGCATGACAATAAAAAATTCCACCGGTTTTACACCATTCCATCTTGTCCATGGGATTGAAACCACCCTCCCCATTGAGTGCGAAATTCCCACCTTGCGCACCACCATTTGTTAAAGTTTTTGCTATTATTAGGTTACTTTTAATTTACTAGATAACAATAGCATAAACAAGATCACTGAGAGAAACACAATCACAAGAGTACAAAAGAATTTATCCTGGGAAACCCTCAAGGGGAAGAAAACCCATCAAAACTTACTTAATATAGATAGCCAATACAATGCCAAGATAATGAACCAGACAACAGAAAATATCCAACACTGAGCAACACGCCTCTCTCTCTTCCTTCTTCCTGCAACCGACAACTACAACTTCCTTCAAAACTTGCGCACTAGATGAGTGAGCTGTGTGTGTGTTCAAATGAGGTGCTGACCTCTCTTATTTATACAATTCCGGCACATGTGGAAGTGTCTCTTCACTGGCAAGGCCGACTTCTTCTTCTGGGTGGTTATAACCACCTTTAATATATTCTGTGGCCTCTTTAATATATACTGGGGCCGACTTCTTATTTAGCCTATTACAATTAGGGTTTGACCAATCCGCAAAAGGGGATTTGGTCAATTACAATGACCAACATGATCAATCCACAAAAAGGGATTGATCTAATCAATAATAAATATATTTTATCTTTATCCACAAAAGGGGATAAGAATATTCTTTGCAGTTACACAATATTTTAACACCATTGAGCTATTACCTGACACTGCTCTAATGGAGCAATTCTTGCTGAACTTAGAGTCGTTGGATGAAGATCGACGATATTCATTACAAAACAATGAGGCAGCTAAAAAATGGTCTAAATCCACCTTTGACCGCCATGTCAACCTTCGCTCATTCAATGAAAGAGATCTTGTCCTAGCCTACGATATCGCTCACGATACTTTCGGCCATAGGAAATTCGAGTCATTATGGCATGGACCCTACATCATCCAACACTGCCTCACTAAAGGTGCATACATTCTGGCCTCTCCAGAAGGCTATCCTCTCAAAGAACCCATCAACGTGTTGTACTTAAAGAAGTTTTACGCATGAGCGTAGTCACTCTACACTAGGATTTTTCTTTTTTTCGTACACATTTGTAGAGTTTTTAGTCTTCTTTTGATCCCTTCATGACTTATGTTTGATCTACCATTCATGTTATTAAAATATGTATCCTCCATTGGCCTACCACATCGGTTACGCTGACGGAGCTAGCTGTTGGACACAAAATCTCGCTTCGGCCACTTTGGCTTTCTACACCCCCTCACATGAACTACTCCACTCCAACGACATATGTTTGGGATCAACAACTAACAATCAAGAAGAATACACAACCTTCATTAGCCTCCTCGTTGAGGCCAGTCACTACCAAATTCATCACCTTAGCATCTTATTAGATTCCCAGCTTGTCGTCCTGCAGTTGAACAATGTGTACCATGTCCACGATCCTTGCCTCTTTCACAAATACCTGCAAGCTAGACTCTTATCTCGACATTTTGATTCGATTAAATTTACACATATTCCACAACAATTTAATCAAACATCACATAACATGGCTAACCTAGTGTTAGATTGACATTTATCACATCAAGACACCATCTTACATACATAAACCATCACAAGTTTGTCACATCATATAGATTATACATCATAAAAAACAAAATATCATCACATGTAAACACCACGAAGATCTCAAACATGTATATCCATATATATAAATAGATCAATGTATCATCAATGTTTACAAAAAAGTACAACATGTACATCACCCGTAGGCAAGTGAGCCCCCCTTACCCCTATAGGTACAAAATGGGTGTCACACTACCCTATACAAAATGGGCTCGCGGGCCTATATAAATACAAAAATACAAACATAGAACTCATGGTGCCACTAGAGCACCATCACCAGGTCCTCTATCTGTAGGAGGTGCCCCACTAGGTGGGGTCCTCCAAGTCCAGGGGGCATTCGACCAGTCATCGCTTCCCTCGCTATAGCTGCTCTGCAGATCAGGGTCCACAACTCTGCAGGGCCACCCACACAATTCTCTAGGACTCTCTTGTCCTATATGTGGGATCACATACCCTTGGGCACGCCCTGTAGTACTACCTTCAACCGGTGAAGGAAATCCTCTAAATCCCCGCTAGCCTCTCCCTGGGGTGCACGAGATGGCCCTGCACCTAGATAATCAAATCTGTGTCTCCAGTCGGCTCTCTCCTCATCATCTGGCCTCGCACCAACCTCATCCCTCCGACGTCTCTCTCCCGCCCACGACTCTACCCACGATGATCTCATTGGCCGCTGACGAGCTAGCTCTGCAACCAACTTTGCCTCTCGGCCTCGGGGCCCCACATTTGCACAAACACAAACAAATGATAGAATAAACATCCATCCTTATATAAGCATATGATATACTATCAAAATCACAAAAACATAAAGTATACCAAGACAACTCTCTGGTCCCAAACCTCCCTAGGAGGCAACACCATATCTGGGTCATGTCGGAAGTCCATCCCACCATATGGGAACCACAGTATAATCTGTGGCATATGATGCCACACACGCACCAAGATGTCTGTAAAGTAATGACTTCCCTCCCCACCTCCATGTCATACCAAAATCGATGCCCACTGCATCAATTGAGGCTCACATGGCCCTACAGCTGGCAGCAACACTCTTGGGGTGAAACATGGACACCCTCTCCAAAAAACCATGCCACCAAGATCGATCCAAAGGCAAAGTCACCGGAGTCAGTAGCCCGACACTGGTTAATCTGCCCCATCATCTTGGCATGCAACATCAATCCCCAAGTGAAAAAATCCCCATCCAACACTCTCTACATAATACTCAGCTGACCACCATTGATTCGCTAAGTCGCTAAGGATCCGTAGATCCTCACAATCATCGTTGCGATACACTGATGCAACAAATCTTCCATCGCCTCGATACAGACCACTGAACCTAACATAATGTTCAGTCCTAAACAATACCTCCATGCCATGTCTACCAAATGTACATCTGCTGGAAACTGGGGATCAACAGGTAGGGCCATCCCCCGGAAAGGGAGAACCGTCAAGAAATAGACATCCTCCATAGCAGAGAATGTCAAATGCTGCCCCCATACAATGAAGCACTGTAGATCATTGCTCCACATAGAAATCATATACTGTAGCAGGTACTCCTACACCCGTATTAGTGGGAAGGCAAAGAACTTAAGCAATCCACAGGCTACCAAAAGTCTCTGACTGCCCGACTCCTCTCTCACCACCTTCCTGAGGTGCTCCCAGCCTCGCTCTCTCCAATGGAATGGCATATTGAGATAATCACCTGTAGTCACACAACCAACACTTGATCAACCATCATCCTTCATTAACGAAAAACTTCAAAAAATACAAGTTTTTTCAAAAACCCCAGCTTTGCCTCAAGTGCGCAACTGTCACCCCCCACAGGCGCGCACACATGCGCGACTGTTCTTCACATAGTTGCGCATCAATGCACATCTTTCGAAGAAATAGATGCACATCAATGCACATCTGTTACCCTCACAGGTACGCATACATGCGCACCTGTTCTCAACATAGCTGTGCACTGATGCATAGCTGTATGAGAAATAGCTGCGCATAGTGCGTGACTGTAATTTGCACAGGCGTGCATCCAATGCACACCATTTTTCCCACCCACGTTCCCCTATGGATGGTTGTAACAATTTCACATCATGCGCGAGATAAGGAACTATACCCGTGCATCTCAGCACGAGTATCCTTCCTTCTCCTGTGCATTTGTGGGCCCACCCCTACAAACAACCCTAGTACAACCATTCGTACGACCCTGCTCAAGAAATAAACCCTATCTACTATGCAGGAGGATGAGACCACTAACCTGGCTCTCGCAAATCCTGGATCGGTTGCCTCAAACTCTCGTAATCATCAAATCTTCTCTAAATCCTTTCGTCAACTCACTATGGCTACAGGTACAAATGAGGTGGCATTGTGGGCCCCACAACTATATATTGTCTCTTTTTCCAAACTTCCATGCTCAGTTAAAGGAGCTCAGAGTCTCTGTTTTCCGATCCATCTTCAACCACGGGATCATGATCTCACCGCCTACACAGTCACATTCTCCGGGTCCATCCATACTCGGCCACGTGGGATCATTTTTCTCACATCACGTCCAGGTATGGATGCTCATGTTCAAAATTATACAAAAATTGTCATATGTTCTTTATCTTCAGATATTGTTCACGTCGGGTATTCAGTTTTAATGTGTGCAGGTACTTGTTCATCATAACCTAGTGCGGCCCCTTCAGGTATATGATCAACATTGGCATGTAATCATTCCCTCTGAATATCAATTACATCTCCTAGTCACACCCACCGACATTTTCCTTTAGGATCCCCACATCCGGCTCTGCAGTACTATCACCTCCTCAAAATTTCGGTACTGTCACTCGGTAGCACTCTTCCCCACATGAGTTGTCCCATTCATATCCCCCCTTGGCACTTTGACACTCATTTTGTTTTCACCCCTAGGGATGCGAGTCCTGATAGTCTTATGCATTTCCAATAATCAACATCATACTCCTTCTCCTCATTTTGCTAACTTTTCCAATGGACTCCCAAGTTATGTCATCACGGTTCATATTTGACTATGCCTCCACAATATCATTAACCCTCCATTTCCTCCACAATCAGTTTTACCATCTGCAGATTTCCATCCATTTCATTTACCTCATACAGAAACCCACCCATGGTGCCCCCACCCTCCACCTATTCTCCAAGCAACTTGCACCCTCACAGGCCAATCCATCTTGCACTGGGGCACTTGTTTCTGTATCTGCACACTCATCCCAAATTATTCTTTATTCATTTGGTCATTGTACAAGGCCTTTGTTTCCGACATTTACATATCTTTTGTTGTCTCCCTTGGCGACCTTCTTTTTCTGGCAAAGTAAACCATGTCACCCTTGGTTGGGGCATTCATTATCTTCTACTCATGTTGACATCGTCCATAAACCTCGAGTATCCCACAATCCATGTGCCCCTGATCTCTGAGTTTGTCCACCTTGTCACGCCTCTGGCACAATTTAACCCACGTCTAGTCGTCCCCCTGACGCTAGATCTAGTTTCATGGTTGCTACCACTCATCCTTCACATATATCCCCAACCAAGGGCAGTCTTGAGTCTCACCGCATCTTGACCTTGTTCATGTTCCTTATCAGTTCCTGTTCTTATCCAATGGATTTGATGAAGCACTTTTGATTCTTGGAGTCGCAGCTCCCTCTCTGTCGACATCAACACAGTTTCCAGAAGGGAAACATTATCTTGACTCTCATTTCCTTTATAAATGAGGAGTCTCGGACGACACATCGAGAACCATCATTGATCTCTGTTGTCATTGACCCCCATGACATTCAACTTCAACACACTCTCATGTTACGGTGGGTCTTACTATGTGACTATTGCAGTTGTTTTATACTAGCCTAAGACCTCTGAATTTGTTAGGCCATCAATGCCTACGAGTCATTGACACTTCTTACAATCGTCCTTTCCTCTATTCAGAGTATGTTCACCATCAGAATTGTCATCTGCAATTATCAAACCACCCCGGAGGGCGCTGCAATTATCTACATCAACATACAACTTCAGTTACTGTCATATATTTTTTGAGTTACATGACACGAGCATGGGGCATGCCCACCTCATTTGTATACATACTTTATTTTTCTGACCTATAGAAAGGTTTGGTCCCATAGTTTCCCCTCTCCTTCCAAATGGATCGCTCTTGTAGTTCCTCTCAACACTCTTCCTTACAATGGTACTCTCAGTAGAAGAAACATTGATGTATTTCGACTATACATATGCTCCTAAACTCACACATTAGGGGGCATTTTTTATCACTGAAATTTCATCTGCAACATCGTATGCAAATGGTTACAAGAATACAACATCTCCAAACACCTATTAGTTCACCTGCAGCACCAAGAAAGCATTTCCAAGAGGCAAAAACTATAAAATTGGTCAAAACATTAACATGCGCTAAAACACTAAAGGAAGCGCGTGCACAGTTCACGGGCCAAACAAGACCATAGAGTTCACAATGCGCCATATGCACTACTGTGTACGAGAAAATCCATGCACACCTGTGAACGACACATTTATGGTTCTTTTCGCCCCCCCGCCCACTTTTGGACCAACTTACAACTTGAGTTGACCCTCAAATCTGAGCTGAATTTGAGTGGGGGGTTGATCAAATACCTAAGGGTGCCCTAAAGGGCCCCTTGTTCACACTAAAGACCGGTTGGATATTACCTCAAAGGCAAGCTATAAAATGATGCCATGGGTGCACATAGAATTCAAAAATCTCATTGTATTGTTATGCTGCCTCTATTCTCCTACAAGAAACCTCTTTTCTTCTTGGAGCATACTAGCAACATCTCATTAAGCTATTCACCTCACTTCTTGAGGGAATAAGCTTGGATTTCTTAACCATTTTCTTTCTACTTTACCATTTGTAAGAAGAGCTCTCACATAGGGGACTCAAGATCCCTCCCAAGGAGGAAGAGGGGATCCATAAGTTCCCCTTTCTCTATGGTGTTTTCCCACTAATATACTTCTCCATTGGTGGCATGAATATTGGTCATTTGTTTGATTAGTTTTGGTTCTAATTCACTCATTCATTTTAGTTTTATTTCATTAGTTGTTGTTAGCTTAGTTTTTTATTTTTTTATTTCATGTGATTGAATTGTTTTATTCATACACTAACCCCTATACTGTCTAGCAGACCCAACTAGACTTGCAAGTGCCCCTCTTTTGCTCATTCAAGTGATGAAAGGACACAACAATCATGATCAAACTTGTTGAATTTATGTTGATAGGTTAGAGAATGAGTTTGGTCAAACTGTTTAATCTTGGCCAAATTAGCTAGGTTAGAGTAATAATTAATCGAACAATTTAAGTTGGATTAATATGTTATATGACTAGGTTAGGAGATAGGTTAGTGATTTTGTTTTCAATAAAAGTTGAAAAGGGATTTCAAAATACCCCTTGATTGATTAAATTTGATTATTGTAGCCTTAGGAAAATAAGATCATGTTGTAAAAGGGAGAAAATTGAGCTTAGCGCTACCCATCACATATTTTTAATCCAAATTTACTAGTGGAAAAGACACTTTCGTGTGTAGTGGGTAATTCCCACAAACATTGTCAACGACAACATCCATCATTGCCTAGATCGATGGTCCTCAACGCATTTTGGACCCCCACCCCTCGACCTTTCTTCCTTTAACGGTGGGGGGGGGGGAGTCTGAAAAGTGGTTTTCCCCCACGTTGGTCCCATTTAACGTGGCGCTCTCACAACATTTCAGACCCCCCCTCATAAATTTTCTTACCACCTACCCCCCTCCCCTCCGAAATCCCTCCAGACCACTACCCAATACCACTCACCTCACTTCACCACCATACGCTACTTCCACCTGCCATATGTCCCATCCTACATACCTGTTACCCAATCAAATCGCTCCTCCTGACCGTTAACTTCCATATCGCCACCTCACACCATAATAGACACCTCCATCACGTTGTAAAACCCCATTTCATCACCCTGTAATGCCATTTTCCGATGCAGACACTGTGGACATCGTGCCAAAACAAGCTGTCAGGCCAACTGCCGCAACCTCCACTGTCAACAAGTGCATTTTTCTCGAGTAATCATAGTTCTACCATTACTCTACCTTAAAGCTTTGTAAATCATGCCCCCCAAGGCCAAATCTGCTGATACGTCTGAGAACTTGATCCTTCCCCCTCCTCTCGACCTTGACCATATACCTCTAGCGGATAAGGATTATAAAATCACAGAGCCGAGGTGCGAATTTGATTTCTTTGAATTGCACTCTTAGCTAAAAGACATATTTCTAGATCAAAGCAATGAAATTGGACTCTAGGAGTCCAATTTGCCTCTTTATATGTTCCCTCAAACCTACCATTTCCCCGAATTCTCCCTCAAATTCCAAGATTTTTATTCGCCCGGCCAAAGGGCCATTGTTTTCTCCTATGGTGAAACCCTATTCACAATTATCTATGAATCCATTGACCACATGTTGCAAATCCCAAGAAGTGACTTTTCAATCCCATTTTCCATTGAAGCCCTAAATGACCTATACCAGAAGCTCACCTTCCCCCAAAGAGCCCAAATTTTTGAGATTTTTCTACTTAAAGACGCCCAATTTCCCAAGAAAAATCCCCCTTATTCATCATCCATCTTCACTGTCAAGGCCAACCAGATCATTTCCATACTTTTCTACCTGTTAGGTTATTTCTCAGATGAATGGGTAGATGAGCCTATTCTAGGTTTTCTATCTATCTTTTCCATAGAAGAAAGAGCCCCAATTAAATTTAATTTCATCAATTTTTGGCTGATAACATTCATGATCAACTTTTCAGGTTTCCAACAGAAGGAATGTTCAGATATTCCTTAATCCTAGTTTATATGTTCTTGTTTTTTCAGTCAGACAGGTTTCCATGTGCATTTCAGAAATTAAACCAAGAAGGAAACCCACAATTAGTGACCTCATGGACCTCATTGGTGAGGAAAAATTCAACAGAATATAGCTTCAAGGACTTCATAGACCAGTTCTATCACCCAGTGGTTTACATGCTGAAAAACAACATAGAACCAAGGATCAATGAAGAAATTCAGAGAATCCTTCACCTTTCCGATTTAGCCAAGACAAGGGATTGGTATTTATACCCAAACCACACATAAATAAGAGTGTATGGGTGTGAGCTTCCACTTTAGAGATTTCCAAAATACCTCCCTATGAGGATTTTTTCACTAGAATACATTAGGTACATGGTTAACTCAGATGACATCCACTTCGTTGAAACAAAGAAGAAACAAAAACTTAGAATAAAGACTCAAATTGGCCCTTTCATCTGCAACAATAGTTCAACAGGAGAAGAAGTAGATAACCTCTTGAAACATATGAGGTTTACTCAGAGTTCAACTTGGACTTATGACCCATTTGGTGTCATCTCAGAGCTCAGAGTCAAACAAAGGATCACTTCTTATGCTCACACATAGAAGCCAAAAGTGTAGAAGTATATGAACCAGACAAAATGGCAAGAAAACACATTGCTAGAAATAGAGGAACAACATGCCCCTGTCATTGCTTCACATACCAACACACCTCAAAAGAAAACAAAGAAGAGATAAATAAATGAGGTTTCTCCTTCAGTCATAGAGGTATCAAAACATGACTTCCAAGTTTATAGAAAAAGGGCCAAGACCGGTCATGCACTAGACTTACTCAAGGAAGGAGAAGTGCAGTCCACCATATTCATGGAGGGACCACACTTTTCAGCCTTCTCAGATAGTCTGTTCATAGTGTCTACACCATCACCAGCATCTCAAAGACAAACATACACTACTTTGACAGTCGAATCATCTCATGAGCAAACATGGTCAAATATTTTTGACAAGTACAAACAGATCAAGCAAAGAAATGAGATCCTCAAGAAAAACACCTATGCTCAGTTTTGGAAGCATACCTCCACTGCTCAACATAGGTTGTTGTCAGCATTTGACACAGAGAGAGGAAGAATGCAAATGACATTCTTGCAAGCACAAGTTCCTCATCCTAAAACAATTGTAGAATATAAGAAGACTGCCTTTGAGTTTGATGTAAAGGATGTCCATCCAGTGGACCATATGGATATGCATAGGAAGAAAGGAGAGATGATATTCTCTAACTTAACCAACACCTCAATCACTGCTTCAAACTTTCAGGTATTTTTGAACAACATTCAGTCCCAATTGAAGCTGGAGAAAATCTCTTCTTTGGCCAAAAACAACAAAATCAAATCATTAGAAGAATTGGTGTTGAAGATTGGGTATGACCCAAAAAATGTCAAGGCAACAGAGGTTTTATTGAAGAAGAAGAATTTTTTTATAGCATCTCTGAGAAAGTAGCTAAATCTTCCAGTCACAAAAGATTCACAAGCTAGAGAAGTGGTTGAGACTGAAGGCCACAAAGAAGAAATGTTGAAGCTTATCATGGAACATAATGGATAGATAAGAGAAATGGAAGAAGAAATGGATAAAATGATAAAGGAAAAGGAACAAAATGTGCATATGTCCATGATCCCATTGGAGGCAATCCCTTTGACAGGAATTATAAAAACAAAAGCATCCACATCAACAAAAATTCCATCAGCAATCCCGGTACAAGTTTCAGATGCATTTGACAAACTTGTAAAATCCATGAAAGACATGTCCATTCAAGGGGAAGAGATCAGGAAATTACAGGAAGAGGTAAAGAACCTACAAGAGCTGAATTCAATGTTCCAAGTCAGTCACCAAGAAGAGATGCATAAGTCTCAAAGGCTTAGTCAACAACTACAACAACTACAGAAAGAGACTGTCATGGCAAAAACCTTAGCCCAAGCTAAGGAAAATATTTGGGTAGATATCAACAAGTCAATGCCAAAAATTTGTCCATCCATACAAATTATCTTTGAAGAGCATGAGTTAGTATAGAAGGCCAGAGGAGAAATTGAGATCATCAAGGAAGAGTTTGGAGAGAGGCCCACATAGGCCAGTGAACTTATCAGATTTCTGAACTCCAAAAACAAGCAGGAGTTAGAAGAAATAGACATTGAAGACAAAACATATACCATCCTTGAGATTAATAAGGTCCTGACCAAGAAAGAATTGATGTTGTAGCTAGAATAAAAGGCCCAAGTGATGTACATAGGTGTGCAGATACTTTTCAGTAAGTTTGAAGTGCTACATAAGAAAGGCCTTCCTGGATTATTAGTATTAAATGACAAACTAATCACTTTGCTTGATTACAAACAAAAGATGACTGAAATGGAAAAGGACAGTTCAAAGTTTGTAGGGATACATGGAATCATTACTGATAAATATTTCCCGAAGACACTATAGTTGGACCTGAGTATTCATCATGAGATTAAGCATATCTTCATCACTAAGCCTAATTTTCCCAAGTATACTGAAATGGATGAGATATACAGGAAGTTACTCAATATTTCCATCCCAGGTAAAAAGAGATATGAAGATATATGTGCCTTAATTGAGTAAAGACAATTTTGAGGTTCTAGTCAGCATGGAGCAGCCAACCAAAGTCAAAGAGATGAGTCACCAACCACTTCCACCAAATCAACACAAAGGATCCAATCAAATCAACAAATCCCTATATTTTGTATTTTAGAGATCTAGTTAGTTAGATATTCCTCCATAATATCCTAGTCATTTATGACAGGATCTGATGTAAATAGTTTTATAAATACTTCTCCCTTCGAAGTATTGAGGGTTGATTTTTGCACCTAGGAGATATTGTGTAATTTTTCAAAGGATCAACCAGTAATAAAAGAGGCTTATTCACAGGATTCTTGTGTCATATTGTTGGTGATGTATTTCTCTCTTTGTTAAATATTTTCTTATGCTCTGTAATCATTTCATGTATTTCCAATTCTAATCATTAAAAGAAAGTAAAAAGAACATAATTTATCTTATATATATTGTCTCTGGTTTTTTAATGATCTATATGTTTTCATCTAAAACCGAGTGAAGGAATTCTTAACTGCTCCTTTTCTTAGTGGACTTTCCCCTCTTGTTCTCTCTTATTCATCCCATTTAATCTGAATATATCCAACAGTTTTACTACCCTTTCCTGTGAAGAAAACCTTATAAAAATCTGAATCTGATCCTCATATTTAAGTACAGACCCCATAGCCCAATGGAAAATTAAGCATTCTTTCAACCAATTATTATAAACAAACAAAAACAAATTGAACTATCCTAACTAGACTAACATTTAAAACTCAAACAAATCTAAATCTGATAGAGAGATTCCTCTCTGAAGTTGGCAGGGCTAGATCCCAACTTCCAAAGTGGTTTGGTAGTTACCTCTGTCAATTTCTTCTAAAACCTCTGGAAATTACAGAGTGATAACATAGTGGTGACCATACTGGGGAACTGAACAAATTTTCTAACTTTATGAATTGTCTTCCCTAAGTAATAAAAAATTGTTTCTGAACAATCAAAGATCTAAATTTCAAGAGATAAATTTTCAGAGGTTGTAAAAACTTGTAAATAGTTAAATTAGGTTTTTAAGGTTTAAGTTTTGGCTCCAAAAAGAATTCCTACGAGATATCACCCTGATCCAGAACCTGTGAAAGTAGTAGATAATCCTGGAAAATTGATTGGAAAAAGAAGTACAACAAAAATTCAAGGGAGTTGTAGTCCTCCTCCTAGGGCCACCTCTCTTCCAGAGAAGTTTTAAATAAGCCAAGACATCCAGTTTGATCTACCTTTTGAGAATAGCCTATCTAGAACCAAATCTGATAGCTTTGTAGATGATACAGTTTTAGATCGATCTATCCTCCAACCTAGTACACCTAAAAGACACTCTCTTGGATCATATCTTGATCATCGAATCTTACAAAACTTTAAGAAGTTACAATATCTATGTTGGCCCTTGACCAAGTTTTGAGGAACACTTGGTCATAATTGACCATTTTTGGGACTTCGATAGCTTGTCAAAGACAAAGTGCAAAGCGAAGAGGAAATTGTGGAATCTAGGCCCCCTTTTGGGTCCTTTTTGGGTTTTTGGGAATATGTAATGGGAAAGGGATGATGGCCCGTGGGTTTACCCACGCTTAGGCCCACTTTTGTAATGTATAAATAGAAGGATAGGCAATGTAAGAAGGAGTAGATGTGATTGCTTAGTGAAATTGGTAGTGCATCTATGTGATGTTGAATAAGTGCTCTGTGTGAACTGTGTAAGGTTTGCAAGGCTAAGAGCAAGTTATTGTGAGGTTACTATAGAAAGCTAAGTGCTGTAATGCAAGGAAGAAGGATCTAGCGAGCTGCGTAGATCTTCTGTCCTATGCGAAGAAGGGTTTTGGAGGCTTTGTGCTTGTAACATATTGAAGCTGATAATAAAGAAGAAGATCTTGTGGACGTAGCCCCAGGGTGGGGGTGAACCACGTAAATCTGTGTGTTATGCTCTGTGTTTTGATTCAATGTGTTTATCTTTTCTTATGCTATGTGCTTTGATTCAATGTGTTTATCTTTTCTTATGCTATGTGCTTTGATATATCCACTTATGCTCTATGCTTCTTAGATATATATCATTGTTATATTTGATGTGTATGAGGATGCTTAGTGCTGATCTACTAGATCTAATCTGGGTTACTATGGTTAAGTGCTGAAATACCATAGATCTAAGTGAACACCGCGATGCTTTGTGCCATCTGCAAAGTATAATAAGGGTTGAATATTGATGAATGATCGATGTTAAGTGCTCTGTAAATGATATAATCATAGATCTGTGTCCCAGCTAAGGTTGCAGACACCTGAGTCTTGCAACCACCCCTACCTCTACCTTGGATGAGACTTCATCTGCTTTGCAGGTGTTGCCGAAAGGGCTGGTAGTTAGGGATTTGTTGGTGAGCTCTTGAGCCTTGAACCCTGGGTCTGCCCCTGTGCCAACAAATGGTTCCATTGCCGGGACTTGAAACTGTGATTGCTGGGAACTGATAGAGAAGAAACTTTGTGCAAAAGAAATCTTTGTGTGTAGATCTGTTGCCCTAGTGCACAACATTTTACTCGACCTATGAAGCTTTGTGCCAAGAATAAGGTCATATCTGAAGAAAGGAAGATCAAATCTGAAGAAAAGAAGCTAGATATGAATGCTCTGTGCTCTAAAAAAAGTAAAAGTGGAAATTTCTGAAAGAAAGAGGTTAGATCTACAGACAAGAGGTAAGATCTGTAAGCTCTATGCTCTAATAAAGGTAAGAATAGTTAAAAGTTCTTAGATCTGGAAGTTTTGTGCCTTGTAGAAGTAAGATAAGTGAAATTTTTTGTTTCTAGAGCATGGATCTAGGTATGTTTGATAGATTCTGTCCTAGCTTTAAAACTAGGGCATTAATAGATGAAAGAAAGTTTGATATGAATAGATCTGATAAGTATAATGATAGATATGTTATACCTATGCATAGAAAGAATGTGTGGACTAACAAATGGATGCAGGATCCTAGAAAGAATTTTTTGCAGGTTAGCTATCATGATTCTAGTGCACAATACATAAGAGGTTAGGGATCATTTAAAAGAAAGAGAGGATTAATCCTATGTTACAGTTGTAGAAAACCAGGCCATTTAGATAAGGAATGCTCTGGTAGAAGACCTAGTTGTCTCTGTTGCAAAGCTATGGACCATGAGGTATTGGATTTCCTTATAATGATCGCTAAGCTTGAAAGGATAAATCTGAATCAAGAAGACCATAAGGCAGATCCAAAAAAGGTAGAAACCCAACAAGAATCAGAGAAAGTATTAATACAGATGAAAGAAACACTGAAGGAACATAAATATGTTTGACTATCAGAGATCTTCAAAGAAAAGGAGCAAGTCGAAGCAAGAATAGGGGACTTTGACATTGACTGTATTGTTGATGAAGAAGCACAAGTGAACATTATGCTAGAAAGAAATTGGGAAGCTATAGGGAAGCTTGCCATGATTCCTTCATTGGGAGGAATAGGACTATTCAGAGGAAAACTGATGATGTTATGTGGAAAACTCGCTCAGATACCTATGAAAGTCAATGGAACTTCGACATAAGAAGATTTTGAGATTATCAAATTCATTGAGGACAATACCCCGTTTACTATGCTACTAAAAAAACCTTGGATTGAAAGAGATCAAGCCAGAAAGAAGGAAGAAGAAGAGGTTTTAGAACAAAAAAGACAAGAGTTAAAATATTTCATGACTAAAAGGATCACACAGTTGATAGAAGAATAGGAGAACCGCTTGAAGCCATCTGACAGTAGAAGCCCAGATGTCGAGGCCAAAGCTACACAAAAGGCTGAAATTTCTACCCCAGACAAAGAAGAAGTGATATACCTAAACCCTTGGAGAGAATCTCACCAGCACGAAGTGACTATGTCCAAGAAAATAAGAATCAAAATGGGAAGAGAATCATTGAGAGGAAGCTCACTGGAAAGAAGGATAGAAATCTAAGTAAGAAGAAGGCTAAATTTAAAAATTTCAGAAGATCCCAGAGAGTACCTTGCAGCAAGACACTTTGCAGAATTGGAGCTTCACCAGGATATCAGAACAATGACATATGCCACTTCGCTGAGGCGAAGTAATATAGCCATTGGAAGCCAATATAACCGTTTGAATGCCACTTCGAACAGGTCAGAAAGCATTTATGGCTTTCCACTAGACCGTTAGACCGTGCCATAACGGACATAACATAAGTTAATGCAACCTCATACCCGTTCCAAGTAGACTGTTGCTAAGTTTCCCTACTTAGTCCGTCGTGCCACACACCGAGAATACTTTTTGCTAAGTGATAATTTGAGCCCGAAGCCTGAGATTACTTCACCCTGTGATCATTTCCTTGTTTTCAAATCGTTCACTGTAGTCTCTAAATTCATTTTACACCCGAGCTAGTTGACCCGAGCTTGTATGTTGGACAATCTCAATGCTGCTGAGAAAGTAGTTGAAGAAGTTTTGATTGACTTAATGACTGAGAGAGTCATGTCGGAGCGAGGATTATCTTCAGGAGTCCAAGCATCGTCAATGAGAGGACTCCAGGCCTCCCCTTCCACTGCTCGCATTGGTCCATCCCGACCGACCAATGAGAAACATACCAAACATAGGGATGACATCACAAATTCCAAGCTTATCCCACGCATTCTACCTACTTACTTACCACCTCTAAGTGGTTCCATCAACTGTGAAAATGTACCTCGAGACTTTGAGTACACTTTGATCACCGTGTACCTTTCGAAAGGGGTGCGCGTAGTTCGTGCTGGCTAGGATAAGCTTGCAACACTGAAATTTAGTGATTTTAACCTTGGACATTGTAAAGTTTACAACATGTTAGCCCCGCATAAGTACTTAACCAGGACCAAAGGAAATAATTCTAAGATTGTCTCGCAGTCATGGACCCAGAACCTCACGCAGTCCGAACTACTTAATGTAATGAAGATCCCACACTTCAACATACACCAGGAAGTCAACGCATGCATCAAATTGCTGCTGTCCTGCTACCACAGAGTATACTTATGGTTGGACCGACGCATCACTGTGGATCTGACCTTGATCAATCGGATCACAGGACTTAGTATGCAAGGCCCTGACCCACAGGATTTTTACCCTGGAAAGACCTCAGACCGAGCACTAGCGCAGAGGATAAAAGAAACTTATGGTGATGTCGAGAAAGGCACGCGAGGCTACAAGGTAGCCCCTATCTAGAGTGGCGCAGTGCGCCTTGCCTGTCAACTGATCGCGGGCAAGCTAGTTCGCAAGAACAGACCAACACAAGTGATTGGATTCATAGTTGACCTCGTAGGGAAGTGCGCCAAGGGACTACAGATGAACTGAGCACAGTACCTTGTAAACTAGCTAGAGCTTGATTGCAGAGAAGTGCAATACCAAGGGTACGAGTTCCACTTTAGTTGGTTTCTCATACTAATCACTTTCATCGTCTAGAAGCTACCATAAGGTGCCACTTTTCCAGAGATTGAACCCTTCAAACCATTGGCCGCGAAGTTTTGTACACTGTGGTACTCCAACAACATGAATAAGCAGTGGCAATCCAATTCTGTCTTCCACACCTATTAAAACCAATTGAAGAATGCAATCCAGTCCACACCATGCCTCACCCCAAATACACTTCACAAGTTTAGACCTTTGATAAAATTTAGCGTGGACCGCCACTTCACCTATATCACAGCGCGTGCTGATGAGCACAAATAACAGCTCTAGTTGTACTACAAGTTGAAAGAAGAAGACTTGGAGCAGATTACCAAGAAATGGTCGACGAACCTCCTTGTTGCAGCGGACCCCGAAAAAATGTTCGACGTGGATAGCCCTGAAGCTATGCCGGATACACCTGGACCAAGAAAGACTAAGAAGGATGATGAAGTTCAAGATGTCCATAGCACATCCATGAAGACTACTTCGATCTCACCTGCATAGGGAGGTGTTGGTGAAGAACTAGGTGGCATAGAAGTTGAGCAAAACAAAGGTGAGGTTATCCCTATAAGAAAAGGAAGATTACCGCACCAAATCCCTTATCGAGAAAGAAAACTAAGGCCACCCGAACTACATTTAAGACTACCCTCACACCAGACAACTTCGACTTCTTAATCACTACGTTGAATGATGCTTCATTAGAGATCGCAAAAAAGAAAGAAGTGAAGCAGGAGGAGGTATTCAGCCGAATCAAGGGTGAAATTCAAGAAGTGCAACATGAACTCTAGTCCACCCGAGAAGTTTCTACTATGCCCTTGACAATCGAAACAACAGTAACAGGTGATGAGCCCACCCAATTACACCAGATCACCGATAAATTTGAAGCTCGCCTTCGACGAGCCCAAGAAGACACAACGCAAGCCACCCAAGCTTTGACACAAGTACAAAGCGCACTTGTAGAATAGATTAAGCTTTCCCTGCAAGTGAAGTGGGATGATGAAAAAGCACAGTTACAGCAGAGCAAGGACCAATTGCTAGCAGAGAAACTTGAAGTACATGAAAGGGTTCACAAAGCACTTCGCTCTGTGATGGTCATAGAAGTGAAGATTGAAGAACGTCTCCCACAACAGATGGCACAACTTGAAGAAGTAATCCAACAACTTCAGTAGCGCATCACAGATCTGGAACTTCATACCATGACTGAGACTCCTCAAGAAATAAGATATCTAAGGGAGGCAATTTCCCGTAGTGCAGTTGGTCGATTAAAAACCTTTGGCTTGGAATGCAAGTAGCTGAGCGCTAGAAGTGCCCAGACTTATGAGAACCTCACAGAGAATCAAGAGTTGTAGGCATTGGAGGCACAACTCCAAGAAGCAAAGAAACATGCAGTTACGCTACAAGCACAACTGAAGGCCTTGACCCCAGTCAAAATAATGAATATATTTCTAGAACAACGCACTGCCCAACACCAGGTACAAATGCTGAAAAGTAAAGTGATGGAAGTCTCCCAATGACTTCAACCATTCCAAGAAAAGGCATGCGAACTATTCACTGAAGCTGAAAGCCAGGGAGTCAAGCTTGAACAGGTTGTCATCACTGTGGAACAATGCCTAGAAGGGCCAGTAAATGACACAGTGATCCAGGAGTTCACTAAGCAAGATGCTGTCGCACTGCAACAATTTGAAGCAGCTCGAGCCAAGCTCGAGGCATTCGAGGCGGAATTGATCAGACCAGAGTGACTCGAGACAAGTCACAAGTGAGTGTTGGGGGCCCGTTGTCCCTTGACAAATTTTTGAGGAACACTTGGTCATAATTGACCATTTTTGGGACTTCAACAACTTGTCTAAGACAAAGCGCAAAGTGAAGTGGAAATTGCGGAAACTAGGCCTCCTTTTGGGTCCTTTTTGGGTTTTTGGGAATATGTAATGGGAAAGGGATGTCGGCCTGTGGGTTTACCCACGCGTAGGCCCACTTTTGTAATGTATAAATAGAAGGATAGGAAATGTAAGAAGGAGTAGATGTGATTGCTAAGTGCAATTGGTAGTGCATCTATATGATGTTGAATAAGTGCTCTGTGTGAACTGTGTAAGGCTTGCAAGGCTAAGAGCAAGTTACTGTGAGGTTGCTATAGAAAGCTAAGTGCTGTAACGTAAGGAAGAAGGATCTAGCGAGCTGCACAGATCTTCTGTCCTATGCGAAGAAGGGTTTTGGAGGCTTTGTGCTTGTAACAACTTGAAGACGATAATAAAGAAGAAGATCTTGTGGACGTAGCCCCAGGGTGGGGTTGAACCACGTAAATCTGTGTGTTATGCTCTGTGCTTTGATTCAATGTGTTTATCTTTGATTATGCTATGTTCTTAGATATATCCACTTATTCTCTGTGATTCTTAGATATATATGATTGTTAGATCTGATGTATATGAGGATGCTTAGTGCTGATCTACTAGATCTGATCTAGGTTACTATGGTTAAGTGATGAAATACCATAGATCTAAGTGAACACCGCGATGCTTTGTTCCATCTGCAAAGTATAATAAGGGTTGAATATTGATGAATGATCGATGCTAAGTGCTCTGTAAATAAACAATCACAGATCTGTGTCCTAGCTAAGGTTGCAGACACCTGAGTCTTGAAACCACCCCTACCTCTACCTCGGGTGAGACTTCATCTGCTTCACAGGTGTTTTCGAAAGGGCTGGTAGTTAGGAATTTGTTGGTGCACTCTTGAGCGTTGAACCCTGGGTCTACCCCTGTGCCAACAATCTAGCATCAAACTTTGATCAAGCTTTGCACAAAGCCTACATTCAACATTCTGTTGAACTTTCTTCCCTAACCATATTTCCATATTATATCAATCCTCAATTATCTCATCCTATATCTTCCATCCCTACTTCTTCCACATCTTCCACCACTTCTCCAACAATTTTACTGGTCACCATCCATCCTGCCACAACAATTCCTGCTATCCATCCTCCTCCACCAATCATGGCAGCAAGATATTCTCCCCTTGTTTTGGCTGCTCCCTTACACAATATGCCCCAGGATTATCAAACTAGGATTCCTCGGTTTGATGGCACTGGAAGTATGACTGCACAACAACATGTTGACAAAATGAATGACTTATTTGACTTGCAAGAAGTAGATGAAGAAGATGTACAAATGTTGTTTTCCCAAAAGCTTAAATGGTGAAGTTAGGAAATGGTTCAAAGCCTTACCAGATTCTAGCCTTAATGACATTACTGCCTTTCACCAATCTTTTCTCAATAGATGGGAAGTAAAGAAAAATCCACTTCAAATATTATCTAAATATGAAAGTATTAAAAGAAACCAAGGGGAAAGTGTACATGATTATTGCACTCAATTTAAAAATCTTTATAATGAAATTCCAACAAACATTCAACCTCGTCAAGGATTATCTTTGATCAAATTCCCTGATGGTTTTGATGTTGACATGTCTTATCAATTGAGAGAGAGAAACCTTGCAACTTTGGAAGAAATGCAAAGATTTGTTGTAAGTGTAGAGGCAAATATGTTAGCTAAGAGAACTAGACAAAGAATAGAGAGGAGAGTAACTATCAAGGAATATCCATCCACGTCTTCTGCTAATGCTAAAATAGACTCCTTATTAAGAATGATGGAAAGAATGATGGAAAGACTAGATATCACTGATAGGAATCCACCTAGAGAAAATCAACCTGGTCCCCAAATCATAAATCCTAATTTAAAGAGAAATCCACCCCAAATCAGACAAAGAGAACCTAGAGAACAAAGAGAGCAAAGAGGCCTAGATCAATAGATTAAGCCTCCTTTCCAAGAAAATTATGTTGATGAAGGGGAAGAAACAATTGAGGGACTTGATGATGTTCACATTAATCTTATGGGAATAAATGATAATGATTCTATTTTTCTTACCTAAGAAGAACAATATCTTTTCCTTATTTCACAAACCGAAGTTGACGAGGAAGAATCAAAACAAAAAGCTTTTGAAAATTCAATAATGGAAGTTCATAGAAAGTATAACTTGAGAAGTAAGAAGTCCAATGATAATCCAACCAAGAAAGCTTCTGACTTTAAAAAGATAGAAGATACACCTTCCAAGAAAGGTCTTGATAGCCCCCAAAAGAAAAACTCATAGGTCCTAACCAAAAGAACATATGACTCTGTATAAAAAACAACTCAAACTGATGTTCCCTCCACCAGCCAACCCAAAGATACTTCACATAAGAATGTCGTTGAGAAATCAGATCTCCCTAATCAAAATAAAACTCCAACCTCATTCATCCTGGAAAGTGAATTGGCAAAACTCAAGATACCTATTCCTGTAACATAGTTATTGAATAATAATTCTTACATATCACAAGTAATAAAAGCTATGAACATAGAGCCAGGAATGGGTACAGATATAATAAACATTGCTGATGATCAACCAGAGTTATTATTTGGGCTTGAAGTTGATGGAAAATCTGAAAGTGGTGTTGTACCTCCTTTTTATGTTAGTTTAAATATTCATGAAAAAAATTTGCACAATTCCATGCTAGACTATGGTGCTTCTTACAAACTCATGCCTAAGGATGTTATGGAGAAATTAGGACTTGATATCACTAGACCTTATGAGGATGATGTTTATAACTCAGAGGAAAATAAAACAACCCTTGAAGAAGAAAAAACAATGATGATACAATCTGATGAACCAAAAGAATCTCTGTGGAGTTTAGACTTTGATGGTGCAGTTAGTAAGGAAGGATCAAGAGTTGGAGTGTGGGTTTCAAATTCAAAAATAAGACATACATAAAGCCATTCCTACAAGTTGAATTTTTAGTGTACCAAAAATATAGCTGAGTATGAATCCTTAATTGTAGGTTTGCAATTGTTAAAAAGGCTTGGTGTTAAGAGAATTTCAATAAGGGGTGATTCTGAACTCATAATAAAATAGATCAAAGGTGAATACTCTACTAAACACCCAAAACTGAGAGCCTACATAAATGTTGTTCTAGATTTCCTGCAGTGCTTTACTGGATATGATTTGTAGGCCATTCCCAGAGACCAAAATATTCTTGTTGATGGTATGGATACCTCAACAACCACATGTAATATACCATTTCATCCAAATCACTGGTATACAATTGAGGTGAAGTGCAGACCTGTTGTCCCAGACAACATCGGGTATTTGCAAGTTTTTGGAAATGATGAACAAATTGAAAATTTTCTGCAATCAAAGAATGAGTTTGAATGTGCCAATATAGATGTTGATAGTGATGATGAAAAATAAAGTGTAAATAAGATAGGTTTAGAAGAAATAAATAAAAAACAAGAAGATATGGATTTTTTGCAATTAAAGGATAATATTTTTTCTAGAGGATTAGTCCCATTGGAAGAATTGTTTGATTTTGATGATGTGGCTAAGAAACCCAAAATTGAACCTACTGGAAAAGAAGTTGAGGACTATAATATAAGAAATGAAAAAGAACCAAAGATGATTAAACTGTCAAAATCTTTACCTCCTGCTCAAAAACAGAAATACATAGAATTTTTTAAATAATTTGTAGATGTTTTTGCATGGAGCTATGACGATCTAAAATCTTATTATACTAGCATTATACAACACAAAATTCCCATAAAAGAAGATCGAAATACTTTCAACAAAAAACTTAGGAGAATTAACCCAAAGTTGATGCCTCTAATTGAAAAGGAAATAAAAAAGATGTATGATGCTAAAATCATTGTCCCATTAAGAATTTCTAAATGGGTGTCCAATTTAGTTCCAACCAGGAAGAAGAGTGGAGAAATTAGACTGTGCATTGATTTCATAAACCTTAATAAAGTCTCTCTCAAAGACAACTATCCCTTACTCAAAATGGACCATATTTTGCAGAAGGTAGTTGGATCTAGTGGAATTTCTCTGTTAGATTGTTTTTCTGGTTACAACCAAGTGTTAGTCCACCTTGATGATCAAGATAAAACAAAATTTACTGCATCTTGGGGAACTTTCATGTATGTGAAAATGCCTTTTTGTTTAATGAATGCTAGGGATACATTTCAGAGAGCAATGGATATTTCTTTTGTGGATGAACTTGGAAGATTCATCGTTATATACCTGGATGACATAAGTGTTTTTTCAAAAACAGATGAAGAACACTTACTCCACATTAGAAGATTTTTTGAAAAGTGCAGGAGATTTGGAATTTCACTTAATCCAAAGAAAACATTGTTTGGTCTAGAAGAAGGTAAACTGTTAGGACACATCATATCCAAGGATGGAATTAAAATATATCCTAGCAGAATTGAAGCCATTCAAAAAATAGATCATCCCAGAAACATAAAATAATTACAGTCTTTCATAGGAAAAATAAGCTTTCTAAGAATATTTATCCCTAACTTGGAAGAAATTCTCAGAAATATAACAAATATATTAAAAAAAGACACAAAAATAAAATGGACCATAGAAGCAAAACATTCCTTTGATTAGGTGAAACAAGTCTTGACACAAGCCCCTGTGCTTATCATCCCTGATTATACAAAAGATTTCCTCCTATTCTCTTTTGCCTCTAAGCATACCATTGCAACAATTATTTTGCAGAAGAACAATGAAGGACATGAACAACCTATTGCTTTCTTTAGTAACTCCTTGAGAGATGCTTCATTGAATTATAACATCATGGAAAAGCAAGCTTATTCTTTGGTAAAAACAATCAAATATTTCAGAGTATATATTCTCCACACACACATTATTGCTTATGTCCCAAATTATGTGGTGAAAGATATCTGACCCAAGACAGTCCTGATGGAAAAATGGGTAAATGGATTGTTGTTATCCTTGAATATGACATAGAGATCAAACCAACCAAGCTTATCAAGGGTCAAGGATTAGCTAAATTGATGGCTGAGTCCAATTTTCATGCTTTGGATATTAATTTTCTAGTTGCAGTGGATGAACAATAAGAGCATGCGACTCCCCAAGTTAAAGAGGTTTTCTCAACATCTCCATGGTATGCAGACCTTATTTTTTTTTTACATCATATACAAGCTCCTCCTAGTTTAACTAAAACTAAAGCTAGATTTTTGAAACTCAAAGCTATGAAGTATTGTATTTTAAATGGAAAATTTTATTGGGAAGATATTGGCGGGATTCTACTAAATTGTTTGTTGAAAGACGAGGCGGATAAAGCTTTGTAGCAATTTCATGAAGGAGAAGGTGGTGGACATTTGAACTGGAAGGCCACTTCCAATAAAATTCTTAGAGTTGGTTTCTAATGGCCAACTTTATTTGCATATGTACACAAGAAAGAGACCACCTGTCATAAATGTCAAATCTTTGAAGGAAAAATGAAACTTTTGTCTTTACCCTTGAAACCAATTTCAGTTGAATCTCCATTTCAACAACGGGGTTTGGATTTCATTGGAGAAATCTATCCACCATCATCAGGCCATCACAAGTGGATTCTCATAGCCACTGATTATTTCACCAAGTGGATTGAAGTTGTACCCACCATGCAAGCCACTGATGCTGTGATCATTAAGTTTTTGGAAACTAACATTCTTTCAAGATTTGGATGTCCCAGGAAAATTATCACTGACAATGCAGCAAAATTCAAATCAAAGAAGATGATAGAGTTTTGCAACAAATATCAGATCACCTTAGGACACTCTAATTCCTATTAACCTTAGGGGAATATATTAGCAGTCTTCAAACACGATTCTGGTCAACATCATAAAGAAGTTGTTGTAGGAGAACAAAAAATCATGGCACAATAAGTTGGTAAATGCACTATGGGAAGAGAAAATTACTACAAAGAGGTCAATTGGTATGTCCCCATACCAATTGGTCTACGTAATAGATGTTGTCTTTCCTACTTATTTAGGTGTCCCTGTCATGAAATTATTGCAGGAAGTACATGAAGAACCAAATGATATCCAAAGGAGAATTAATCAGACTATACAACTTCAACAGTCCAGAGAAGAGGTCTACAACCAAACTCAAGTGATTCAGGAAAAATATCAAAAATATCTATGATAGAAGGACCAAGGATGATGACTTCCAAATAGGAGACAAAGTACTTAAATGGGACTCAAGGAATGAAGAAAAGGGAAAGCATGGAAAATTTGAGAATCTATGGAAAGGTCCATTCACAATACATGCCTACAGAGGAAGTAATGCATTTTTTTCTCAAGAATATGGATGTAGTAGACCTGCCAGGGGGACCTGTCAATGGAAGAATGCTCAAGCACTATGTTTCATAGGAATGAAAGTTTTTCTCACTCAGTTAATTGTAAATACCATTTTATGTTTTCTGTCATGAGTGGGTGTGATCCAGATTTTATGAGAAAAAAAAATGACTACATATTATTAACAGGTGCTTAACACAAAATAAAAGAGATACAGTAAAATTGGTTTTCTATTCAATAAGGAAATAAGTTAAAACCGTAAAATGTAGTGGAAACAAGCTTGTTGGAATGGTGGCGGCTTATCTCTGAGAAGAGATGTGATGGTTGCGCTCATTCACAAGAAGATTATTACAATGAGGCTCTGAAGGGATTTTTTTACCATAAATAGTAATTTCAAAAACCCTAGACATCCAAAAACCTAACCCTAGGAGATGAAGCGCCAAAAGTCATGTGGGCCCCGTTTGGGTAAGTTAGTACATCAACTTCCCGGGCTCGTAACGTTTTCATATGATCTCCGTTTTAGGTGTATGATAGCCTGTTGGAAAGGTATCATCGAGGAGATTCATTCTAGGGGAAATATAAAAGGAATTTTGATATTTCTCCCCATTTTCCCAAAAAATATAGTTTAGGGCCTCAAAACGGCTCCGGAAGTGAAAAACTGCTAAAAATAGTAAATTGCCAGAAAATTGTTTTGAGCTAGTTGGAAAAGGTGGGTGAACACCTATATCCACTTGGAGCAATCCTCCCTCCTTAGGAAGAAATGGTCTCCATTGCGCTGAGTTCCCCCATCAGATGAGGAAATTTCTGTTGAATTTGGCCCAGGGTGAGCCACTTGCCTTGGTGCAGGAGCTGCCTTGCTTTGACGACTCGATAAAGATGGATACTTTGTTGTCGAGTGCCCTTGATCTCTGTGTCCAAAATTTGATCACTTGATGTCTATTGTATGCAGTTGGGGTTGAGCTATGTTGGTGTCAGTTTTTTTGCTACTTCTGAGGTGTCCAATAATGGTGGGAAATAAGGGAGAAGGAGATCCACGTTGAACACTGGGTCCAGGCCAAGGAAAGGAGGAATGTTGAGCTCAAAATAATTATCCCCCATGGCCTTAGTGATGGTGTATGGCCCATAATGGAGTGGGTGAAGCTTCCGATGGGGTCCTGTAAGGTGTTGTTTCTACAAGTGCAACCAAACTTTATCGCCCACCTGAAACTTATGTGGTACCCGATGTTGATCATGGCGCTGCTTGTACTTGTCATTGGATTCTATAGGATATCCTAAACCTGTTGGTGGATGTTCTGGATCCACTCAATGAACCGGGTGGCTTTTTCAGCTTCAGTTGGAGAAGGAGATGAGTAAGTCAAGGTGACCACAAGGGGAAGTGCAACATCTATGGGACCCAATGGTTGGAATCCCAACCCCACCTGAAAGGGGTTGTGGTCGGTTGAGCTATGCAAGGCTCGATTGTAGCTATGTTGAACATATGGAAGGCTCTCATTGTTACCCATGATTTTGGTCATCTTGGTGGTGTATTGATGATGGTGTACTCAGGGTCCCAACAAGAAATTTCTCCTGAGAAAAGTGACATTCATCTCTTTCTAGAAAACATATTTTTGAAGAGAGTTCGTAGGCTGCTTATAGCCTAGGGTGTGAGAATGACCCATTCTCGCAGGCTACCTTCAGCTAGGGTGCGAACTTCTCGCACTGTGCTATATATCTAGGGTGTGAACTTGTTCTCAAGCTTGGAAAAAGGAAGAAGTCTCGAGGGTTCTAGAAGAGAATATTCTAGAGAATGGGTTGGCATTCAAATGGTTATCATTTTACTGGTTTCCCTGATTTGGTGGGATCATTCTCATCTATGTAACCATGTAAGCAAGATTAATTGGAGAATTGGTGAAGGAATTGTGTGAAGAACTCAGCTTGAACAGGAGCTTGGAGACTCTAGCAAGTCTATGAAGAGGAATTGGATCTTCTTCATGCAAGGATCGAGCAAGTGTGTGTGTTGGAACCAAGAGTCACTGAAAGGAAGCTTGTGACATCAAGGCAATCAGGTTGTATCTTCTACTTTCGATTAATATGATACATCGGCACGTCCTTTTCCCATAAATTCATTCTTACTTTATTGTGTAATTCCTTGATCATACACATAAGTTGACGATTGAATATATTTTGCTATCTTCACTTTGGTTGGTTTGTGTTGTCTTGGTCTTGACTTCACGAGAGCACCAGAGCGAAGCGGGAGCAACAGAGACCCTAGGAAGCAATACAAAGGTATGTCACTTGTTCCTCCTTACTAGCTATTTCAATGGTCGTAACTTAGGGAAAGAGTCATGTCTTGTCCTATTTTGTTCTAGATCCAGGTGGATCTAGGGAGATCTATTAGTGTTTTCACCTACCGATTAGTTCGATAACAAAATTGGCGACTCCACTGGGGATGCAACCCATTTTTTTGTGGTTTTTGGTGTTTTTCCTTGGCCATTTGCTCCTGCCTTACCTTTCTCCATTTTTATCAATCTCTGAGTCTTTAGGACACCCTGATAGACCCTCTGGGTCCAGAAGTCCCTTCAATTTTTTTGTCTTTTTCCAAAACTTTGCCTAGTTTTAGGCATTCTCTCACTGAACCCCACAGTGGCTTGTGAGAACACCCTGAGTTCACACTCTGCTTTTAATTTCAGTGCGAGGTTCCCGCACTCTACTCAAAGCTAGCCTGCAAGAATGACCCATTCTCGCACTGTGCAACACTAATAGCCTGCGAACCCTCTTTCAAAATTTTTTGGATTTAAGATTTTTGCATGTTCAGCTGCCCAGATCAGTATAGGTGTCTGAAAAGAACTTCTTGGACCATTGGTTGATGTTTTCTTGTATTTATATCTTGCACATGATCAGTCTTCGAAAATCAAAGGCTCTTCCTGTCCATTTTTTCTTTTTCTCAACTCTCATCTCTTGACTCTCCTAGCAAGGATACACTCTCTGATCCTAAAATCTGAGTACTTGTTTGGCCAAGAGCCGGTGATCGTTTTGAAAGTTGGGATTCTTTGTCTTTTTAATTTGCTCATTATTTGGGAAGATCATTGTTCTCATGCAATTGAAAACACTAGTTTTGTCTGCTTGTTATTTTTGTTTCCATTGAAAGATTGGTTTGGGTTTTTGTTTATTGCTTGTTCATTAGTCATTGGTTTTCCTCACTTCCACCATCATGGTGTAGATCCTTTTTTGAAAAGTAATAAACATTTTTTCTTTCAAAAGAATTTTTGTTTTTGAAAATATTGAAAATCAATTGTTGAAATTATTGAAAAAGAACCAATAGAGAATTGTCATTATTGCGTGATTTGTTGAGATTGCATTTTACAGAAAATTGTGTATCATAGTTCAAGTTTGTTTCAGAACACTTCTCTTTCCCTCCCGTACATAGGATTCATCGAACAAAAATTGATATATTTCATTCCTATCTATGAGTTGTTGGGTCAGAGTCTCACACAACATCAGTTTCATCTCCGTTTCCTTTGAGTAACAACAACCCTTAATAACATTGCGCAATTTTAAAATTTAACTAGTAACTCTTTTCTAGGGCTCTATTACACCAACATTTAGCTAGGCTAGCACTTTGGAATGGGCAGAGAGATACACTCTCCAAAGCACAAAACACACAATATCATCTTGTGTTAAGGAGTGTCAAATTCCATTTACAACATTTTGTCATGGGAAGCCTTTCTCACACAAGGGTCAAACCGGAGGTTGCATTGATATTGAAAGAGTTACTCACCCTGCTTTGTCGATATCAGTGTAGAGATTGCATGTATTATGGGGATCACTTGGAGGTATACCCACAATGATGAGTGGAAGCCTCTTGAGTTGATTTCAGGCTAGATACCCTGCCCTTTCATGTGGATCGGACTGTCGACTGTCCCCCCAGGATTTATTGTTGTCGGTGGTAACCTTAGTGGCCTATCTTTTTAGGGTCTTACACAAGGTGACTGTGAAGGGGAAAGTCTTCACGGTACCTGGAATCGGCGTTGGCCAAACTCACTCGGGCTCCTTGGAGGGTATACCCACGATTATGTGTGGGAGCTTGCACCAGGGTGTAAGTCCGTTAAGCAGGTCGTCAGCGTAAATTTTCCACCCTAGCCCAACCCCTTCTCGTCTCGTTGTTGCGACGTTGGATTTCATCACCAACTAGTGACTTCAAAATTAGAAGGTCTTGTTTTCTTGGTATTGTTTCCTTGATTTTATTTACTAGCTAGTGCTATTTGTTTACCCAAGTTGACCATAGGAATTTCTTCGTAAGTTTGTAACTCGTTCACAATAGATTCTCCACGTCGTTAATGTAGAATGCAGGGTTTATCTCCAGAGCATCTGAAAGGTTCTCAACCCCTACCTACAAGCTCACCTGAGGGATATTCTCAACAGAGTGAAGTCCAAGACGTTACCACTCCACAAGTGGAAGTGGAAAGAACCAACTCTCTAGAACGTTTCCGAATTACCAATACTCGAGAGGAATTTCAACTTCACCCCGATTCTGAGAGACTTATTATGCGAGTGAATTCTTCTGGAGACTTAGTTGTGTTGTCTTCTAGATCACCGACTGGACCCTTTCCAGGACCTGAGGGCCAAGATCCTTTTTGGTATGCTGGTGTTTTTATACGGGACCTTTTTGGTGTAGGACCAGGCATTGAAATCACCATCTCACCTATGTTCCCCGAAACCTTTGACCCAGACACAGTACCTTTTACTACTGCTTATTATTTTCCTAGCACAGACGCTCCATGATCTGACCACATCTTGACCGTCCCTATAGAAATGGTCCATTACATAGATACAACGAGTATTCACACCCGGATTACGACGGCTAGTCAAGCCCCCATCGACACACTGCTCTCGCCCAGTGTCACCCTGACACTTCCACCTGGATACCGTGCGTTCAATGCTTCTATTCCTACTCTGGCACAAACCCCATCCGAAACTCCTAGTGGTCCCTCTTCTTCTGGGCACTCTCCTCCTGGCTTTATTCCGACGCTTCCTCAACCCCCTTTCGGAGGACCTTTCTCGTCCTCTACTGGCAGCATTAATCCTAGTGGCACTATTCCGTCATTCACACCAAATTACCAGATTCCTGTTGGTGGACAATTTTACCAAGGAGGTTTGACTCAACCGCCCCTTGTCGGGCAAATTCCTATTGGAACACAAATCCCAATTGGAACACAACCCCCAATTGGAACACTGCCCCCAATGGGAACACAACCCCCGATTGGAGGACAACCCCCATCGACCCCACCCTACGGACAAAACATATCTCCATCCTTGGCCCAGTATTGGAATCATCTAATACAACATAATCCTCAATCGAATGGGGGGCAACAACTTCTAGTTGCATCCATTATACCCCCTAGTATAGGCCAACCATATCCAGGTACGTCCAATCCTATTTGGGGCTCGAATGCTCAAACTCAAATCCCTATTCAAGGATATAATCCCATGAGCTTCTTTCCTCCACAACCACCACCTAATCTGCCCGGGTCTTCACATTATATGAAAACTGCCTATGGTCCCACTGGTTTGTCGACGGGGCTTCCTCCCCAAAGCCACCAGTACCTGCATGTGAATCAACAGTTACCCTTCTTAGCCACTTTGGATCTCCCAGATCTGTCAAGGATTTTAAATGACCCAATTCATCAATCTCCCCAATGGCCTGCTATTCTAGCCAAGCTACCATTAGGCATCCCTAAATTCGATGACAAAGCGGGAGAGGACCTGAACAATCACGTCATGAATTTTCACCTTTGGTGCTCATCCAACTCCTTGATGGATGACTCTATTCGTTTATGTCTTTTTCAAAGAACTCTCATGGGTTCTGCTGCGAAGTGGTATATAGAATTACCACGCGGTTTCTTCGTCGACTTCAACACCCTAGCTATGGCCTTCCTCACTCACTACTAGTTACCGATCCGTTATGAAATGGGGACTGAGATTTTGAGTTCTTTCAAACAAACTAAAGCTACTCATATATCCGATCACATTCATGAATGGCGAAGGAGACGACGTCTCATCAAACTTGAACTTCCCAACCAGTTGCTGGCAGAGTGGTTCACAAAATCATTTGTGAACGACATCGCATGTGACATCGCCATGGGTGGAGTTGTCATAGAAGAACAAGCCATAAGTCGTTCTCAATATCTTGACCTCGTTTACTCACAAACAGGTACTCTTTATGACTTACTCCCTGACGCACCTCGTCCTTCCACTTCCACCACTTCAACTACTCCAGCTGCCTCTCATGCAGCCGACGGTGTGATTGGCACTTTCCATGCCCAACCACATTCTTCCTCAAGCACTACCCCCAAACCTGCTTCTTCTAATCTTCAAAATGCTCCGTCTCCTACCCCTCCCATCGGCAAGACTTCCGAGGTAAATGCAGTTCAATCTACCCCAGTGGGTAAAAACAAATCCAGAAAAGGAAAGGGTAAGAATAAGGAGGACAAAAATATTTTACAAGCAGAGAAAACCAAAACTCCGCCTGTTGACGATAGGGATAAGTGAAAACCTTGATACCCTTGTCTTATCTATGGTGATGATCACTACACGAAGGATTGTCCACGACGTGCTGAGGTCACTAAGTTCCTTCAAGGAGCCTCGAAACCACCTGCTCTAGCCGTTTTGTCCCAACCCTTCCCCTCTCAACAACAGGCCCAATTGGTCATTCATGACCAACCCTCCCCGTCTATTACGTCCTATGTATTGATGTGTATTGGCGATTCAAAGAAGAATGACATTGCACTCACCACTCGAGCCAAAGATTATTCTCCCTCTAAAGAGAAGGTTGATGACCCACCTCCTTCATTGGTACAATCCTCTCCCGCGACTCCACCTACCAACGGTCCTCTTCATCTCGAACGACCGAGCCTTGACATAGTTCTTTGACCCTCTCCAAAGGGCATTGTTCGGAAATAGGATTTCAATCCTCATGCTCGTGCTGCCTAGAACTATAGCATTGTCAAAGATCTGGCCCAAGCACCTTCTGTGATGTCAATCCTCGAGGTCCTTCAAAGTTGTCCCACACAACGGAAGGCACTGTTGAAAGCTATCGTTGGAATCGACCCGATGGACACAAATTTAATAATTTTTGACTTAGAAGATCACATCCCAAGGTTACCTTCTCAACTCACATTCCAAATCCAAGTGATTGTCTCTGACAAAAACATTTGTCAAACCGTTATCGACGAGGGTGCCTCGACGTGTGTCATGTCTCTTACCTGCTGGAAAGCCATTGGCTCTCCCTCTTTGACTGAATCCCATAACACTCTCAAAGCCTTCAATGGCTCTGGTTTTAAACCCTATGGTGCCCTTCCTTCATTGCCAATCACACTAGAAGGAAAAATGCTCCAAGTCGAAGTGGAAGTCTTTGACGCTCCTCTCGATTACAATCTTTTGCTTGGTCGTAGCTGGATCGATTCCATGTGCCCAATTGTGTCGACTCTTTTTCGTGTTGTACATTTCCCACATCAAGGGAAGGTAGTCACCGTCGACCAATTAGCCTTCTTTAACTCGGATACCCGTACTGGCAACGTACCGTTCATCGCTAAAACCCCACTAGGTTACAAGAATGTCGGTGTAGGCCTTCTCAAAGACTCTTCGTTGATGGGTACTTTCCCCATTCCACCGCCCGATGTTCCACGCTCATCTGTTGCTTCAATCAACATGATCTCCACCTTTATTCATGAAATTCCTGTGTCTCACGACCCATGGATGGTACCCAACCCTGGAGATCATCTTCATTACGACGATGAAATGCCGTTAAGCTCTGTCAAATCTGCTTATCAGGCCATTCAATCGGCGACCCCTTCTACCCACTCTCTTGGTGCGTTATCTCTAGATCCTTTTCGGGTCATTTTTCCCACAGACGAGATGATCATGTCTGTCATGGAAGACACCCCTTGAGACAATGGACATCACCGTTCCGTCCTCTTCTTGGAGCAACATACGATCGAGAACTACCAACGGATCTCGACCCCGTCGACCATTGTTGTCATTTCAACCATTCCCGAGTCCACACACGATGTTTTTTTCGAAGGGAACTTAAGCAATATCTCACCCACTATTCCCCTCAACATATCCATCAAACCTGGAATTGTCAAAAATGTGCATATCGGAGCTTCGTGTTCCCCTGACGAAATCATCACCTACATGACACTTTTCAAAGAGTTTCGTGACGTCTTCACCTGGAGCTACGAAGAAATGCTGGGTATTGACCCCGACATTGTGATACATGAGATCAAGACATACCCCGACGCTAAAACCGTCCAGCAACGCCTTCGTCTAGTTCACCCACGTAAAGCGGCGGCTATCAAGCTTGAAGTCGAGAAACTTCTCAAAGCCGGCTTTATTTACTCAGTGGCCCTCGCTGACTGGGTTTCCAATCTTGTCCTGATCGACAAGAAACAAGGCACAATCCGCGTATGCGTTGATTATAGGGATATCAACAAAGCTTGTTCTAAGGACAACTTTCCTACCCCCTTCATCGATCAGATTGTCGACGATTGCGCTGAAAGCGAAATATTCTCTCTGATGGATGGTTTCTCCGGATATAATAAAATCAATATTGTTCCTGAGGATCAACATAAGATAGCTTTTATTTGTCCTTGGGGCACTTTTTCCTATCGGAAACTCCCTTTCGGTCTCAAGAACGCTGGCGCAATTTTTCAACGCGCTATGTCTTATGCATTCCATGATATCAAGCACATTGTGCAACCATATCTTGACAACTTACCCGCTCATTCTATGCGCCGAGTCGATCATCCAATCCACCTCCGAGCCATTTTCGTCCGATGTCGGTTTTACCATATACGTTTGAATCCTCACAAGTGTGTTTTCTGCGTGGAATCTGACCGACTTCTAGGCTTTATTGTTTCACATCAAGGGATCGGGGTATATCCTTTAAAGGTCGAGGTGATCCTTAATCTCCCTCCTCCTTGTACACTTCGCCAGTTACAAAGTTTGCAAGGGAAAGAAAACTTTCTTTGTCGTTTCATCCTGAACTACGCCGAGATAACTCGTGGATTTACGTGACTCTTAAAAAAGGGGTCTGATTTCGTATGGGATACCATCGCAAACAAAGCCTTTGAATCTTTGAAATTGTCCCTGACATGTGATCCGATTCTCTTCCCCCCCGATTACAGTCACGGTTATTTCCTCTACCTCGCAGCCTCGGATTACACCATTGGTATGGTTCTCATCCAAGAGGATGATTCTCATGACAAACATGTTATCTACTACTTAAGTCAAAGTCTAATTCCTACCGAAACCAAGTATTTACATGTCGAAAAACTGGCCTTGGCGGCCGTCCAAGCAGTTCAACGCTTCCGACACTATATCCTCTCTCGCAAGACTACAATGATTTCTAACTGCAGCCCTATGCAACACATTCTCACACGCCAATTGCTAGGGGGAAAATACTCCAAATGGATCGTGATACTCCAGGAGTTTGACTTGGAATTCGAATGAGCCAAGTCCAAGAAATCCTTAGTGTTTTCCGAGTTGATATGCGACTTTCCCTACTCTGAAATGGAAAACGTAGTAGCCGATTCATTACCCGATGAATCCCTTTTCCTCATTAGTTCTGATGATCTTTGGTATGGCGATATCATCATATATCTCCAAACCCAAACTTTTTGGCCTAATTTGTCTAGTACTGACCGATGTCGAATACGCTACCAAGCCCGTCAATACATTATCCTCGACGATACTCTTTATCGTCGTGGGATTGAATCAATTTTTCGACGCTGCTTCATGTTCGACGAAGCCGAGAAAGCCTTAAATGACTGCCATTCTAGAGCCTGTGGTGGTCATATGTCTGGGTATGCTACTTCCCAGAAGATCTTACGAGCAAGGTATTTTTGGCCTTCTTTATTTAACGACTGCATAATCGCCGTCCAAAAATGCCATGCTTTCCAGACCTATAATCATAAGATACGGTCACATCCCACTCCTCTTCACCCTGTGGTCTCCGTTGGTCCCTTTGCAAAATGGGGCATCGATTTCATGACATGTCACCCCCACTCGGCCGAGGGGCATGGATACATTATTGTAGCCGTAGATTACTTTATGAAATGGGCTGAGGCGATGCCGACATTTGACAACACTGGAAAGACCGCAACATTATTCATTTTTAATCACATCATAGCTCATTTTGGTGTTCCTCAAGCTATCGTCACTGATCACGGTAGCCAGTTTAGACACTTCATGATGTATGAACTCACTGAAAAGTTGGGTCTTCACCATGAAAACTCAACGCCCTATTATCCACAAGCCAACGGCCAAGTCGAAGCAATTAACAAAGTTCTCATAACTATGCTCCGATGAATGATAGGGATTCACAAAACAAGTTGGCACATAATGTTGTTTTCGACATTGTGGGCTTACCGGACATTCGTCAAGTCCGCTACTGGGTTTACACCTTTCCGGTTAGTCTATGGTTTGGAAGCCATTCTCTAGATCAAATGCGAGATATCCTCTTTAAAACTAGTTGTTGAACTCCTACCAAACACTTCTGCTGAGGAAGAACGTCTATTGTATCTTATGCGATTAGAAGAAACTCAACGGGATGCTACCCTAGTCATAGAAGCCCAGAAAAAACATGTCAAGGCCCAATACGACAAACATGTCAAGCCTCACATTTTCTCCGAAGGAGATCTGGTTCTCCTCTACGAACAAGATCGAGATGTGCTAGGAGCTAGAAAATTTGAAGCCATGAGGCGAGGTCCTTATATTGTTAGACGAGTTTTGGAAAAAGGGGCTTACGAGTTAGTAGATTACGATGGTATCCCTTTGAGTGAACCCAGAAATGGGTTGAACTTGAAGAACTACTATGCATAAGATATTCTGTGCATGAGTACCTGTATTTTTATTGTATCATACTTCTTGTGTGTTACTATAGTTTGCTTTTGTCGTTATCTGGTCTCTGTCCTTATGTGACATTGTGTTTGATTTCCGGATGTCGGAGTCTTCGCTACTCTACATTGGCTTCGCTGATGGCGCTAGCCGTAGTACTCAGAACCTTTCTTCCGCTGCATGGGCAATTTACGCCCCTACAAACGAACTTGTCTCTTTACGAGGTGTGTGCCTCGGCCATGCGACCAACAATATTGCAGAGTATAACACCGTTATTGAATTATTGATTGATGCTATTTCACTCGGTATCCGTCATTTGGTTGTGTGACTTGATTCACATCTCGTAGTACTACAATTAAGTAATGTCTATACTATTCGAAGTCCTACTTTGTTACGGGTGTATTTGCGAATTCACCTCTTGGAACGTTATTTTGATTATATTGAATATCAACATATTCCTAGATGTCTAAATACATTAACTGATGCATTAGCTAACTATGTATTATACAGACATTTGGGTCATTTATAAATCAATCACATCAATCTTCACACAACACAAGATAAACCGGTAGAAGCCGTATGTATATATAATGATCAAAAAGTTTTTTTTTTTTTACAAAAAAGTTTTGTCCGAGGACCAAAATTTCAAAATTTGAAGCTCATAGCTTCTACAAAGTGATGTCATGGATGACGTTCACGGTAAAACACGACTTCTCGAGCAACTCTACGAAGTAGTTGGCCAATGGACTCTGACACTCCTACTGTATGACACTGATAACATCGCGGAACCTCTCCAAGGGGCATGTCTGGAATGTCTGCTGTCAAACCCTCCAGGTTTTGTTCCACTGCTTCATAATATTCGGTGTCCCATCGTGGAATTGGAGCCACCTCTCCTCATCACTGAATAGGATAAGTACCAGGTGGTCAGTAAGGCCCCACGTCTATGTTATCAAAAAATAATATTGAAATTAGACCTTGGACGAACATAAAAAACATTTGCATATGAAAAAATTCACAAAAACATTTAAAAAGAAAAAAATATGTACTTCTTACCAAGATCCCCCCACTGAGCGCCCTCAGGCAGGAGCAAGTTCGGATCTCCTCAAAAGTCCAACCCGGTATAGGCATAATCATCGACCATCAACATTTGTGGTCGCAACCAGTCAAAGAAGGTATCATTGTATTTGATAATTGGTCCAGCTACGTGCCGAGCCATGAGCTGACACCACCTCAACATTCTTGGATTTGTTGGAGCCGGTAAACCCCACTCAACCTGCAACCTCAGCAAGGGAACCCTCTCAAGAAATAAGGACACCAACAAAGATCCGTACCCAAATTGCTTCAGGTTGCCTTGCCTGCATTTGGTCAACTGCCTCTTCACGCTACAAAGCACTGCGTCTGCCCAGTTAAAAACCCGAGGCTCAATACACTCTATGGCATACTGAAAGTAGCTCTGGAGAGCCATGTGAGGATAATTTCTCGCAGACATACGAGAAATGGTGAACAAAATAGTGCGAAGGGTCAAATCTCGCACTCCCCAAATGGCTACCTTCCCTTTGCTCCTTTCCGCCTCTGGAACACAGTGCAAACGAAAATACTTACTCATGGGTAGCCCACCACCTATGCTACCAATTAGGATCGCGTGGTACCCACATCGTGACAGTCCTATCAAGAAGTAAATGTCCTCAATATCCAAGGAAAATGTGTGGACCCCTACATGAAATACTTGTTGGTCTGGGTCCCACATATGCACAAGGTACTCCAGTAACCTGACTTGGGCCCTCATACCCGGGATACGAAAGAATTTCAGGAGACCACAGTCTCGCAAAGCGGAAACAGTGGCTGAATGATTCCTAACAATAGAATCATCTTCTTCATGCTCTCTTTCACGCCATTCCAGAACCATGGTGATATCCAAATACTTGCACAAGAGGCATAAGAAGAAGATCAACAACTCTATTCAACATTTGGTAACTTTTTCATTGAGCAAACTTCAATTTTTTTTTCCACTTTACGGTTCTTGCAGGTGCCCTTTAGGCACAGTGTGAGGTTCTCGCAGGTGCCTTTGGGGCCACCTGCGAGAATGAGGCATTCTCGCAGGTCTCGTGTGGCTAGCCTGCGAGAATGGATGAGTGCAACTTTAACTCCTAAAACAAGCTCAAAAACATGATTTTTGCCAATGAAAATGAAAAATCAAACCATGAAAAGATAGAGGGAAAAGAGCTTACATCACTACTGGAGACGGTTCGTCGAATGGATGCCCATAACTCCCGCAATCGAGCACCGAAATTCAAGGGCAAAAGAGGGGTTTTGGACTCAAATATTGGTAAAGTAAAAATGACTATGGTAAAAAGAACTTTTACCCCTTTATATTTACTATTACCTTTTGTTATTGGATTTTATAATTGTTTTATTTCTTAAAACCTAATGCCTAATACCCCTGTGAGTGTAACTTTTGCAGACATGGCGACTTCGATGTTCGTACATGGGATACGACTATTTTTTCTCTTTTTCATCGCATGTTTTGATGGTTTTTGATGGTTTTTGCACAAAACCTTGAGCTTGGTCTTTGTCTGTTCTCATGCTCGAAAATACATGAGAACGCAGTCGAGCACACTTTTATCACTTTTTTGGGCTCAACAAGGTTATACGAAAAATGAGCCCCCCTGGAGTCCTCTTTAAGCTCTTTTCAGACTCTCTAAACATGAAAAGATTGCCGAGCGACCTTGCTTTTTTCACGCTCGTTAAAGTATTTGAAGAAAGCGTTTGTTGGGCGATAATTTATCTCTTTTTTGGTCTCATCAGACTATTTTATGAAAAAGGAACTGAGAGATTTCTCTTTTAAAGTGTTTTTCTAGACTCTATAATCATGAAAAACCTTTGAGTTTTCTATCTTTGGGCTCGTTAAACAAATATCGGCAGACCCGTAATGGGACCGAACCACTCCTTCCTAGGGTTCGTTAAACATACTCCGAAGGACTCATCTGAAGGATGAGATTACATCAACAAGCATATGTTATCCTCCTCAAGCTTGCGTAAAAATAAAGAGGTACTCGCCAGAAATGGTGGGGGAAAATTTGGGAAAGGGATGTGTTTTCGTATTCATATTATTGGCAGTAAGTGTCGCTCTTGAACATGACACCCCCTTATTCATTAWCTGAAGCTGGTTTGGGAAATCCGTTTGTCTCTCATTCGATTTGCTATAAGCTCATATCCCGAGTCGTCTCTAAGTCAATGCTGCCAAATCATTGGTCGTGTCATTCATATGTTCAAGAGAAGTTCATCCGAAACCTCTATTGAGTCGGCCATCTGTAGTTGTCCATTCTCTTCATGTTGGCCTTCCTAGTGTCCAGTCCAACTTACATCATACTCTGTTTCACCTTAAAAATCTATTACTCATTTCCTGTCATTGATGGGGGATACATCAAGGCCCTCCTGTGACAAGTTTTGTTCCATCGACTCCAGCTCATTATTCGAAAACAAGACTTAGAAATTCTTTGGTACCTTAGAACTTGCATGCCTCAATGGCAGGTTTCCTCGCTTTCGACAGTGGGTTTACATCATTGATCCCTGATTGAAAGATTCCGTCAGATGTTTGACTTCAACTCATTCATTCACATTCGGTGGATTGTACTAGTGTACCTTGGGAGTCATTGACATTAATGGTGATTTCCCTCGCACTTGTTAATGGTTTCATCAATGACCGATAATCAAGTGGTTTCTACCATGTTCGACTTCGACACATATAATCACATGGTTAGATTCATACTTTCGGGTGACGGGATTGAAGACCATGGATCTCATCTCTTTGGTCCAGGTTGCGATGGAATATGTATAATTTGCTGACACATAGATCCACTTTGTATGTCTCGTGGCTATGTCATCTCAATTTGAATTTTCTTGCATAGATCCACAGTGTATTCCTAGTGTCTATGCTATATTTTGAGGGCATGGATCCATAGTGTATGATTGGTGGACATGACCTATGCTTATAATGTCATCTGTCCATGATCTGAGTATGGGAATGCCTACCTCAGAAATAATATGATATTTTTCATATGCTTGGTTGTTCGCAGGTTTCTGATTAGGTGCGCTCCTGGTTTCTGACACACACACACACAGTTTACAAAGTATTTCGGCTGTCACTGATTCCGGCCTCATACTTTGGGGGGCATTCTGTTACCCATGATTTTTTTCATCTTGGTGGTGTATTGATGATGGTGTACTCAGGCTCCCAACAAGAACTTTCTCCTGAGAAAAGTGACATTCATCTATTTTCAGAAAACATATTTTTGAAGAGAGTTCACAGGCTGCTTATAGCCTAGGGTGCGAGAATGACCCATTCTCACAGGCTGCCTTCATCTAGGGTGCGAACTTCTTGCACTGTGCTATATATCTAGGGTGCAAACTTGTTCTCAAGCTTGGAAAAAGGAAGAAGTCTCGAGGGTTCTAGAAGGGAATATTCTAGAGAATGGGTTGGCATTCGAATGGTTATCATTTTACTGGTTTCCCTGATTTGGTGGGATCATTCTCATCTATGTAACCATCTCAACCTCTCCTATATATTGATAGGATTCTCATGGAAAAGGTTAAGCAAGATTAATTGGAGAATTGGTGAAGGAATTGTTTGAAGAACTCAGCTTGAATAGGAGCTTGGAGACTCTAGCAAGTTTATGAAGAGGAATTGGATCTTCTTCATGCAAGGATCGAGCAAGTGTGTGTGTTGGAACCAAGAGTCACTGAAAGGAATCTTGCGACATCAAGGCGATCAAGTTATATCTTCTACTTTCGATTAATATGATACAGCGACACGTCCTTTTCCCATAAAGTCATTCTTACTTTATTGTGTAATTCCTTGATCATACACATAAGTTGACGATTGAATATATTTTGCTATCTTCACTTTGATTAGTTTGTGTTGTCTTGGTCTTGACTTCATGAGAGCACCAGAGTGAAGCGGGAGCAACAGAGACCCTAGGAAGTGATACAAAGGTATGTTACTTGTTCCTCCTTATTAGCTATTTCAATGGTCGTAACTTAGAGAAAGAGTCATGTCCTGTCCTGCTTTGTTCTAGATCCAGGTGGATCTAGGGAGATTTGTTAGTGTCCGCACCTACCGATTAGTCCAATAACACTCATCCCATGAGAGAGGGTGCTTTGAATTATACATGTGAAGGATATGCACAATCATTCGATTTACGATCTCAGTTTGGCCATCTGTCTAGGGGTGGAAGGCCATGGATTTGGTGAGCTTGGTGTCCAACAGTGATCAGAGGCTCAACCTGAATGTGTTGAGAAATCAACTGTCTCGATTTGAGACAATGGTTTGTGGGATTCCAAAATGTACCCAGACTCGTTCAAACAAGAGCTTGGTAGTGGCCTCTACTGTGATGCTCTTCTTGCAGGCAACCATAATCGCCATCTTAGAAAAGTGATCAACAACCAAAAAAACACAGTCATTTCCCTTCCTGGTGGACATGAGGCTCGACATGTAGTCCATTGAGATGGATTCCCATGGCCTGTTAGGAGTAGGAAGAGGGGTGTACATGCCTTGTTTCTTAGTGGTCGGTTTGGCAATAGCGCAGGCAATGCAAAACCTAATATACTTGTTGACCTCCTGTTGAAGTTTTGACCAATAGAAATGTTTATGTAGCATCGCCACTGTCTTTTTGACACCAAAGTGTCCTGCCACCTGACTGTAGTGGGCTTCCCAGATCATGTTCACTCACTTGCTTGATGGAACACATCTATGGCCTAGATGACACAACAACCCATCCTAAAGATGGAAATTATCGACAACTGTGTTTGCACCCAACATTTGGTAGGTGGTGGAGAAGCCTGGGTCTATCTCATAGAGTTGGGGCCATCCATAGGTCTCATGGCCACAAGAGTCAAGCACTATGGCGAGTGCCACGACTAGTGCTCTGCTGATGCAATCAGCGACGCGATTGATGCTTCTTATTTTATACTTGATGTTGAGGTGGAATTGTTGCAAGTATGTGGATCAATTTTGATGGCGGTCATTCTGCAATATTCCATGTGTCTGCATGAACTGCAGTAGCGTATGATCAGTGTGGATGACTGTCTCCTTCCCAAGAATGTAATGTCTCCACTGGTGGTAGGCTTTCACAATGGAGTTCATTTCTTTGTCATAAGTAGGGTACTTATGAACATCATCTGATATTGTCTCACTATGATAGGCCACAGGGTGGCCGTGCTAAGTGAGAATGATGCCCACAACATAGTCTGAAGTATCTGTCTCAATCTCAAAGGGTTGTTGTAGGTCTGGTAGTGAAAGTAATGGGGATGAGCACAAGCGCTACTTCAAATCATTGAACACCTTTTTTTGGGACTGGCCCCACACAAATTTCTCCTTACCACCACCCCTGGTTATTTGGCTAAGGGCCCATGCAATATGGGAGAATCCCAACACGAACCTGCAGTAGAAATTGGCAAGGCCCAAGAAGCTATGAATCTCAATGAGTGTGGTTGGGGCTAGCCAGTCATAGATGACTTGGATCTTGGTTGGATCCACATGTATGCCATGTTGATCAATGATTTAGCCCAGGTAATGGACCATGTCCATGCCGAAGGAGCATATTTCCAAGTTAGCGTATAGCTTGTGCTGCCACAGGGTGTGAAAAACCTATTGAATATGCTGCAAGTATTCGGACCAAGTCTTGCTGTAAATGAGAATGTCATCCAGATACACCACTACAAAAGTATTAGTGAATGGTTGTAGGATATCGTCCATCATCCTCATGAAAGTGGTTGGAGAATTTGTCAAACCAAAGGGCATGACCAACCATTCAAAAAGGCCTTCCTTTGACTTGAAGGCAGTTTTCCATACATCTGTTTATTCTATTGGGACCTGGTGGTAGCCAAACTTTGGATCAATCTTATTGAAGTATTTGTCCCCCATGAGTTGATCAAGGAGGTCGTCAATTCAGGGAATCGGGTATCGGTTCCTAACTGTGATTTTATTCAGAGCCTGGTAATCAATGCAGAGTCGTCAGGTTCCATCTTTCTTCTATACCAACACGATTGGGCTCCCGCAAGGTGATGAGATGGGACAGATGTGCCCCTTGTGGAGAAGTTCTTGGATCTGTCTCTTGATCTCCTCATTCTCTAACAGAGAGCAGCAATATACTGTCCCATTGGGCAGTGATGCGCTAGGGGTCATATCGATGGGGTGCTTGACCTGGCAGTGTAGAGGTACCTCATTACGTGAGGAGAACATATCCGAGTATTCTTCCATGACCTTATCCACTTGATTCTGCTGTGTGGAGAGGTCGGCCACAAAGACCCTGGATGTGGTTGTGATCTTTCTCTTATTTAGAGAGCGAATCATGAAGAATACAAACTTCCCCATATGAAAGATGACCTTCCTGCATTTCCTAGCAAAGATCAAGGAAATAACACTAGGTGGGACTGCCTCGGGTATCCTTTACAATTTCTTGTTCAAAGTAATAATAAAACAATGAGACCTAGACTCATATACAACATGACGTTTCCATAAATAAGGTTTGCCCAAAAGAACATCACAAACTTCGAGAGGAACAACATCACACAATACCTTGTCTTTGAAGGGCTTGATGTCGTATGACAGTTGACACTGTTGGATGACGCGGAGATTGCTTCCTTGGTGGAGCCATCCAATGGTGTAGGGTTGTGGGTGCGATGTTGTTAGCAGGGCCAACCGCTTGATGATCTCTGCTGAGATGAGGTTCTTCTGGCTATCGCCATCAATGATGAAGTGTAGTGGGGTGCCTTTTACCCACGTCTATGAATGGAAGAGGCACTCTCCTTCTTTTGGCTCGTCTGGTTCACCAGGCTGAAGCTTGGTGGTAGCAACTATGGCACTGGGTTCCACATCAATGATCCATCTTCCTTTTTCTGGTTTTGGCTCAGAGTCAGAACCCACATATGATTCAGAGGTTTTCACTTCATCCACCAATGACTTCTTTGATTGGAATTTAGGAGTGTTATGCGAAGGGCTCTTATGGAAGTCGCACCACTTCTCGATATAATTCTTTGTCTTTTCGGTGTCCTTCTTTTCTTGCAGCTTGGACTGGTTGTCCTGATACTATCCATATGTGCTCTATCCTTTGTTTTTTGTGTTGGGGCCACCCTTTCATGGCTTTTGTTGTGAGGGGTTCCCATACCCAAATTGTCGCGTGTTTTGTTTGAGCTTCTGCTTGGTTTTGACGACATATCGGTAGGCCGCGTACAAGAATGAGATGTCCAGAAATTCCATTTCAGTCTGGATGTATCTATGCAGAGCACCACGATACTTGAGCACTAGATGTCACTATGAATATTTGATACCCAACTTGGTGCGCAAGGTATGGAAGATATTTGTGAAATCTGGCACTGCTTGGTCTCTTTCTTGCCGCAGTGTGGTCCATTTGGTATACAAGTCATCATAACTTCCGACAAGGTAGTATTTTTCCTTAATAGCATCCTTGAAGGATTCCCAAGTGGTCGTGACTGTAAATAATGAGGGTTCCTCTATTTCCTTTTGCTCACAGAAATTTTCCTATCAATCTTTGACACGAAGAATGACTTTGAGGAGCGAAAAAGTAATCTTTTCTCTATTCGAAAAGTTATGGACAAAAAAATACCCTTCAGATTCAACCACTTGTCTACAATATATGTGTCTATCTGACCTTCAAATATAGGAATATCGATGTTTATTTGTACCTTGAAGGGGGCGACGCCTTCGCTCGAAGAAGATGCGTCGCCTGTTGGTAGTTGCCGAAGGATTTACGCGAAACTATCCATCATCTCGTTCCTTTGTTGCGTGAGGGATTCCCCAATCAACAATTTGAAAGGATCTCATGTCCCTTCATATTTATTTTCTCCTGCCATGAGAGGTCGCTTGGGCATGCGAGAGATTTTTTCCTCAAGAGAAACAAGCTCGAGACCCAACTCTTTATACTCCGACGTCGTTGGGGACATGCATTAAGACAACAAGGAGCAGGCCGCTTTGATACCACTGATCTAGATTTTATGAGTAGAACGAAATGCCTATAGATTATTAACACGTTGTTAACACAAAATAACAGAGATACAGTAAAATTAGTTTTCTATTAAATAAGGAAATAAGATGAAACTATAAAATGCAGCGAAAACAAGCTTGTTGGAATGGTGACGACTTATCTTTGAGAAGAAATGTGATGGTTGTGCTCATTGGAAAGAATATTATTAAAATGATGATATGAAGGCATTTTTAACCATAAAAAGGAATTCCAAAAACCCTAGACATCCAAAAACCTAACCCTAGGAGATGAAGCGCCAAAAGTCACATGGGCCCCGTTTGGGTAAGTTAGTACATCAACTTTTTGGGGTCGTAACTTTTGCATACAATCTCCGTTTTAGGTGTATGATATCCCGTTGGAAAGGTATCGTTGAGGAGATTCATTTTTGGGGAAATATTGAAGGAAATTTTATATCTCTCTCTATTTTCCCAAAAAACATCGTTTAGGGCCTCAAAACGGCCTCAGAATTGAAAAAGTGCTAAAAATAGTAAATTACCAAAATTGCCAGAAAACTGTTTTGAGCCAGTTGGAAAAGGTGAGTGGCCACCGATATCCACCTGGATTAGGGTGAATTTTATCAGTGGTTGAAGCCTGAACAGAAGGCCCTAAGCCCCTTATCAGTTGTCACCAAATTTATATTTACAATAAGACTAATGAGAATGCAGAAAGTACTGGAGAAGAGGATTCAAGGCAATAGGTAGTTGGTTCTTAGCACCTCACAAGGAGAGCACCATCCCCAAGTGGAGCCATTGTTATAAACCTATATTTCATAGTATCACCTAGTGATTGAAATTTCTTCCTCTAGTCATGTTTCATTGTAAATAATATTTTACTATGCAAATGATTTACAAAAAAAAAAGAAAAAAGAAAAGAAAAAGAAAAAGAAAAGAAAAGAAAAGAAAAAAAGAAAAGGATAAAAAAAGAAAAAATGAAAAGGGGCTATAAAAAATAATGAAAGACAAAATAAAAAAAAGATAAAAATATAAAACCCCATCAAAAATAAATTTAGTTTGAATCATACTATATAATCATGATCAAACTTGTTGAATTTATGTTGATAGGTTAGAGAATAAGTTTGGTCAAACTGTTTAATCTTGGCCAAATTAGCTAGGCTAGAGTAATAATTAATCCAACAGTTTAAGCTGGATTAATATGTTAGATGACTAGGTTAGGAGATAGGTTAGTGATTTTGTTTTCAATAAAAGTTGAAAAGAGATGTCAAAATACCCTTTGATTGATTAAATTTGATTATTGTAGCCTTAGGAAAATAAGACCATGGTGTAAAAGGGAAAAACTTGAGCTTAGTGATACCCATCACATATTTTTTATCCTAAGTTACTAGTGGAAAAGACACTTTGGTGTGTAGTGGGTAATTCTAGCACATATTATCTGCGATGGTATCCACCATCGCCAAGATCGATGGTCCAAAACACATTTCACACCCCCCCGATCTTTCTTTCTTTAACAGTGGGAGGGGGAGTTTGAAAAGTGGTTTTCCCCCGCGTTGGTCCCACCTAACATGGTGCTCTCATAGAATTTTGTACCCTCCCCTATGAAATCCGCTTACCACCTACCCCCCCCTCTGAAATCCCTCCAAACCACTACCCAATACCACTCACCTCACTCTACCACCGTACCTTACTTCCATCCGCCATATGTCCTATCCTACATACTCGTTATCCAATCAAATCACTCCTCTTGACCGTTAATCACCTCATCACCACCCCGCGCCATAACAGACACCTCCATCATGCTATAAAACCCTATTTCATCACCATGTAACACCATTTTCTTATGCAGGAATTGTGGACACCGCGTCAATATAAGTTGTCAAGCCAACTGCGACAACCTCCACCGTCAACAGGCACATTTTTCCCAGGTAATCACAGTCCCCCCATTACTCTACCTTAAATCTCTATAAATCATGGCCCCCAAGGCTAAATCTGTTGATATGTCCGAGAACCCAATCCTTCCCCCTCCTGTCGACCTTGACCATATACCTCTGGCAGATAAGGATTATAAACTCATAGAGTCGAGGTGCAAATTTGATTTCTTCAAATTGCACTCTTGGCTAAAAGACATATTTATGGATTAGAGCGATGAAATTGGACTCTGGGAGTCCAATTTTCCTTTGTATATGTTCCCTCAAACCTACCATTTCCCCGTATTCTCCCTCAAATGCCAAGCTCGTTATTCACTCGGCCAAAGGGCCATTATTTCCTCCTTTGGTGAAACCCTATTCACAATTACCTCTGAATCCATTGACCACATGTTGCAAATCCAAAGAAGTGACTTTGCGATCCCATTTTCCATTGAATCCCTAAAAAACCCATACCAGAAGCTCACCTTCCCCCAAAGAGCCAATATTTTTGAGATTTTTCTACCAGAAGATGCCCAATTTCCCAAGAAAAATCTGTTGGATTACTAAGAGGGGGGGGGGTGAATCAGTAATAACGTAATTATAATCCTTTTTCTTCAAATTTTATATCAAAGTAGAATTATTATCCAATAATGAGCAGTAATAAATAAACAATCACATACATACACAATACACCAGTGTTTTACGTGGAAACCCAAATCGAGAGAAAACCACAAAATGCTTTTTCTTATATGTCTTGAAGAATTACATTCATTGGAAGCACCAACTTCCTTTGTTTTCCA
>ML776722.1:787770-805589 GCA_009831015.1 Picea engelmannii
CTATGGTTGGGTGGAAACATTCACCCCTTTTAGCAGTCGCTTCAATCTTTCTGGTTTTCTGATAAGTATTTCCATACTCTGTTTTTTAAAATGGAAATGATGATTGAAGATATTTATATGTCTATGATTGAGTTCTTTATTGAATTATTAAGGTAGAAATATGTATTGTCTCTCTGTGAACCTATTCTTTTGAATGGTATTATTCTTGCCTCAACTTAGCAGCTAGAGAGTTATGGGATGTAAGTCTGGAAGAGTGTCGGGGAAGGATTTACTAGGATGCTTAATTCATGTCGACCTCTAAAATATACCTTTGCGGGAATACTATGTTCAATCCCTGTGGAAGGAGGGTTCCTCCTTTAGAATCTTCATCTGTGTGACCAAGGGATCATGCCTATGTCCTTAACCCATTTACAACTAAAGGAATTAGTGTGTAGCCCACGAAGAGTTTCATAGGACCCACATGACCAAGGTCAGGGAACCCTGCACCAGGCTTGGAAGGAGCTAAGCCTTTCTGGCTTTGGAACTCCAGAGTGATTCGACCTTACCAGTTGTAAATTGGTCAAAAGAAACTAGTTGTTATGGTTACCCACAAGGTTAACCAGTGCATGGCGGTCTCCCTAACTGTGGCAGATACACCTTCCCCACCGTTAAACCTTGATCTATTCATCAATCACAAAGCAACGCGAGCCACAGATCTGAGGGTATTTGAGAGTCCCCTTGGTCATTGGATATACACCGAGGTAAGTACGACGAAGTCCTTTTCAGGAGAATAGAGATGTGATATCACCAAACTCCCCGAACGTTGAAGTTACAAAGTGATGAGAGACACGGATCTGGGGAGTTTATTGAGAACCCCTTCTTATCCGTTCGATCAACCAATGGAGGGGATCGTATACAATACTTTGGAAAAGTCCTGCTTCGGGAGAGTGGAGAGACCATAATGTCGAAACCCCCAAAGGCCGGAGTTGAGAAGGGATGAGGACTGTAGATATAGGGACCCTTCGATATCTCCTCTGACCATTAGATATAGACCATGGTCTTCTGAGCGCTGACCACTTTGGGAGAAAAGAGGAAGTCACACCACGAATCCATTGAATGTCAAAGTTACATAGTAATGGAGGTCATATATCCAGGGGTTACATGGACACACCTTGACCATGAGATTGAAGGGCTTGGAAGGATATCAGTTCGGGGTGACATGGAACACTGACATCACCTAGGGTGATGTGGACCCACTTTTGACATGTCATGTGTCACCTGGATTCGTATGTTTCACAGAACATATGTGCCCATTAAAAATTGGCATGTGTCATCCACTGTAGGGGCCACATGTCATCTCTGACTTGTTTCATGTCACCCATGGTACTTTCTTACTTGGCCCATTAGGAAAGTGGAGTAATCATGACCCACTTTTCCTTACCTCCATGACTAGTACATCACCATGTGTGCGGGTGGACCATTCGAAAGTCCGTGACTTCAGGAATTCAGAGGTTTGGGGTGAAGTATCGAGGATAAGTTGAAAGGACCGAAGGCTAGAGCCACTTGGAGAGATTACAGGCTCCTTTGGGAGTTTGGGAATTCAGGACTCCAGAGGATAGGCATGAAAAATGGATAAGGAATGTTCAACGTCGAAGCATCGAACACCTAACTTACCTCCATCTCATGTGTTAAATGAATACTGTGTCCCACCATTGGATTGGATGGTGTATGAACCTACCCCGTGGATGTAGGAACTTGGGGAAAATATGAATGAGGTGGAGCCATGTGGCCCACATATGATAATGCCCGAAGAAATTAGGGAGGCCATAACTTGCAATCCAGAGCTCGGTTTTGAGTCTGAGAGTATTCGTTAAAGAGCTACGGTTGAGTAGAAGAGAATGGATCTCTCATAGAGATTATTCGAGATGACTAAAGTAAACGAAATTTTGATGCCCCATCCCTAGAAAGGGTACTTATGGGTCTGGTGGGTTACAAATTGGTATCAGAGAATGGCTACAATGCTTGGCCTACTTGGGCTCATGAACAAGTCGCTTAAAAATATCATTAGATAAATTTTAGGGGTAACACCCTATCCTACCCCATTCCTGGGAGGCTTAGTTAAACCTCTATTGAAGAAAGGAATGAAACTTTTTGTTGTTGTTATATGTTTTGAAAAATATGAACTGTGTGTTGTTCATAAACTAGTAGATCATTAACTAACAAATAATGTTTCATCAACACTCAAACAGTCAGTGGACCGTAGGGAAAACTACAACATAAAGGATGGTGACACACCATGAATTGGGGGAAATTTACCACAATAGAGAGGAAGAATCTGATGAAAGGAGGGTAGTGGAAAACCCCCCAAATTTGGAAGAAAATTTAAGATGCCTCATGGAATAATTACAGAGTTGTAAAGCTGACAATGAAAGGTTGATAAAAGAGAAGGAAAAAAAAACTGAAATTAATGCAATCCTACTGCAAATATTATCATATATACAAAGGAATATGCAACATGGACCAACATCCAGTCATTTGGAAAAACATCATACAAAGAAAACCCCGAGTCCACCTGATATACGAAAGAATGAACCTAGAAGCGACCACACAAGGAGGAGCACCTCAAAGAAGGCCCAACATGGAGCCAAGAGACACTCATAAAAAGAATCCTCTAGCGAGGAAATTGACAACTCCAAGTAATCTTCTAGTATAAAAACTAGTTCGCATTCCTAGAGGAAAATAAAGAAGAGGAAACATTCCAAGATCTATGACCTTGAAGAGTTAAAGAAATCCAAACCACCCTCTTTAGATGGAGAAATTAAGACGGGGGAAGAAGTAGAAGTTTGTCTGCTTGGCTTGAAGAAATACTTTAGATTCCATGAATACTCTAAAAATTTAAAGGTTTGAATAGCCATTTTTAACCTAAATGGAAAGGCCTCCATTTGGTGGGAGGAACTTAGGAATGTGAAAGGAATCCATGAGAAGGAATTATCATGGAAAACAGTTGAGAAATAATTCAAGAAGAAGTATCTGTCATAGAAATACTTTGATGGGAATACCAAGGAGTTATATGAACTCAAGTTGGGACAACTTACAATAGAGGAATATATCAATAAGTTCCTTGAGTTGATAAGGTATGTACCCTACCTAAAGGATGAAAAGGTAAAGATGCAACAATTTATTATTGGACTTCCTTAGTCCTTCCGGGACATAATTGAATTTGACGAGACAAAGACCTTAGAAGATACTATCCAAAAGGAAAGGTATTTCTATGAGAAATTCAAGACTAAGATAGAACCTCATGAGGATTGGAAGAATAAAAGCAATTTGGGATTCAAGAAGAAGGGGTTTAAACCCTCAAGGTTTAAGAACTATGGGAAGGGTTCTAAGATGAACCTTCCTACTAAAAGTGTATATCAGAAAAGTTTCCCCTCTCAGAGTGGAAATAAACCCTTTGGCGCAACCTCAAGTAAGATTTATAACACAAAGAGCGAACCCTTGAAATGTTGGGGTTGTGGAGAAGAACATTTACTGAGGGACTGACCATATAAGCAATAGAACAATGGGAGGGTCTACAACATCCAAGAGGATACCACAGTCAATGATGTGGCTAGGAGCATGCTACATATTTATGCAACCTTGGATAATAGACAAGTTGAACACCAAGATTCAGTGGTGGAGAGGGAAGGTATGATTTACAACCATCTAGTTTCCATTTTAATTGACCCTGGTTCTAATTTGAGTTATGTTTCCCCTCAAACTGTTGAGAAATGTAAATTGCAACAAGTTAAACATGTTCAATCATGGATAGTTCAAATAGCCACTGGAACCAAAATAAAAGTAACAGAGGTCATACCATCATGCCAATTCATTATGAGTGGATTACCCACCCAAACAACCTTAAACATACTCCCTTTAGAATCTTATGACATGTTGATTGGCATGGACTAGTTGGTTTCCCATAAAACCAAGTTGGACTGTTACAATAAAACTTTAGAGTGTGAAAATGAAGAAGGGAGAAAGGTAACCCTACAAGGGATTCAAAAAATTGTCTCAGTGAGACAAATATCATCCCTTCAAGTGAAGAAGTATTGCAGAAAAGGATGTCCTTTGTATGCAATACAAGTGTTGGACTCTATTGATAACAACAAAACAAGCCTAGAACACCATCCCATATCAATAGAGTATAAAGATGTGTTCGCAAAATAGGTACCAGGTTGTTGGCACAGGGGTAGACCCAGTGTTCAAATCTAATAGCACACCAACAAGCCCTAACTATTGGCCCTTTCAACAACACCTATGAAGCAGATGCAGTCTCACCCGAAGTAGCAATAGGAGGTTACAGGACACACATGTCTACAACTAGAGGAAATACAAAGTGGATCCAATACAAGAACATCACAACATCTATATATCATTTACCATCTTAGGCCTACTTCACACATTTATCTATCAGATCTAACATAGTAATGCAATAACAGTATATCATAGAGCCAAATAACACAACATCAATCCCACACAACAACAAGATGTACGTGGTTCACCCTCTCCCTAGGGATACATCCACATAATTGTTCTTTATAATATATTAGGTGAAATATTACAGTTCTATCTGTGCTCTTAGATTGAAGACCTCTCTCCTTTTCTCTTTTCTCTATCTTCCTTCTCTGTGCACCCAGCTGTAGGGTTGATCTTCGCACCCAGCTGAAGATCTTACAATACATATTTTTCTCTCAGAAATAACAACAATCACTCATCATCACATAATCAAACTAATGACAACCCCATCCTAGGTCCTCTTGACCTTTATTTATATATTACAATAGCTCACCGACAACCTTAGGTTGAATCCTATGTGTCTAAAACCCTAGATACCAAAACCCTAGGTGTCTAAAACCCTAGGTCAACTTGACCCGTGTTTTTAGGGCTTCGCCAGCCTATCTTTTCTTCCTTCTTGTGAGGTTCTCCAAAGCATCTACTAGTGGCTTTTTCCACTTGTTGAGTTTTCCACGATCCATCCTCCTTGATCATTCAACAACTTGCTTTCTCTTACTTCTCTCCTTCTTTTCTTCCCTTTTGCTCACTTCGACCCAGTATCAGTCACTGTGGCTTCCGCGTAGTTCACATTTCATCCTTTCTTCTGTAATATTCGCTTACTTCCATCACCAAGGGCCAACACATGTCTACCTCCAAGAAGAGATATTGACTTATCAATAGAACTTGCACCAGGAATGGTGCCAGTATCTAGAACACCCTATAGAATGAGTACACCAAAGTTGGTTGAGCTCAAACTATAGCTAAAGGAAATGATGGACAAAGGCTACATCTGGCCTAGTGTGTCTCCATGGGGAGCACTAGCCTTATTTGTGAAAAAGAAGGATGGGACACTTAGGTTGTGCATAGATTATAGGCAACTCAATAAGATGACCATAAATAATAAGTATCCCTTGCCAAGGATCAATGACTTGTTTGACCAATTATGGGGTGCTACAATTTTCTCCAAGATTGACTTGAGGTATGGATACAATCAGGTCCGAATTAAGGATGAATACATCCATAAAACAACCTTTAGGACAAGATATGGTCACTATGAATTTGTGGTGGTGCCCTTTGGGCTAACCAATGCACCAATCACTTTTATGAGCTTAATGAATAATGTACTCAGTAAGTTCTTAGAAATATTTGTATTGGTTTTCATTGATGATATCCTAATATATTCCAAGAATATGGAATAGCATGAAGAATATCTTAATCTAGTACTTCAAGTACTAAGAGAACATCAACTCTATGCTAAGTTTAGTAAGTGTAACTTTTTCTAGAAACAAGTCCATTACTTAGGCCATGCTATTTCTAAAGAAGGGGTGGTAGTTGATCCTGACAAGATCAAATCCATTATGGATTGGCCTACACCAAAGGATGTGTCTGATATCATATCCTTTATGGGCCTAGCAGGATAATATAGGAGGTTCATAAAAGGACTTTCCAAGATTGGTTTTCCAATCACCTCCCTTTAGAAAAAGGGAGTTAAATTCCTTTGGACATCAGAATGTGAAGAGAGATTCCAAGAGCTGAAATTCCTTCTAACCAATGCACCTATGATGAAGATTTCATATCCAAGCAAGGACTTCCTTTTGTGTATAGATGCCTTCAATGAAGGACTCAAAGGATTCCTTATGAAAGAAGAACATGTAATTTTCTATAAATCCAGAAAATTGAATGAACATGAAATCAATTATGTGACACATGATCTAGAATTGGTTTCCATAGTACATGCTTTAAAAATGTAGAGGCATTACCTCCTGGGTAGAGTATTTGTTCTTATGACAGACCATTGTGGGTTGAGGTACATGTTTGATCATCCAAAACTTAATGCTAGACAAGCTAGATGGATGGCTATATGAAATCAAACATATCAAAGGAAAAGAAAATAGTGTGGTTGATGCCCTTAGTAGAAGTATGAAATTAATCCACTTGGTTTTTGTAAGGACATGTGAAACGAACGTTAAGGAGAGAGTAAAAAATGCAAAAGAAACAACTGCATTTTTCAAGACTGTGAAATCATACTTAGAGCAAGATCCCATGGGGATGAAGTATGAGGGTTATCAATTGCTGAATGCTGGCCTACTAACTTACAAAGGTAGGTTTTATATCCCAAACTATGAATACTTGAAGAGGTTCATGATGGATGAACTACACAAAAGACCATATACTGGTCATCCTAGTTATCAGAAGATGATCGCATCCACTAGGAAACTATTTTATTGTCCCGGACTGAAAAGGGACATAGTTGATTACTTAGATAAATGTCTAGAATGTCAGCAAGTTAAGGCAGAACACTAGCATCCAACAGGGATTTTGCAACCCCTACCAATCCCATAATGGAAATGGGAAACCATCTCCATGGATTTCAACATAGGATTACCGAAATCGACCAAACAAAATGACACCATCATGGTAGTGGTGGACAAATTGAGCAAGGTTGCTCACTTCATTCCCATCAAGTCAACTTGCAAGACAATAGATATTTCCAGTATTTTTATGAAAGAAATATTTAGGATGCATGAAATGCCTAAGGAGATCATATATGATAGAGATACAAAATTCACTTCAAACTTTTGGAAATCTCTATCTGCTGGTTTTGAAACTAAATTGTTATTTAGTACAACCTATTACCCTCAAATTGATGGGAAGACAGAGAGAGTAAACCAAGTGTTAGAGGACATGTTAAGGATGCATGTAATGCATCATCCTAAGAAGTGGGAATACTACCTACCACTGGTAGAGTTTTCCTACAATAATGGATATCAAGAGTCATTGAAGATGATCCCTTTTGGGGCCCTCTATGGTAGACAATGCAAGATTCCAATCAGTTGGGATAACCCAGTAGAGATAATTAAAATTGGGACAAATATGCTAAAGGAAATGGAACAAAAAGTAATTTAGATAAAATAGAATCTGAAAGTGGCTCAGGATAGACAGAAAAACTATGTAGAAGGAAATCAAACTCCTAGAGAATTCAAACAGGGGATCATGTGTATCTTCGAGTTAGACCCAGGAAAATATCCTTGAGAATGGGAGCTTGTGCCAAGATGGCACCTAGGTATTGTGGAACCTTTGAAATCTTGGATAGAGTGGGGCTTGTAGCATATAGGGTAGCACTTCCTCCCACATTGAAGGAACATAATGTTTTCCATGTATCATTATTGAAGAAATATGTACATGATTCTAATCATATAATTGACTGGTTTGTGATTCAGGTGGAACTAGAGGGAGAATTCCTACCTAAATCTCAATGCATAATAGACAGGAAGGAAATCCCACTCAAGAACAAAACCATTGCACAGGTCAAGGTGCGGTGGAAACACTTTGGCCCATATGAGGCTACATGGGAAATGGAGGATGCCATGAAACATGCATACCCATTTTTATTTACTTCTGTACATATAGAGAACATTGGCAGATAGAACATCGGGGATGATGTTTCTTTAAGGTGGAGGGGATTGTAATACCTTTGTTTCCCCCAGTTTGTAAATATAACTATAACTGGCCAAGAGACTATGGAAGACTAGATATGTGTGAATGTTGGATTTGATGAACCTTTTTGTTATAAAAGGTCAATGTATGTATTTTTTTTTTTAATAGAAAATGGATAAGTGTTGGATTATTGTTGAAAGGGGGGTTTTCCAAGATATACCATGGTTCTATGAGAGAGATCGTGAGGGGAACCAAAAATGGTTGAGATGACCGCCCACCAAACCAGTACCTTACTGGATTTAATGACTAAGAATTAGAATAGTCCTCTAACCCAAAAATGAATTACCAGTCAGACTGGTAGCTGGAAGAGTCCTCAAGAGTTAATGAGGAGATGGTGTGGAGTACCCATCTACAAGAATTCCAGACCTGACCATGAACTGGGGATTCAGATCCATGCATCCTTGCTAAGGAAGGAAAGAAAAGAGGTAATTTGTGGGCAGAGGAAGAGGGGCGAGAGAGCAGATTCGAGAGACCAATATCAAGAAGAGAAAAGAGCGCTTGCAGATCTATGCTTCAAGGAAGAACTGAGAAATAAGCTCGTTCTGGGTGCAAGAAGATGTTGGTAGGGTTTTCATTTCAAGTTGATAAACATGGCTGATGAGTGACTATGGAAGTACTCGTGCATACCTCCTTGCTTGGTATGGAGAAAATCGGTGGCCGAGATCCTGTGGGAGGAGGAGAGTAACCTCCATCCCTGACTGTTGCTGAGAAAGAAGAAAGAGTCTCTTTCAGAACATCATGGTCTATATCGGGGGTGGCCAGTGGTAAATCTGTTCAGGAGTGGTTGTGCCTATGGTTGGGTGGAAATATGCACCCCTTTTAGAAGTTGCTTCATGATTTCTGGTTTTTTGATAAGTATTTTCATACTTTGTGTATTAAAATGGAAATGATGATCGAAGATAATTATATGTCTATGACTGATTTCTTTATTGAATGATTAAGGTAGAAAAATGTATTGTCACTTTGTCAACCTATTATTTTGAATGGTCTTCTAATTGCCTCAGCTTAGGAGCTAGAGAGCTATGGGATTTAAGTCTACAAGACTGTCGGGGAAGGATTTACTGGGATGGTCCTCTCGACCTCTAGAATCTACCTTCGCGGGAATACTAAGTTCAAACCCTGTGGAAGGAAGGTGCCTCCTTTAGACCCTTCATTTGTGTGACCAAGGGATCATGCCCATGTACTTAACCCATTTACGACTAGAGGAATTAGTGTGTATCCCACAAAAGGTTTCAGAGGACCAATATGACCAAGGTTAGGGAACCCCGTGCTAGGCCTAGAAGGATCTAAGAATTTCTGGCTTCGGAACTCCAGGAGTTCAGAGCTTCGGAGTGATTTGACCTTACCATTTGTAAATCGTTTGAAGGCAATTGGTTGCTATGGTTACCCACAAGTTTAACCGACGCTTGGTGGTCTCCCTAACCATGGAATATTGAACTTCCCCACCATTAAACCTTGATCCATTCATCAATCGCAAAGCAATGTGAGCCACAGATCTGAGGGTATTCGAGAGTCCCCGTGGTCATTGGATCTACACCGAGATAAGTCCAGTGAAGTCCTCTTCGAGAGAACAAAGATGTGATAGCACTGAACTACCTGAACTCCAAAGTTATGAAGTGATGCCAGTCATGGATCTAGGGAGTTCATTGAGAATCCCTTCTTACCCATTCAATCAACCAGTGGAGGGGCTCATGTATGGTACTTCAACGAAGTCCTGCTTCGGGAGAGCAGAGCAAACATAATTTAAAAACCCCCGAAGGATGGAGATACAAAGTGATGAGGACCGTAGATATAGGGACCCTTCAGGATCTTCCCTGACTGTTAGATCTAGACCATTGTTAACCCGACGCTGACCACTCTGGGAGAAAAGAGGAATTCACACCACATATCCCCCAAACACTGAAGTTACAAAGTAATGGAGGTTGTAGATCTAGGGGTTACATGGAAACACCTTGATTGTGAGATCGAAGGGCTTGGAAGGATATCAGTCTAGGGTGAGGTGGCACATTGACATCACCTAGGGTAAGGTGGACCCATGTTTGATGTTCCACATGTCACCTGGATTTGTACATTTTGCAGACCCTGTGTTCCCATTAAAACATGACACATATCACCCACTATAGGGGCCACGTGTCATCTCTACCTTGCTAGGTGTCACCCATGGTACTTGCTTACTTGGCCCATTTGGAAGGTGGAGTACTTAGGACCCACTTGTCCTTACCTCTGTGACTAATACGTCACCATGTGCGAGGGTGGACCCTTCATGAGTCCGAGACTTCGGTAATCTAGAGGTTTGGGTGCAGTATCAAGGATAAGTTGAAAGGCCTGAAGGTCAAAGCCATGTGGAGATATTTAGGGCTCCTTTGAGAGTTCAGGAATTTGGGACTTTAGAGGATAGGCATGCAGAAAGAAGAAGGGACATTCAATGCTGAAGCACCGAATATCAAACTTCCCTTCATATCATGTGTTAAATGAAGACTGTGTCCAGCTGTTGGATTGGACGGTGGATGAACCTCCCCTATGGATGTAGGAACTTGGGGATGGTAGGATGAGGTGGAGCCAACTGGGTGCCATGTGGCCCATGTCTGATAATGTATGAAGAAATTTGGGAGGCCATAAATTTCAATCAAAATATCAATTTTGAGTCTGATAGTAGTCGTTAGAGAGCTACGGTTGAGTATAAGAGAATGGAGCTCTCGGAGAGATGACTCGAGATGACTAAAGTAAGAGAGATTTTGATGTCGCATCCCTAGGGGTTGGGTGTTTTAAAACTACCTAGATTTCCCCATCATAATGGATGTCGTTGTTGTTGATGTACCTGACACTTGGGGAATGATATCATCTAGGGAATGGGATTCTACTTTTGGTGGAAGTCTACAGATGGAATTTTCCTACTCAACTATCCTCGTCGGGGCACAAGGTTGTATCACTTTGCATAATAAGCCAAAGAGGATGGAACACATTGAAAGGTGTAATCATGGACATAGTAACTAAAACTTCATAGATCCATGCTTATTTCAATACTGGACCGCTCTTCCCTTTGTAGAAGAAGACAATATTAATGAGATAACATGGACCAAGGGAAAGGGTGACCAGAATCCTCCTAGAAATCACAAGGACAACATTACACAAGGTAATGACGAGACATTACATTTGCACAAAACATACATAAGGGATAGTACTTTGGTAGAATCCCACCCCATAGTTATGCACCAAGAGAGAGATACAATTTGGGGTGATTATCCTAATGATATATCTAACCTCTCTTAGGACTGGGATGACTATTCTTCTACACAAGAGGATGAAATTGACGATTTGATAAGGTTTAGAAGGAAAGGATTTGGCTTCATCAAATGGAAGGGGGATGATGAACATTTGTTGACTGAGCCAAACCAAGAAGATGTACTTACAACAAAACCCCACCCCCCTCCCTCAACACAATACACTGGAATACAAGAAGCAATTGATTCCAAAGGAGGGGACTACAAGCAAGGAGATTTGGTTTTAGAGTGGGATAAAAAGATGGGGAAGCCTAAAAACATTAAGGGATGCACAAAGTTTTAGATTGGACCCTTCAATATCATAATGAAGTCAATCAATGATTCCTACTACTTGTCCACGATCAAAGGGAGGAAATATCCGTTACCGGTTAGTGGATGTCTCCTCAAAACCCATCATGGGGAAGATACTTGACTTCATAGGTAAGCACATGTAAGTTAGGGTAGGTAGGAATTTTCATCCATTGTACATACCATTTCATATCATATTATCATAGTTGTAGTTTCATTTTTCATATTATCTTGATTCATTATGTATATATGTATACTCATAATCATATGTTAGACTAGAGATGATTTTATTTTATCATATATGGATGAGGGGTGATATCACCACCCTAGGGATTACTAATATATTTTGTTGAGATTTAGCAGGCACAAATCATACTAGAGATATTGAGGTTCTCATGTGCTCTATGGTGAGCATATATCCCAGAGTTGGACCCAGATGTTATCCCCTATCCTAGGGTTAACTAAGGATATCACATCTCGAGGCCCACAGGTCCTAGACATGGAGTACCAAGAGAAAAATGATTTAATCATGGCCCATGAGGGCCCCTCTTTTCTTCAATGCAATCCACATACTACCAACAGTCGTATCCAACACACCAACCTAGTCTTGAATTGGCAGTGAGTCTTTCTCCATGAGGTAATGAGTCTGGGTATCATGGTATGTATCACTCTGATTTTTGAATCACTTGAACATGTTGTATTGAATCCTTATTCATTTCATGATGTTTACGTGGAAATTATGCTCTTTTCCTCATTCAAACTTGGAAGGGTGACACAATGCCCTAGTGAGTTGATTTCCATTTAGGATGGGTTGCTACTAGGTGGATCTTTGAAGAGTCATCATCTGTTCCCGCCATACTTACCACTTTCCATCTTTATTCCTTCCATATCCTCTTTCCTTTTTGGGCATTGGTATTGGCTACACTATGAAGGGTTGTACCTTACCTTGTGGGAAGAAGGGGATAAAGGCCCAAAGGGTAAAAGTAGATGGCAAGAGTTAAAATCCAAATATGAAACCTTCGAGATGCTTCACCCAAGGATCCCCAAGAAAGAAGTGAAAGGATTCTTAGTAAGAAAAGGGGACCTACAAGATAAAATAAACACTCAAGGTATTAGTTGATGGATAGGAGGTCTCATCACGAGACAAATTATTATGACCATGGGCATGTAGCAGTATGACATTACCACCCATATGGTCACCAAACTAGGGTAGTGGCTCTTGGTGTCATATCCAGGAGAAAGAGGGTCTCGTTACGAGCCAACCTTCTCATTTCTGTGAAATGTTTGTGGATAACGTTGTCACATCTGGTCATCAAGCTAGGGCAGTGACTCTCAACTATTCCCTTGAAGCACAAGAGAAAAATATAAAAAGAAATAAATATATGAATAAAAGGTAATAAATGGGTTAAGAAACAATTGCATTCATGACAAGGGGAAACTCTCCCTCCACGAAGGAACCCACATGTAATACTCTACATTTCCATGTTATCACATGCACCCCATGCCCAAATATTTACCCCATGCCACCTCATACACTCACATGACTTGGACTAGAATCCACCTGGGAAACACCCCCAACCTAAGAGAGGTTATCCCAATAGGACACCCTAAGACCCTCTCCAAACCTAACTTTTCAAATTGCATAACATCTTTGAGCATTTGTTTGGGGTGAAGGGGGGTTTTATGCACATGTTTGGGTAATTTACTTATTGGATGTGATTTACATGCTATGATCTTTGTGACTTATGAACCCCTGGAGGGCGTACTTGTTGTTTATGTAGGAATTTTCCTAGTGGACAGGTACACATGAGGGAATGATTATCTCGAACCTTCATCAGGGTGCAAAGACCACAGGTGGATGTTGAAACCCCATCTAGGGGTAAGAGATACTGAAGGATTGCACCAGATGAAGGAAGGATGTTTCCTTTGGAGGCACTGTGGAAGACCTAGACTTGAGGTCTCATGATCCTCTCACCTGGACATTGACTTTGTGTAATATACTAGATATAAAAAGTATGCAGAACATAAATAAAATGCTAGAAATGGCATAATAACAGTAATATAACCATCATAATCTCCACAATAACACAGAAAGGATATAAGAACAACAACAAAAATAGCACTTTGATTCAGAAAGAAATGTTCACGGGCCTTTTCGAGAGGGAAACCTCCAGTCGAGCAACGCTCTGTTACAATAATCTCCAAGCTAGGGTTTTCATACCCCCGACCCTTATTTATACTAAATATGTCTATCAAGAGAAGCATCTAGAGAAAGATCCTTCTAGAAGTAGAAGCTTCTATTAGGTCTTCTTACATCCGCCTTATTCTATTTTATTGAAAGGACTTATTAATATTGACCTTTATTACATCCGAATATATTGCTCTACCTATGTGCGGGTTAGGACCCTAACATGTCCACCCCCTTAAAAACAACCTTGTCCTCAAGGCTTGAGATGTGGAAACTACTGCAGAATGGTAGCTGGTTCCCAAGTGGCATCTGCTGGAGTTGTATCTTTCCACTGGACTAGCACTTCCTTGATGGTTCTCTGACGCAGGAGATGCTCACGCTGGTCCAAAACTGCTTCTGGCTGTAGCCAAATGGATCCTTATTCAGCTAACTTGAGAAGGTTGGTTTGAATTTGGCACCTAGTTCCAATCACCTTCTTTAAGAATGAAACATGAAAAACAAGATGTACCTTCGAATGACTTGGCAAAGCTAATGGATAGGCGACTTGTCCCACACGCTTGAGAACTGTATAAGGAACATAAAATTTGGGCGCTAGATTCTAACAATGCTCGCCCTTGAGGGAAGTTTTCTTGTATGGTTGCAGTCACAGAAACACCTGATTCCCTTCTGCAAATTGACGTTCAAAGCGACGTTGATCTGCTTGTTGCTTCATGCAATTCCATGCCATGACCAAGTTCTCTTTGAGGGTATGGAGAATATCCTCTCAAACTGTAAGTGTTTGGTCAACCGCCTGGACCTTCAAGGTACTCAGTAAGTATGAGAGAACTGAAGGTGGCTTCTATCCATATACCACTTCAAAAGGAGTCATGCATGTAGCTGTATGGTAGGAAGTGTTGTACCACTATTCAACTAGGGGTAACCAATGAACCCACTGATTTTTCTTTTCATAGGAAAAACACCTCAGATATGTTTCCAAAAACTTGTTGACAACTTCCGTTTGACCATCAGTCTAGGGATGATAAGTTGTGCTGAGATGCAATTGGGTGCCCTGTAGCTTGAACAGTTCTTGACAAAAATTTCTTGTGAAAGTTGGGTCACGATCATAAACAATAGAGTGTGGCATGCCATGAAGCTTGAAGACCTGGTCCATGAAAATTTTAGCCACCGTGGATGCAGTAAATGGGTGTTGAAGAGCGCATAAATGAGCATACTTGGAAAGTCGATCCACAACCACCATTATGACTGATTTATTTCCCAATTTGTGTAAGCCGGTAATAAATTCCATAGAGATATCCTTCCAAATAGCAGGTGGAATCGGAAGCGGTTGTAGTGTTCCCAGAGATTTGACTGTTTCTCCCTTGTTGCGTTGACACACATCACATTCAACGACAAAATTACGGATGTCCTGTTTCATACCATCCCCAAAAAAAGAATGTTTGACCCTGTCATAGGTTTTGGTGAACCCAGAGTGCCCCGCTGTGGGTGTAGCATGAAGCTTAGAAAGTACCGTGGATTTAAGCTTTGATTGTTTACTTAAATACAAACAACCTTTGTATCGAAGCTCATCCTGGAGCCAAGAGTACCCTGGGGGAGCTGGAGCATTGGTCTGCAATTGCTGGATCAAATGCAAACTTTTGGGATCTTGTAGCCATTCCTAGTGAACAGCTTGGAGCCAATCTGGTACAATGAAGGAAAGAGAAAAAATGGATCCTTCTTCTTCATATTTTCGAGACAGTGCATCTGCCACCACATTGTCTTTGCCTTTCTTTCAAATGATCTCATAATCATATCCAAAGAGTTTAGTCACCCATTTTTGTTGCTCCAGGGAGGAAATGAATTGTTCCAAAAATTACTTGAGGCTTTGATGGTCTGTCTTAATTTGGAAATTTTTCCCCAAGAGATAAGGGTACCACAGATTAACAACATGCAAAATAACCAACATTTCCTTTTCATAGATGGGTTTGCCTAGATTCCTTTCAGATATTTGCTTGCTGGTGAAGGCCAAAGGTCGACCCTCTTGCATAAGGACAACACCGATTCCTTTCCCTAAGGCATCACATTCCAAAACAAAGGTCTTTGTGAAATCAGGAAGGGCCAGAACTGAAGTGGTGCACATGGCCATCTTCAAGGTTTGGAAATCTTGAGCAGCGGCTGGAGTCCAAGTGAACGAGTTCTTTTTTAGGAGAGCAGTGAGAGGTGCTGCAATCTTTCCACAATTCTTAACAAACTTGCGATAATACCCTATTAAGCCCATAAATCTACACAATCTTTTGATGTCTTTGGGTGCAACCAGTCTTTCTGAAGATTCAATCTTTTTTGGATCCACCCTGACGCCATCTTTGCCAACCAGATGACCCAAGTATTCTACTTCTGAGGCACCAAAAGCACATTTAGACTGTTTCAGGAAAAGTTGGTGCTGAGAGAGTAGATGGAGAACTCGATCCACATGAGTAAGATGGTATGTCCAGGTTTTTCTATAGATGAGGATATCATCAAATAAAAATAAGACAAAATGACGGAGAAAAGGACGGAAGACATGATTCATGAGGCTTTGTAAGGTGGAGGGGGCATTACACAAGCCAAAGGGCATGACCAAAAACTCATAGTGGCACTCATGAGTTCGAAAGGCCATTTTGGGAATGTCTGCCTCTTTCATACATATCTAGTGATAGCCCGAGTGAAGATCAAGTTTAATAAAGAATTGGGCGCCACTCAATTCATCCAGGAGGTCATCAATGACAAGAATTGGAAATTTGTCTTTAATGGTCAGTTTGTTGAGGGCACGAAAGTCAGGACACATTCTCCAAGAACCTTCTTTCTTTAGGACCATGACTACAGGAGAAGAGTAAGGGATCGTACTAGGGTGGATAATGCCTGCATTAAGGAGTTCCTGGACCATTTTCTCAATTTCATTTTTTTGTGAAAAGGGGTGGCGATACGAACGGATATTGGGAGGAAGGCTTCCGGGTACAAGGGGAATTGAATGATCATGAACACCGTGGGAAGGAGGGAGTCCTTGGGGAGTGGAAAATACCATTTGATGTTTAGAAAGGAGGGCTTGGAGGTCTTGCGACACCGAGGGTGTCTCTGTTGCTTGTATGGCATGGAGTTTGGTAATGACACCAAAATGACCTTTTTTGAGTAGCTTTTCCATGCGATGGGAACTAATGACCTCAGGTGAACCAACGATGATGCCTTGGAATTTATATTGTGGCCTTCCTGGTCAAATTGCATGGTTAATTCCTTAAAATCCATGAGAATGGGACCCAAAGTCCTTAGCCAGTCTACACCCAACACAATGTCACAACCGCCCATGTTGATAGAAAACATATGTGATTTTAGGTGGTAGTCACCAATTTGGAGACACACATTTTCACAACACCCTCCACATTTCATGGAACCACCATTGGCAATCATGATTTGGAAATTGTTGATGACATGGATGTAGCAATGAGTTTCTTGGGCAATGCAGCGATGAATAAAATTATGGGTGCTTCCACTATCAACCAGAATGATGACCTTCCGATGCTTGATGTAACTGATTAACTTGAGGGTTTGGGGGGCGGAGAAGCCAGTGAGAGCATTGAGGGAAATGATCGGTTCCACTTCGAGAGGGTATGAGGGAGGGGTTATGTCAGTGATTTCAGGTGACTCAGGCATAAGGGGAGTTTCAACATCCTCTTCTGAAATATCCTCAGAGATGGCCATAAAAAGATTTTGTTCCTTACACTTGTGGCCCAGGAAATATTGTCATCACAATTATAACAAAGGCCTTTGAGTTGGCGTTCAACCATTTCATCCCTGGTCAATTTTTGGATCTTTAATGGGGCAGAGGGAGTAGTGGGATTTACAGGTTTAGGGCGAGGGATAAATGAGGGTTTACAGTTTTGAGAGGATACAAACTGTTGTGCTTCTTTAGCTTTTTTAGTATCCTCCACCCAACTCGAAGGTCGATCCATGAGGACATGGGCCCAAATATCATCCTTGAGGCCACTGATAAAACACTCTTGAAAGAAAGCATCAGTCATGCCCTCTGTTCGAAAATCCAG
>ML776722.1:812365-824680 GCA_009831015.1 Picea engelmannii
CTACAATTCTTCAATTATTGGAGTACTCTGATCCTTTAGATAATATTATTCAATGTATTCTCTGAAAATCCTCCAATTTTCACTCCTTGAATCCTCCCCAAAAAGAGGTTATAGAAAGAATGGTAGACTTTATTCAATTCTGGTCTATTCAGAAGACCCAACTTGTACAGAATGCCCCGCGCTCAATATTTAACATCCGATTATGAAACTTGCACAAAATAAACTATTTCTCCTCAACCATGAGAATCCACGTGACGTGCCACATACCACCAGAAATAACATGATGTATACTATACATCCATGGGTGTTGTATTTGGATGTGAATTTTCCTTCATGTCCAAATACCTTCATCAATCTTGTGGTCCAAAACCCATGACTAGGGTTGACATCAATGAAAACAACCAATCTTCCAACATATGCACCCAACACTTTGGGATTTCACACGTTCACCTTGTGCTCAAGCACATGCACGTCTAACTCAACAGATTTCCTTTCCCATTGGATAATCATCTGGAGTTCTTCTCAACTCTCTAAATGGAGGAGGTCTTCTATACGTTCCTAGCTTTGTCTCAGGCAGGAACCACGTACCCTTCTTAGGGGCTTTCTCTCAGGTTTGTAAGATGAGAGAAAGACTCACATAGCTACAATGATCCACACCTCTCAAGTTTGTAATATGGAGAATGTCTCACATAGCTGCAATCATCAACACTCCCTCTTAGCTAGGGAGGCATTTTCCACCAGGTCAAGTCTCTCATGGAAATACTCGAACTTTGTCTTGGAAAGTGGTTTAGTGAATATATATGAAATATGTTCATGAGTAGAAAGATATTGCACATGTATTGTCTTTATCTGCACCATGTCTCTGATATAGTGATACTTGATTTCAATCTGTTTCTATTTGTCATGAAACACTGGATTCTCGGAGAGATTTACACAGCTCTGGTTGTCACAATGAATAGTCATCAGATCCATTTCATGATCGAACAAGTCAGTCAAAAGTTTGTGAAGCCACCTTGCTTCACACACTCGATGCTATATACTCTGCCTATGTGGTACTCAAGGCCACATAGTTTTGTTTCCTGCTGCATTAGGAAATCATGGAAAAAATTCATGATAGAACATCAGTCAGATGTGATTTTCGGTTCACTGTACTTTCTGCTCAATTTGAATCGACATATCCTACACACTCAATTTCATAATAGAGGCATATATCAGGCCATATCTCGTATATATCTCAATACATGTTTTGTTGTTGTCTAGTGAGTCTGTCTCGGTTGACTCATGAAATGAATGATCACATTCACTATATGGCATGAATTAAGTTTGGTGTTAACCAGATACATAGGTGATCCAATCAGTCATGGATCAATATCGTATGAATCATCATCAATATTCTTCTTTAAATCCATCACGATGAATTTTGCATTATGTCATACTGAACTTCTTGAATATTTTCACTGTATATTTTCCTTGACTCAGGAAAATCTCATCGGTCCTTTGTCATACTTCTTGTCCCAAGAAGTAGTGCATCATACTCAGATTCTTCATCTCGAATTTATAAGTCAAGGATTACTTGTATCCAACAACAAGGATTTCTAAATAAGTCATTAGAATCAGGCTCTTGTCACCAACATTGTAATGATATAAGTTTGGATCAACAACACTCTTGCTGAAATCCAAACTCATCAAGAATCTATCTATCTGATACTGTTTCCAACTCATGGATGGTAGTACAGATGGAAGTGTACCAGGTTCACTAGATCAAGTGTCTCATCATAGAAAACTCCCTATGTTTGTGAGAAACCTATGGCTATATATTTCGATTTGTATTTCTCAACACTTCCATCAGCTGTATGCTTGATCTTATAGATCCACTTGAGAGTTACCACTGACTTCCCTTCTGGTCCCTGAATAATGTCTTATACATCATTATTTAAGATATGATGGTACTCTTATGTTATGGCATATTTCCATACCTGTTCTCATGTTGCTTCTCTAAGACCAAGAAACTCATCATCAATGAAGTGGCTCATGACTGAAGGATAGCTCGAAAATCCCTTTTTCTTTATCGAGATGTGCCTTGAGAGGATTGTATGTTTCTTTGCCTCTTGCAGAGTGAGTCTAGGTAGTCCTTTTAAGCCCTACTACAATATCTATGAACATATCAACTGGAGCAACTGGAGCAACTGGAATAATGTATGTCTCCCTCTGAATTACTGAAGGGGAAGAAGGTATTGTCTCACTGCTAATATCCATATGAGATTATATGGATCTTTGAAAGGTTGTCTCTTCTTCAAGGGAAACCTATTTGCTTTTCTCAATTTGTCTCTGACCAGAGATGTCGATCTGGAATGTCTTTGAAGATTCACTGTATTCTGTCTTTCTAAAGGATATAGCTTGGACTTCTTCTCTTTGGGTACATGGAAATACACTGGGCACCCAAATATCCTAAAGTGTTCAATCTTAGGCTTCACTCCGGTGAAGGATTCTTCGGAAGTTTATGTTTTTTTTTTCAAAGTCTCGTGAAGACTCTTGTTTTGAACATATACTGTGTCATGCATGCTTCTACCCATAGAATCATAGAAGGATTCTGATCATGTACTATTGCATTGGTTTCCCCAATGATGGTTCTATTCTTCCTCTTTCTCAAATAATTTTGACTCCCTCTAAAGGATAAACATCTTCCTTTGTTGTTAACCTGTTTGGAACAAGAAAACAAGAAGAACCAAAAAAAGAATATCTCCTAAAGGAGAATAATGAGTACATATATAGAATCAAAACAATTTAAGGAATGTTGTCACATCTACAACATCTACTTGTAATGTAGTGAACTTTAGAAATATAGATTAGATGAATGACAATTACAACAATCAAACCTGGATTCTTCACTTCCAGTGTGTTGTTCCTCTAAATGTATTGATATCCCTCTGGATCCATGACTTCAAAAAAATGTTCCATCCTCCTACAATTACCCTCATGATAATGATACAAATAATATATATACAAGTGCATACTTGAGGGTGCTGATATGATTTCTCCAATGGCACCTAGCTAATCTCTGTGCTCTTGACATATTCATGAAGAGGGTAGTCATAGCTTCACCTTTTTGTATCACCCATAATAATCCTTCCTCTGAAGTCTTGTCTTCCAGGAACTTGAAGTTGATTGATCCATCAAACTTATCTTCCATTATAGTTTTGTTCATCATAATTTTAGATTCTTCACAAACCCTTGTCAACTGGGATAGAAAACCTAACGGCTAGGCTAGGCTAGCAACCTTAGGCTTTTTTTTTTTGGGCTTATGACTGCCAACAATAAGCCTTAAAATTTAGAAGAACACGGGTACTCTTGAAGGCTTCTTCAAAGAGGTGCAGAAACCTTAAAAATAGAAATCTACAAAAAATTGTGAAACCCTAGGGCCAAAATTTCAAAATGCTTAGAAATTCATTCTGAGAGTCTCTGGAGGTGCATTGGAGAAGGACGTACTCTCCCATGCCAAAATTTTCCTCAATGTCCAAGATTTAGGGGCTGGAACACTCGAACGAATAGGGTCGTACAAATTTTCTGGAAAACCCTAGGAGGGTTGTACGGTTTTGTAGAAGAGGAGGGATGACTGGTAAAATCTTGTATCTTGGGCAATAGGTTCTTCAAGACCTATGCTCTGATACCATGTTGATTTTTCAATAAGCTAGGTTAAGCATGAAGTTCATTCCATTTTAGAATTTAGCTTAACCATAGACAATAATGTTGCAACAACCAAGATCACAAGAAGAAACACCATGCACAAGAACACAAGAAGTATCCTAGGAAACCCTTCTCAACAAGGGAAGAAAGCCCAATCAAATCCTTTGCTATATTCTTCAAGAGAAAGACCTTCACCACCAAGAAATAACTAGCACACAAGAGGGTGCTCAAACCCTACAAGACTAGCACCCAAGAGAGGTGCACACTTTTTCCTAGTAAATGTACTTGCTGAAATTTACAAACTCACATGAAAGATATGATTCCACAATGGAGAATATTCCTTTACTTATATTAGATTTGTCATATATAAAAAAGTGTCTATTGGATCAATAAGGCCGACCTCACTAAGACACAATATAATAATAATTATTATAATTAATATTAACTAGATTAATTATCTTTTACATTTATTATTAATCAGATTGAGGTGGGGCCGACATGTACGCTTTACATAACAATTAGGGTTACTGGAAGGTCTGACTCTTGAACAATATATAGCAAAGGATCTAATACACCCACTAGTTCTCATCCACCAGGGGCACATCCATAGGGATGCCATAGCTTTGGTTCATTGCATTACACAAAAGAACCAGATCTTCACACGTTCACATGTGCTTTTCCATAGGCACGTCCACTCTACAAATATTCTTTCCCATTGCCTCACATAGGAGAATCATCTGGAGTATTCTTGTCAACTCTGCTGCTCAGAGGAGGCTAATACATCATCTTCATTTCTGTTCACATGATGATGCACCCAACACTTTGGGATTTCACACATTCACCTTGTGCTCAGCCATAGGCATGTCTAACTCAACAGATATTCTTTCCCACTGGATAATGATATAGAGTTATTCTCAACTCTCTGAATGGAGGAGGTCATCTCTACGTTCCTGGCTTTGTCTCAGGCAGGAACCACGTACCCTTCTTAGGGGTTTTTTCTTAGGTTTGTAAGATGAGAGAAAGACTCACATAGCTACAATGATCCACACCTCACAGGTTGGTAAGCTGGAGAATGTCTCACATAGTTGCAATCATCAACAGTTGTAACTACTATGAAAACCATCATTGCATCCCCTTAACAACCCTCAAACTATCCATAAAACCACCCAACACTTGTACTATGAAAACTACTATCATTATATGCTAAAGTGTTTGTTTAATTGCCTAATTTAAGTACTTTTTGAAGAGGTTTTGTTGTTGTCATAATTTTTTTTTTTGTTATGAGTGTTTTGACATCCTATTGAAGTCATTTATTGACTTATTGTAATCTTGAAATTTAAAGTGACAAAGTATTATCAAAATTGCAAAGTATTTATTTCGTTTTTTGTCATCATAGCTTACAATTTTTGGATATATTTGTTGTTGCTATACATTTCATCTTTTAGTGTTTCAGTAGCATATTTATATCTTGAAGTCACTTATTTGAAACATTGATATCATTGCTTACTGCTAACGTTTTTTGTTTCATTGGTACCACTCATTTCCTTTTCCTTTCCCCCTTTAAACTTTACCAAGTGATTTCTTTCCTTGAATGACCTAGAGAGGGGTGGGTTTTATCTCGTAATTTTACCCTTCATCAACCAACTAGGTCTTAGGACGTCTCCCTTGGAGTGAGTTTCTTCTCCTCCTAAATAGAAAGAGGTATCCTATTGGGGTGACAATGATAGGACTACCTCCATGTTATGGAAATCTAATCCTACTTGCCTTTAGGCTTTGGGAAAGTATAGATTGTGCGATAACACTATGGACAACTTCTCCTTCAAAATTTCAAAAGCAATTTGGCATTGATAATTCCATAAGAAATCAATATCTTTATTTAGCAATTTGTACATAGGTGAAACTATCTTCGTAAAATTTTCAATAAATCTTCTATAATAGCCAACATGGCCCAAGAAACTTATTACCTCCTTTTGTGAATGTGGTGCAGGAAAATCCATGATGACCTTGATCTTAGTCGTGTCCACTTTGATACATGTAGATGAAATGTGATGCCCAAGAACAATGACATGTTTTGACAACATCTTACACTTTTTATTACTCAAGGAAACATTATCTTCTTTACATATAATCAATACTTTAGGTTATCAAGTGATTTCTTAAACAAGTCACCATAGACAGAAAAATCATCCATATAAATCTCAACACACTTGTGAATCAAATCAGAAAAAATACCCGATATTTCTCTTTGAAAAGTGGCGGGGGCATTGCACAAACCGAATGTAAAATTTTTAAAATCAAATGTCCCCCATGGACATGTAAACATGGTTTTCTCTTGGTCTTTAGATGCAATAAAAATCTGATTGTACACGCTAAAACCATCCAAAAAGGAGAATTATTTCTTCCCTGCTAAGGTATCCAATACTTGATCGATGAGGGGAAGCAAAAAATAGTATTTTAGTGTTGGTTTATTAATCTCACGATAATCAACACATATTCTCCACTTATTTTCTTTTTTAGGCACAACTACAAGTGGGGAAACCCACTTGATATACAATATGGGGTATATAAAGTTAGCATCTAGTAACTTATGTAATTCCTCTTTCACTATGTCTTTCAAGGTGAGATTCATGCGGCACTGTGGATGCCTGACAGGTTTGGCATTTTCCTGAAGGTAGATATGATATGTACATGTGTCAGGGTGAATTCCAGGCATGTATTTATAGTTCCATGTAAATGCACCAGTGCGTTTTTGTAGTACATGAATTAGTTGTTCCTGTTGATCTGAGTCAAGATCAGGGTTGATATTTAGGAATTCATCTAGGTTTATTTCAACAGGAGCACTATATGGATCTGCAATTTCTTTGATGGCTGATATAAGGAAAGATGTAGTCCCTATTGGGTCAAAGTTTTCTTGAAAATCTATATGAAAAATATGATTATAGGTGCGGGATAATTCAAGAAATGGTGTACAATCTATAACAGAGATGAACAGGCTCAGAAAATCATCTTCTAATTGACTTTTCAACCCCCTCGATTGTTCAATGGTCAGAAGGGGATGTAAAATTTCTATATTTTTAGAAGATCCAATTTCTGCATTTTTGCAAGTTTCTTTCACCCACAAAGGATTTTATAGTGTTGGTTTGGCAGGTGGGTACATAATGAGTTTTTTCATATCTAATCCATTTGATATAGTCATCTCTCTAGACCTACAACTGACAAAGGCATCAACTGTGGCCAACCACGATCATCCAAGGATCACAGGGTGGCCTTCCATGTTGGTTTTAGGTTGGATAACTAGAAAATCTATGGGATACTCCCATGAGTCTAAAGCTACCATTATATCGTCGAGAAGATCAACACGCTGAACCCGTGATCTATCAACAAGTTCAAGTACTGTGGGTGTAGGTTAGAGATGGTCTAATTGCAACGTTTCCATGGTCATAACGGTCATGATATTTATTTCATCCCCAAATTTAATCGATCAACGTATTTTTTATAGGGATATCATTGATGGAAATGGTGACTATGGGGTTCTTGGGGTCTCCATATTTTTTCAGCAATTATTTCCCAGACATTAGCTCGATCAATTGACCTACTACTTAGATATTGAGGGGATATTTTTGCTTCCTTCTAGGTTTCCTAATTCATAAATCGTTGATGGTTTTTGCATATATGGGAATGTCTTTTATGGCTTGCAACATGGGTATTTTGACACAAACTTTTTGTAGCCCAACCTCTAAATCAAATTCAGGGAGGACAATAGGATTTTCTATGGCCAACCTCTCTGGATAAGGTGGAAGTTTAGATGCTTGAGGATGCTCTATATGAGGAGTAGTAGGTGTTTGTGTCAGAATGGAGGGAGTAACTATTTTTCTTGGTTGGTCGTCATTGGTTGATTGTTCAGGAGTTTCCTCCCCTTCTATTTCCTCCTCAATGACAACCGTGGAATCTCTTGGTTTCAAGAGTTTCCCTAATCTTAGATTTATACTTTGCAAAGGTATATGGGTGACTAGGTAAGTCAGAAAAGTATGCAACTCGGTGTTAAACACATGTTGGGATTCTCTGTTGTTTGTATTAGGAACTGATTGAGCAGGAATTTGAGTTGGCCTAGGAGGGTTTTGATTTACAACTAGCTGTGGTAATTGGGGGACTGTTGTTTGGGGCTGATTTATTTGTGGTTGAATATTAGGACACAAATGTGGCATGGATGAAGGGTACTATGGATATTTCGAGTAGCTAGGATAAGACATTGGGAATTGTTGTTGAGGCATGTTTCCGTAGGGGTTTCCTCTCCAATTTTGTTGCCAAGGATGAGTTTGAGTTTTTTGTTGTGGCCAAGTGGGTTGCCATGGAATTTGAGTGTCCCACTATTGTTGATAAGCATTATAAGGCACAAAATATTGTGAAAAAGGATCCCGTGACATACCTTTTAGTCTTGGCTACCATGTCTTCTTTGGTGCATCTTTAAAGGAAGGTTTTGGAGCCTCATTACTTCCCTTATATATGGCTTTAAGTTTAGGTAGCGAGGGACAATTTTTTGTTTCATGATCCTCTGCCCATATTGCACAAACTTGCACATTACCAATGGACATTCTTTAAATGGATTCTTCTTTCTACAATAGGGTCAAAAACAAATTAAAACAACCTTTACCTTTTCTTGTATTTTCTTAACTTGAAACACATCTAGCTGAGAGCTAAGAGTACCAAGAATTTATGTTTTAAAATTTCTAATAAATTTCCTAATTCCATTCTTGTTAGTCCTCCTGCAACATATTTTTCTACTCTTGGTAAAACATCTCTCGTTCCCTTACCATATTTTTCTCGACTCCTATAATATCTCCTACACAAATGGCAAATGTTAGCAAATGGAAAATAATAAATATCACCCGAACCCATCAAATTTAACACATCAATATATTCTTCTAGTATCCCTTTTAAAAATAGAATTCTTATAGTGTCGTTATTTAAAGTACTCTACTTGATTTTATGGAGGTTATAAAGAAACCTCTCCATGTAGTCCTCGAGGATCTCCTCCTCTTGTTGTTGCATATTGAAGATGTCATTCTGGGAGTCTATATTCCTACATTAATCTTGGTATTTTTTCAAGAAGGTACTTTTCATGTCCTCCCAAGATCTGATAGACTAGTATTCAAGCCTTATGAACCATATTAAGGAAGAGTATTTTAAAGTTGCAGGAAACAATTTTAATTTTTGTGCATCATCCACATAATTATAGCTCTTACAAAGAATATCAAAATCATATAGGAAAGCATTTGGATCCTCTATGCCCATACCTCTAAAATTTGGAAGGACTGAAGGGGGATATTCTTCATATTCACATTGAAGATCAAATCAAGAATGGGAAATCCGAAGGTTGTCTCTCCTTCTGGTTCTACATTCCTTTCCTCCTCTTCCATGATGTGGCCAAATAGACTAAATTCCCATAGTATTGGTGAGAATAGTGGCTCAACAACTGGATTGTGGTGGATGGTGAAGTTGTATCCCATGTTTAATTATGGAATTGCTCCCACCACAACAGTATCTACTTGTGAAATAATCAACACGAACTCGAACTCGTTGATGAAAAATAACCACACCAAACAAAAAGTAAGTATTGTACAGTAAACTCAAATTACTGGGAAAGGTGGTACCTCGCCTTCCTAGGTAGTGAGTGAAAACAAACTCAGAATATCACAAGTAAAAGAATAACATGAACTAAACCCAAATTTGTATTAAAGAGAAATTGATATCAAACTTACAGTACTTCCATTACAATGTTTTATGTTATGAAATGTATTGCACAGTACTAATTGTTTATAGAGTAAGACAACCTTTATATCAAGATATGAGTTTGTACATAATTACATTGACCTCCCTTGTTCTCGTAGAGGTAGGGGGAAAAATGGTTACAAAGCTAGAAAATCAAACTTACTTTGATTCCCTTTAACCTCTAGTAAAAACTTAGGAAAATGACTCAATCAAACTTGATACTATTTCTATTCATGAGTCTCGACCTTGATCTGGTTCCATGATGGAAGATATGCATGAGATTTGACTTGATGTCTCATGCTGAAAAGGAGAAGGTTGGGCACGAATAAATAGGTCAGCATCCATATGGCTGAATCTGATATGGGCACGCACAAATAGGAGAAGTTACAAACTCAGGTACCAGAATGTCTATGTTGGTACGGGAATGCCTGAAATGGTGCAAGAACAACTATCATAGTAAAAAGGTGAGCATAAATTTTATCATGGATAAAATATAGCTTAAGAATCCTTATTAATCTACTAAGAACTCTGAAAATATCAAAATAAAACAACTTTTACCTCAATCACTTGTCAAAGGTCTTAAGCTTGCAAAAAGGTGAAAATAGATGATAATAAGTTAGGTTTAGATGCATAGATATGGAATTGGTGGCCAAAATGAGTGTCTGGTGAGTGACAAAATGGGATCTCAACACTTGTATTCTCTCTTGTACACAGGTCTTATCTTGGAAATTTAGTGCATTAGAAGGATCCCAATTGTGACATGAGATAAGCCACCCCTTATTTCACATTTTTTTATAATTTATTTTGTTCATTTCATTTTAATTGGAGTTGCAATAGTTGTAGGCCTAATTTCTTCTTTACAACAATACTTTAGGAATGGATATAAAATGGGATAAGAATTTTGTAGTAGCAACATTTTCTATTTAAATTAACTAGTGAGTATCATTCCATTTCTAAAACGCATATTAAAAATCCAAAATCATAAAATTTCTCTTTGGATTACCTCATAAGACTCCTCAAGTTTCTACATGGAATTTTATGAGGCTTCCACACCACTACACACACACACACACACACACACACTTGTACAAATGATCAAATTCATGATAATATCCCAAGGCAACCACCTTGAAGCCATCACCCATTTCCTTCGAAACCTATCAATATAACATAAATTCCACCTTTTTATTGGTGTGTATAATGTATTAATTAGAAAAAATATTTGATCCAACCCCTGGAACATGAACATATCCAAAATTAGTTGTATCAATGATGACATCACCATAGCTTGCAACTTGTATCACTAAATTGTCACCAATAACCACTTTCTTTCTATTGTGTTGTGGTCTATGGTTAGAGAGGTGTTTGTGTTTGGTCATGTGTCAAGTATCCCCAAAATAAGTGATCCACTCTTGATAATAAGAAGAGCACCAAATTGCATATTGTATTGCCAAATGTGCACTGTGAGGAGTTGCAACATTCTCATCAAAAAGGTATTTAGTGTCTGCAATAGATCTTGCAAAATATTCACTTTTCTAAAGATGAACAAGGCAAGACTAGAAGGGATGGCCTCCTTATGGCATTAGTTGTATGCAATTTTTTCCTTCTTGGAGGATTTTGAGTATTCCACTTTACCCTAGTTAGACACAGATTTAAGAGGGGTTGAGACAACCTTTGGATGGGCTTGATATTAGGGCTTGGGGGAGGGGAAAGGGGGAAAATTCACCCATATTCCTCAAAATAACTTGATGTTGAATGAGATTAGAGAAAAACCACACAAGAGGATTTACACGATCCTTAACAAATAAAGGAATGGTGTATAATATACGAGAAAAATATTTGAATGCTTGAGAGATATTTCCAAAACAATACCTTAAAATTCCAAATTTTATTTTCCTTTTCTCCTTTCTAGAGTAATATCGACCATCAAGTTTTTAAACCTTGCAACATACTCCTCAACAATGTCAAATTCAACCACCATGAGTTTGGAGAGTTTAGTTTCAATTTGATTGACCTAAGTGGTACTCACCATTCCAAAGAGATTTTTAAGGTATCTTGGATCTACTTTACACCTTTGTTATCCTAGGTATGATGAATGAGACAAGATCGACATTAAGAGTGACCCACTCATGATATCCACCTTGTTAAAACATATGGGATGATTACTATTACCATATTCAACATGAAGCAACCTTTATGAGTACATCCATATACCTTTGGCTTCAAGTAGAGTAGTTATTTGATCCACCCAAGAATGATAGTTGGCCCCATTCAGGTGGGGAATGTAAAGAATCAATATAGTTCTTATGACAGACATCCATCATAAATGGAATAAATAATTGTAATCCATAATTGTAATTGCCTAGTATGGATTACAATTAGTTATTCCATAATTAGGCTATATATATATATATATATATATACCTTTATCCAACCATATTAATTATTAATACTACGATTATTTATTATGATTATTATTTATTATATTTTATATATGTTATAGGGAAACAACCACTTTTAATCTATAGGATCAGCAACAACAAGATGAAGGATCCTTATCAAATTAAGACTTTAAAATTTGGATTTATAGATCTAGATGGTACAAATCCCTGGGCTACCCTATGAAGGTAGGCATTGGCCTTAAATAAGGGTGAAAAATTCCAAAGAATTGTTGATTAAGGTTGGTTGTCATTGATGTCAACCCTTGAAAAAAGACCCATAGCACAAAGGTTTGGGTAATGGACCCAATAGTGTTTGATGTAAATATGACTCATTATTTTTTGTCATGGTTGATAAGAAGTAAATATGGATGAACTCCAAAGTGGTCCCCTTATGGTGAAAGCCCTCACGGGAAGACGCTTT
>ML776722.1:834157-852236 GCA_009831015.1 Picea engelmannii
TGGTTGTAGTAGGAGAACATTGAGGGTTGTAGCCTCCTTCTAGTTGTAGCTAGAGATTTGGGGAGTTGGAGCTTCCCTCAGGTTGCAGCCTGAGAAAATAGGGGGTTGGAGCCTCCTTCCAATTGCAGCTGGAAAACAAAGGAAGTTGGTGCTTCCAATGAATGTAATTCTTCAAGACATATAAGAAAAATCATTCTGTGGTTTTCTCCCGATTTGGGTTTCCACTTAAAACACTGGTGTACTGTGTATGTGTGTGATTGTTTATTTATTACTTCTCATTATTGGATAATAATTCTACATTGATATAAAATTTGAAGAAAAATAGTTATAATTATGTTATTTCTGATTCACCCCCCCTCTCAGTAATCCAACAATAACACCCTAGATTAAGGTTTATAGATATAGAACCCCTAGAGAAAACTTGGAAGAGATGATCAAAGAAAACCATGGTTCCACATTATAACAAACATGCCACTAGCCAATAATTTTTAGATCACCCAAAATAATTGAGAGAGTAAGGTTCATACCCACTTTGATACCATGCCAATATTTATAAGAGTCAACAAGAGAACCAATGGAAGCAAATCTCACTCAAAGTTTGAAATAGCCTCCTCATAAATTGACTAAGGAGATAGGTCTAATGTGCTTGAGAGAGTGCAAAAACAAAGAACATATGTTGAAAACATATATACAATTTTTTTTTTGAGAAAAATATGCCAATCACAAGAAATAATGACAAAATTAAGTGCCCTTGGGCTTATAACATTTTGTATTTGAGATCAAGAAGATCACAAGTTGAGATGGTACAGATGAGAGGTTGAGTTGTGAATTTGTACAACTCAAATAATTTGTCGTCTAGAGAAGGGTTATGGGCCCATATAACAAGGGAACACATTCCAAGAAGGTTATTGAGCCTATGACTAGGTCGACCTTAAACAAAAACCAAGTATACAATAAATGAATAAAATATGGCCTTAGCAGCAATAATTGTTAGTACATAGTGATACATATGGATGAGTTGTGGCCACATGTACAAAGTACAACAATAATTACTATAACATGACCTTTGGTGATCTAATTATTATTATTATTATTATATACATTACAAATGTATTTTATTATGAGAAGTAGACTACAAGTTTTTTTCAACCATTGTCATTGAAGTAACATGGGAAACAAATTGTCGGTTTTTCATTTTGATATCCTTAGCATGGGACTCTGTATGAATTGTACTATTTTTTGGAATTKATTTGAGCTACAAACCATATTGATAGAAAACATAATCATGTTAGGCTAATCATGGAGGTGACAACTAGGGTTTTCCCCCGGTTGCTTGTGCAAGACAATCTTGACCCTCTCAATGGCCCTTTTGTGCATGGACAACCATTTCCMTAAAGGTGCAGGCTCCAAATCCATGGTGGCGGCGAAAGAATCCCTTTCTTAGTTCATCTCTTCTTCTCATGGTTATTTAGGCTCTCACATGGTGGCAACATTCACTGCTCTAGTCTATTCTTCTTATGTCAACAACTCTCTTATGGAGGTTAAGGTTGGCTAGTATGTGGGAGCCTGCATGGATAATGGGTGAAGATATAGCACATTCCCCTATAGTGGTAATTTAGGTAAGGATTCATTCTATCATATTGTAAAGAAAATCTCACATTGTTCCCCCATTAATCATCTTTTAGTTCAAGAGGCTTTGAATTTAACTATTCCCAGTGAAACATGTTGAAGTTCATATAGCCTTTTACAATATTAATGGCCTTGCATGCCACTTTAACAAAATTTATCCACACTTAGTTTATCTACACAAATGAATTTTAGACTCCTGGAAACCTTAGATAAAAGAGGATTATTTTATTTACCCTTGTGCAAAATGGTTCTTCATTGTTGAGTTTGATCTCACAGAAGACATGGGTTTGATCCTAAACTAAAGACCCTCGTTCTGAGGGAATTTTGGTCTATGTATGAAACCTTGGACCCCACATTTCGATCCAATGACATATTCTCTTTCCTCGATGCTTGTGTGGGTTAGAATTCCAAATCCGCCATTGCATTTTTGGGGTTTTCACTCTCTTCAAGTCATTGACAAAGCCCTTGGAATATTCTATTACAAAATTTTTGAAACAATAAATTGCACCACCAAAACATATGCTTGAGTATGTGTGGAAATGGATTTCAACAAGGGGTTTCCAACAAAAAAACGTTTGAAAGGTGAAACCTACTCTTGGACACAAAATTTGTATTATGAAACTATATCTTTCCATTGTAGAACTTGTTTTGAAATAGGGCATTTAACAGTGCATTGTCCAAAATGGATAAGGAATATTAGGAAGTGTTACTCCCTCCATGCCTAGGGGTAACTAGAGGATATAATTTCTTGTGGCCTGCAATGGAGAACATGATCCCGACCATGATGATGATCAACATGTCCACAATGTTGATATTATGGTAGTTGTGAGAGGTATTAACCTCCACGTGTAACCTCTGACAAGACTATAATATTTCTAGAAGCAAGAGAAACCCTAAAACGTTGGATAATAACCCTAGGAGACAAATCGACTCAAGAGAATATTTAATATTCAGTTATTAGCCTCCAGAAAGAGAAGTCGGCCCATTCAAGTGAGATAGACTATTATAAATAGAGGGAGTTAGAGCTCATTTGTTACACACACTCTCACAACTGCATAAGATCAGTGGTGCACAAGTTTGGAGAGGAACTGTAGCTGCAGTTGCAGCTGCTGCAACTGGCATTTCAGTTTTGTCTTGGAATTTCTCTTGGTTGTGGTTTGGAATTTCTTCTTGGTCTTTGGTTATTCTTGCTTGGTGCACTAGCCTTGGAGAAAGTTGCGTTACCTTGGTTGGCTATTGGATTGCTTCCAGAATTATTATATCTATCAACTTTAAGGTGCTCGAGGGTGGCCTTTGTGTCTATGGTTGGGTGAAAATATTTCTATATTGTCTATGGTGAAACGAGCACACCTATTTTTTTAATAGGTTATGGGCCCACACTATCTTCAAACATTCTAACTTCTAGAAGATAGATTGGGAGGATTTTCTCAGTTACAGTTGAAGTTGTAGTCAAAGTTTTGTTACATCAATGAAACTCTAACCCTCTTGTTAAGGCACCTTAAGTGAATAGATTGACCTAATTCCTAGATAGCCTAGTGTGCCCTAGCCTAGCGCACCTCCTGGTACTCTCAGCAAGCCAAGACATCAAGTTTGAGTTTTTGGTCAAAGTCAAATTTTGACCAAGTCAAAGCAATCATGACCTACTTTATGAAGTCAGAAAAAAAATTAGAAGGGGATTATAACTTCAGATCATGGAAGACAAGGATTTACCTCATCCTTACCAAGAATAAAGTTTTGGATATCGTGAAAGGAAAGATCATGGAACTATAGTTTGAAGTAGGAAAAGAGAAGGAACCTTAAAACATTGCAGTTATGGAGAATTTCAAGGACAATGACATCAAATCTATGAGTATCATAGTGGACTCTGTAAAATACCACTTGATACCCTACATATCTCATATTGACTCATCTAAGAAGATGTACTATGCCCTAAATAACCTCTTCTCAGTCAGAAACATTGGACAAGTAATGAGTCTGAAGAATGAGCTTCATGACATGAAAATGAATGATGATGATAGCATAACATCATACTTTGTAGTAATCTCTCAGTTAAGAGATCAACTACAAGCTATTGAAGAAATCGTTTTAGAAAAGGAACTAGTAAATATAGTACTCAATGGGCTTCCCAACACATGGGATGCATTTTTTTCAAGAACAATGATGCAGGAGAATCACTAGCAAAACATGAGTGGAAGAAATCTCGACACACTAGCATGCATGTTGAAGAGATGATTTTGAATTTAAGAAGGAATATCATGCAAATATTCTGAAAAGATCAAAATTAAATAACTTCTTAAATGTTTTAGAGATGAGTGATCACATGAGATCGATGGGGAATGTATTTTCTTTTAATGTGGTAGATTACAGTACATATTCAAATCATTTGCTCTTATCTGTCTGTCTCAAAACATTTATTGTAATAAATCCTTAGTAGTTGAAATCTTTTATTTCGATAGGATAGCACTAAGGTAGTTGAAGGGAGAAGCTCTATGAGCCCTCTTGTATAAATAAATGTGTTGTTTCCCAAATGAGGTTGTTGATGGTTATTGCTGAATTTTAGTTGAGAGTCGTTGAGATATGTAGAATTGCTTAAGAACATTGTATGAGTCCATGTACATATCATTTGAATGATTATAACAGAGAAGCATTGTTCCAAATGTCTTGTGTTGTTGTTGATGTGTCTATCTGAATGAATGAATGGTAGGATTTATGTAAATTTGCAATTCTATGTCATTTCTTGTTCTTATGTTATGAATGCATTTACATGGATGAATGTATGAATCTGTGAGATATTAGATAAGTGTCAATTGTTTCTCTTCTACAAGCCTGTGCAAGGAGAGAATAAGTGTCTGCAAGGTGTGCATTGACAGATTCAGTTTCAACTCACAAGCTCAGAAGAGATAACGTGAAAATTTTGTATGAAAGCAGTGCATAAGTGTCTGCAAGGTGTGCATTGACAGAGTTTGTTTTGACTCAAAAATTCAAGAGGGATAGCTTGAAGGTGTGCGTAGGAAGAAACAAGTTCAGATCCATATTGTTTAGGAGGAACAATTGAGTAGGGGAAGGACTATTGCAAGGAGTGCACAATTGCCCATCAAAAGTTAAGTTGAAGGAATCCTATTGCAAGGTGTGCATAGGGTAAGTTTTGACTAAGTGTCGAATAAATGCTCTATGGAGTTAGAGGTTTCGAGAAAGGAAAAACTTAGAAGAGATAGCAGTGAGAATCATTCAGTAGGGATGATTCCTTGAAGATTCTCTAAATTAATGAGCAAGATCCATCCAAGAGGGAGCGTAATCATTCCAGACCATTAGATCTGGGTGAGTTACATAGAGATTATCCATGGAATTCCTTCAACACCTCATGTTTTGTTGGCACATAAGTGTTGTAAGAGTGAGGGGTTGTCGAAGTCATGAAGTTGTAAAGTGATCCTATTTGTTCGCTGCGATGAGGATACGTGGCAGCGTATTGGAGAGTTCGGGAAGTAGAGTTTCAAATATTTTTTGGAGCAAGTGAAACCTTCCCAAAGTCACGAAGGCCAAATTAGAGCTAGACCGTCGGATCCAGGAGGACATGTGGCAGAGATCCGTGTGTTTCAGCGGGAACACATTTCAGAAGGAAAAAAGGGTAGAGATCGTAAAACTCACTGAAGCTGAAGTTATGAAGAGAGCTGGCCCACGGTCACTACCCGTGGTCACATTGGAGAAGGAGTCTAGCACGGGAGCTAGTATTCACAATTTGGTGTTGCCAAAAGTGCTAGAGAGTATCCAAATCCTGCCCCACCAAAAATGGGACAGTATCAAAACCCTGGAAATCTAGCGGATCACAGTATCCTCCTAACTAGCAAAGAAGAAGTTCTTCTGCAAACGCACAATCGTCAATACAACATGCCCCCTGAAGCTACTCCTACCACTTTGGAAGCAACTCCAGCTATATCTAGACAACCCTTGATGATTCCACGCCCTAACACTGAACCCGCCATTTGTATCCCTCGTATCCCGTTAGAATGGAATGTCAACAACCCTCAAGCTAGGGCGACACACAATTACATTCTGGTCGATGACTTGGCGCAGTCCCCTGTAGTCATGTCGGTATTGGAGGTCCTCCAAACTTGTCCAACTCTTAGAAAATATTTTCTTTCCACCTTGGGGGTAGTCGACCCAGCTGATACTAGACTCATCACATTTGATCTATATTGTGGAGAACCTCTTCTCCCCGCTTTGGTAGCTTTCCAGATAACAGTCAAGATTCGGAACATTACGGTTCATCGATGTATCATTGATGAAGGTGAATCCACATGCATCATGTCCAAAATTGTATGGCATAAACTTGTCTCCCCTGAGCTAATACCATCTTCCATCACTTTAAGAGCCTATGATGGTCGACCATCTTCCCTTGAAGGGATCTTTCAAAATGTCCTTGTTGAACTCGGCGAAAAAACCATCCTTATCGACATCGAGGTTATCGATGCCCTGCTCGATTATAACATCTTGTTTGGACGTATATACATGTATGCTATGAAGGCAATGGCCTCTTCTGTTTTTTGAACGATGATGTTCCCCCACAACGAGAAAATCATCACCATCGACCAAGTTTCACATTACGAGCCTAACCACTCCACTAACATCGATAACATCCTGCTCTTGTCCGCACTAGTTTTGACACATATCCACTCATGGATATGGGCCTTGGAATTTTCAGAGACCCATCCTTTTTGGGGGCATACCATGGAGCACCACCTCTCATACACCCCTCAACACAAGTGTGTGTCGTATATTCTAATGGAACTGAAACTGGAGATACCATTCCCCCCACTGAGGCTTATCCTCACCTTGATGTCCCAACATTTGAAGAAATTCTACCTTAGGGATTACCTGAGAACCCTAATACACCACTTATCCCTGATTTTCCCCTCCCCTAGGGACAAATCTCGGTTTGGAAAACAATCCCCCAAACCATTACTCAAATTCCCTTCTTCTACCCCCCACCGGGAGTACAAGTTTTTCAGGTAGCCAAAACACTTACCCTTCCCAACATGGTGCTCGCCATTCCCGTATGTTATCTACACCCACCCGCGATGGTTCCTCAACCATCCCTCCCTCCCCAATTAGAGGGAATCCCGATGCATATTCCTGTGCTAACTCCGACAACACCACCTTCACCCCCACTTGTCGACACCATGACTACGGCTAGGGGAAGATGGAAGAATAAAGAACCCACTACTCCACTTCCTCCCCAAGTTCAACCTCCTTGCGCACTATGTGAAAGAGAGGGATACCCCACTAATCGATGTCCCTCTTTTCCCGAGTTACGCAATCTAATCCAACTCCCTCGAGCAACTACATCGCTCATCGCTTCACCAAGAACACCTAGTACTACCACAACGTCCCCTACTACAGGCAATAAAGGGCCGCAAACCAAATTTGCATGTGCCATTTGTTCAGAGTATGGCCACTACACTCATCATTTCCTCACTCTACCTCAATTTCGACAGACGCTAACGACAATACGCCAAAGATTTCAACAAGATCCCTCTCCACCCACACCTTCGGGTACCCACGTCACCGATATCCATTATGTCTCGACCTCAGTCACCAAACAAATGAGATGACCTTGATATATTTGTGACTCACTTGATCACTTCATGTACCAGTGTCCTTTGATTRTTGAATAAAGGTGTCRTCAAATTACCCTTATTCAAAATCCTCCAACCACCTCACCTCTTGTGATCCAAGTGAGTCTCCCTATTTCTTCTCCAGATACTGTTCACATCATCTCCCCTGAACCTAAGTCACCCCCCATACCTCCATGGTACATGGATASACTATCTGAGGATATTCCCCCAAATCCTCCCAATTCTTCGATTCATTTCCCTCAGGAAATATTAGCCCCGACCATAGTTTACAACCCACAGTATCTGGACATTTGGTTTATGTCAAGCATGCCATCACACCATAGTTGCGATACCCCCTCTACATCTTCACCACTTGAAGACAATCACACGGTGACAGTCACCAATGTTACTTCCCAAAATCCCCTATATTCTCTCATTTTCCACTGCGACGAAGATATCCTAGAGGAAATAACTACCCCCAATTTCCCATGGAACATACTCCATCGCAAAGAACTTTTTCTCTCACGGGAAACCTTTACCCCTCCTAGCCAAGCCTCCATATCTGCAATTGAAACCAAGGATTTTATTCCATTCGGGCATATATATTGGTTCAATAACCCTATCCCTGCCCCCGATGCTTTTGAAGAAGGCAACATGGCCAACATTTCCCCCACTGTCAAAATCAACATTTCCATCAAACCGAGAATTGTAGAGGAAAATAAACATTGGCACCGCATGCTCCCCTGAGGAACTTACAGCTTACAAATCTCTCTTACAGGAATACCGAGATATTTTTTCATGGTCATATATAGAGATTCCCAACCTTGATCCTTCTATCGTCGAACATCGCATCGACACATGGCCAGATGTCGCCCTAGTTCGTCAAAAGAAACGCACATTGCACCCATCCAAAGTCGTGGCTATAAAAGCCTAAATTGACAAGTTACATGGTGCATGATTCATATACCCCATCGCACATACCTCATGGGTGTCCAACCCCATCCCCGTTAATAAAAAACAAGGCACTATTTGCGTCTGCACCGAATTCCACGATCACAATCATGCTTGTCCCAAAGACAACTTCTCAACCCCTTTCATCGACCAAATTATCGATGATTGTGCTGACCACGAGGCCTTATCCTTCATGGATGGGTTCTATGGCTACAATCAAATCCAAATCCATCCAACAGATCATTATAAAACCACATTTACCACCCCATGGGGTACTTTTTCTTATCGTGTCATGCCTTTTGGACTAAAAAATGTAGGTGCTACATTCCAATGGGCCATGACTTACGTTTTCCATGATCTTTATCACATCATTCTCTCTTACTTGGACGACCTCACTGCTCGATCCAAGAAATGAACTCAGCATCTAGACAACTTATGAGTCATCTTTCAACAATGTCGACAATACAATATCCACTTGAACGCCCTCAAGTGTGAATTTTGCGTCACTGCCAAACGCCTCCTTGGGTTCATCATCTCCCAACACGGCATCACAATGGACCCTCTCAAGGTCCAAGCTATCACAAAAATTCCACCACCTAGGAATTTGTGCCAACTGTAGATCCTACAAGGAAAAGCCAAATGTTTACGTCGCTTTGTCCCAGATTACACCACTCACGCGCATGGTTTCTTTCACTTAGTGCATCATGATATACCATTTCAATGGGATGAACATTCCCAAACCACTTTTGATGATTTAAAAGAGGCACTATCCAATGCCCTTTTGATTAGTCCTCTCAATTATGATCATGATTACATCCTCTGCTTGTCAGCCTCAGTCGTCTCATTAGCAGGAGTTCTCATCCAACTAGGGGATGATGGCCACGAGCATGTTATTTACTACATAATTAAAAATCTTTCAGGACCACCCCTGAAATACAATCATGAAGAGACACTCTCCCTCGCAGTTGTCCTCGCATTCCAGAAACTGCATCACTATATCTTGCTATGCACTACCAAAGTCGTGGCAGATTCCAACCCCATGCAATACTTTCTTAGTCGATGACAAATTAATGGAAAACTTTCCCGATGGATCGTAATCCTTCAGGAATACGACCTAGAGTTTTCAACTCTGAAAAGAAAGAAAGCACTCATTCTTGTCGAACTCATCACGATGTTTCCCTCAGACGCTACAAGTTCACCCGTTAATATAGATTTTCTTGATGAACACCTCTTCTATATCCCCTTGGATGACCCCTGGTATGATGACCTTCTCGTCTACCTTCAGACACAGGAGTTTGGGTCTCATCTCTCTTGATATGATCATCGGTGAATTCGCCATCAGGCCCCTCGATACCTCCTCATCGGAGACATTTTGTATTGACATGGGGTCGACACCATACTCCACCGATGTTTGACCATCGACGAAGCAAACATAGTCTTGAACAATTGTCATAGCGGCGCTTGTGGTGGCCACCTCTCAGGGATGTCCACCGCCCAAAAAATCATTCAAGCAGGATATTTCTTGCCCACACTGCTTCATGATTGCATCCACGCTATCAAGCGATGCGAAAAATGCTAGATTTATACAAAAAAATCACGAGCGCTACCTGCACTTCTACATCTAGTCATCACTGTCAGCCCCTTCTGCAAATGGGGCATAGACTTCATGAATTGCAACCCTCCATCTAGTAATGGACACAAGTACATCTTCGTAGCAGTATATTAATTTAGAAAATGGTCTGAAGCCATGCCTACCTTCAACAATACCGTTGACACAACAATGTGTTTTTTCTTCAACCACATCATTACCTGTTTCGGAGTTCCACTACAGTTAGTCTCCGATCACGATAAACACTTTGAGAATGATATCTTCGTCGAACTCTCCTCAAGGTTAGGCTTCTCCCATGATTTTTCCTCCCCATACTACCCTCAATCCAACGTACAAGTTGAGGTTGTTAACAAAGTCCTCAAAACCATGTTGCAATGCACTGTCAACAAACATAAGACCGACTGGAATCATATGTTTTTTTAATCATTATGGGATTATCGCACAGTAGTAAAAAATGCCACCGGTTTTACACTATTTCATCTCATCCATGGGATCAAAGCCACCATCCCCATCGAGTGCAAAATTCTCATGTTGCGCATCGCCATCGAGCTATTACCTGACACTGCTCCAATGGAGCAGCACTTGCTGCACTTAGATTCACTGGATGAAGATCTTCGGCCTTCCTTACAGAACAATGAGGCAGCTAAAAATGGTCGAAGGCCACCTTTGACCGCCATGTCAACCTTCGATAATTTAATGAAGGAGATCTTGTCCTAGCCTACGATATCGCTCATGATACTCTTGGCCATGGAAAATTCGAGTCATTATGGCATGGACCTTACATAATCCAACACTGCCTCACTAAAAGTACATACATCCTAGCCTCTCCATAAGGCTTTCCTCTCAAAGAACCCATTAATGGGTTGTACTTACATAAGTTTTATGCCTGAGCATCGTCATTCTACACTAGGATTTTTCTTTGTACACATTTGTAGAGTTTTTAGTCTTCTTTTTTCGCCTCCACTCCTCATGTCTGATCTACCATCCGTGTTATTGACATATGTATCCTTCATCGGCCTACCACATCGGTTATGCTGACGGAGCTAGCCGCTGGACACAGAATCTCACTTCGGTCGCTTGGGCCCTTTACACCCCCTCACATACAGTGCTCCACTCCAACGACATATGTTTTGGGTTAAACCACCAATAACCAAGAATAATACACCATCATTATTGGTCTCCTCGCCGAGGCCAGTCACCTCCACATTCATCACCTTAGCATCTTATTAGATTCCCAACTTGTCTTCTTGCAGCTAAACAATGTATACTGTGTCTGCGATCCTTTCCTCTTTCGTAAATACCTGCAAGTTAGACTGTTAACTCAAAATTTTGATTCAATTACATTTACATATATTCCACGACAATTTAATCAAATAGTAGATAATATGGCTAACCTAGTATTAGATTGGCATTTATCACATCAAGAAATCATTACATATACATGAATCATCACACATCAGTCACATCATATAGATTAGACACCATAAAAACATCATAAAATATAAACACATGTAGACAACACAAAGATCCCAAAAAGACGTATCCATATATATATATCGGTCCAAGTATCATAAATGTTTACAAAAAAGTACAACATGTACATCGCCCATAGGCAAGTGAACCCCCTCACCCCTATCGATACAAAATGAGTACCCCCTACCCTATACAAAATGGGATCGCATGCCTATATAAATACAAAAAATACACATAACATGCACTCATGGTGCCCCCAGAGCTCCCCCACCAGGTCCTCTGTTAGCAGGAGGTGCCCCACCAGCTGGGGGTCCTCCAGGTCTACGGGGTAGTCGACCGGTCATCGTTGCTCCTACTACAACTGCTCTGCGGATCAGGGTCTCACTACCTACACAGTCACATTCCCCGGGTCACCTTCCACACTTGGCCCCGGGGGAGCATTTTTATCACATCACGTCCAGGTATGCATGCTCATGTTCAAAATTATCAAATAATTGTTATATGTTCTTTATCTTCAGATATTTTTCACGTCGAGTATTCGATTTTAATGTGTAGGTACTTGGTCATCAAAAACCAATGCAGCCCCTTTCAGGTATATGATCGACATTGGAATGTAATCATTCCCTCTGAATATCAATTGCATCTCCCAGTCACACCCTCTGACATTTTCCTTTAGGGTCCCTACATTCAGCTCTGCAGTACTTTCATCTGGTAGCACTCTCCCCCATGTGAGTTGTCCCATTCATAGTCCCTGTTGGCACAGGGGAAGACCTAGGGTTCAGCTCTAACAACACACCAACACGCCCTAACTATTGGCCCTTTCAGCAACACCTGCGAAACAGATGCAGTCTCACCCAAAGTAGAAATAGAGGGTTGCAGGACACAGGTGTCTACAACCAGAGGAAATGCAAAGTGGATCCAGGACAATAACACACAAAAATATAGATATTCCTTACCCTTCCTAAGCTTACTTCGTAGGTTATATTTCTGATCTAACACAATAATGCAATAACAATATATCAAATGGAAAATAACATAATATCAATCACAAATAACAACAAGATATATGTGGCTCACCCTCTCCCTAGGGATACGTCAACAAAACTATGTTTCTTGATATATTAGATGAAAACATACAGTTCTATCTACGCACTTAGCTTGCAGATCTCTCTCTCTCTCCCCGCCCTTGCGCACCCAACTACAGGGTTGATATTCACACCCAGCTGAATATCTTAAGATACAGTCTCAATACTGTTCTCAACAATAATCAATAACAAAAAACAACAACCATAGTATCAACGAACCAACTTCGAACGAACCCTCCCAGGTCTTCTAGACCTTTATTTATACATTACATGGCAAATTCTAGGTGTCAAAACCCTAGATCCAAAACCCTAGGTGCCAAAACCCTAGATCCACTTGACCCGTGCTTTAAGGGCTTCGCCAACCTGTCTTTCCTTCTTTCCCGCAAGGTGCTCCAAAGCACTCATTGATGTATTTTTCCACTTGTTGAGTTGTACACGATCCTTCTTCTTCGATCCTTTATCTTTCTTGATCTTCTCTTCCAACGACTAGCTTTTCCTTCGCTTCGCTCCTTATTTTCTGCTTCTTTAACCACTTCGACCCTTCCTTGGTTTATGTGCCTTCCACATAGTTTGTACTTCACTTTTCTTCCTTAATATTCACTTCCTTACATAACCAAGGGCCAAGAGTCCCCCCTGGCACTTTGAAACTCATGCTACTTTCACCCCGTAGGGATGGGAGTCCCGATAGTCTTACACATTTCCGAGGATTAGCCACATAATCCTTCTCATCATTTTGCTAGCTTTCCCTATGGACTTCCCAGGTTATTTCATCACAGTTCTATTTTGACTGCGCCTCTACAGTATCATTAACCCTCCATTTCATCCACAATCAATTTTCCCATCTGCATATTTCCCTCCATTCATTTACCTCATATAGAAACCCACCCATGGGGCCCTCATCCTCCACCAGTTCTCCATGCAACTTGTTCCCTCACAAGCCAATCCATATTGCACCGGGGCACCTATTTCTGTATCTATGCACTCATCCCAAATTATTCTTTATTTATTTGGTAATTGTAAAAATCCTTTGTTTTCCAGCATTTACTTAGCCTTTTTGTTGTCACCCTCGGTGACCTTCTTTTTTCTAGAAAATAAACCCATGTTGCCCTTGGTTGGGGCATTCACTATCCTCTACTCATGTTGGAATCGTCCACTTTTTCATGCCTCTGGCACAATTTAACCCCATGTCTAGTCATCCCCCTGACGCTAGATACAGTTTCACGGTTGTTGCCAATCATCCTTCAAACATACCCCCAACCAAAGGTAGTCTTGAGTCTCACCGAATCTTGACTTCATTCATGTTCCCTATCAGTTCCTGCTCTTATCTAGTGGATTTCATGAAGCCCTTTGCTTCTTGGGGTTGCGTCTCCATTTCTGTCGACATCAACACAGTTTCCAGAAGGGCGACGGTAATGGTAAAGGTAATGATGGTTTTGAGAGTCAAAGTTCACTTGCAACACCAAAAATGCATTTCCAAGAGGCAAAACTATACAACTGGACAAAAATTGACATGCGCTGAACCACTAAAGGAAGCGCACGCACAGGGCATGGGCCAAATAAGCCCATAGAGCGCAAAATGTGCCATATGCGCGACTGTGTATGAGAAAATCTGCGCACTCCTATGAATGACACATTTATGGTTCTTGTCAGACCCTCACCCACTTATGGACCAGCTCCCAACTTGATTTGACCCTCAAATCTGAGATGAATCCGAATGGGGGGCAGGTCAAAGACCAAAGGGTTCCCTAAAGGGCCCCTTATTCACACTAAGAACCAATTGGATATTGCCTCAAAGACATGCTATAAATGGAAGACATGGGTGCACTAAGAATTTAAGAATCTCATAGTATTGTTATGTTGCCTCAATCCTCCTTCAAGAAACCTTTTTCTTCTTGGAGCATTCTAGCAACATTCCAATAAGCTATTCCACTCACCTCTTGAGGGAATAGGCTTGGATTTCTTCACCATTTTATTTCTTGTTTGTCATTGTAAGAAGATCTCTCAAATAGGGAACTCAAGAGCCCTCCCAAGGAGGAAGAGGGGATCCATAAGTCCTCCTTTCTCTACGGTGTTTTCCAACTAATATAGTTATCCATTGGTGGCATAATCTTGGTCATTTGGTTGATTGATTTTGGTTCAAAGTTTCTTATGTATTTTAGTTTTATTTCCTTAGTTTTTTTTAGTTTATTTTTTTGTTTATTTCATGTGCTTGGATTATCTAACTCATGAACTAACCTCTGTCTTGTCTAGCAGGCCCAACTAGACTTGTAAGTGCCCTTGTTTTGCTCACCCAAGTGACGAAATAGACACAACAGTAATATACCTCATGGTCACGATGGCTTACCATCTCACATAAATTAGGTTGGTTGGATGTAATGAGTCTTGGTTGACATGTAGTTGTAAAGGTGAATGAAGGCGGTTGTTGAGCTTCCATCTGTGTGTTAAAAAAATAGGTATGCTCATTTCACCATAGACAATATAGCAATATTGTCACCCAACCATAGGTACAAAGGACACCCTCAAGCACCTTAACCTTGATAGATAGAATAATTATGGAAGCAATCCAATCGCCAACCAAGGTAGCACACCTTTCTTCAAGGGTAGCACACCAAACAAGAATAAACAAAGACCAAGTAGAAATTCCAAACCATAACCAAGAGAAAGTCCGAGCCAAAACCAAAATGTCAGTTGCAGAAGTTGAAATTGTAGCTGCAGTTCCTCTCCAAACTTGCGCACCACTGGTCTTATGTAGTTGTGAGAGTGTGTGTAACAAATGATCTCTAGTGCCCTCTATTTACACTAGTCTATTTCACTTGACTGGGTTGACTTCTCTTTCTGGAGGCTAATAACTGAATATTAAATATTCTCTTGAGCTGACATTTCTCCTAGGGTTATTATCCAATGTTTTAGGGTTTCTCTTGGTTCCCAAAATATTCTAGTATTTTCAGAGGTTACACGTGGAGGATAATACCTCTCACAACTACCATAATATCAACAATCCCTCCTAGATAGGGAGGTATTAAAGGAAATGGTCTTGAGCACAAACATACCATTCAACCAGTAACATCATCATAGCCATACATGCTATCTCATGATCAAATCATGAGCACCATAATCACTATCAATATCATTTGATAGCATCAACTACATCATCTCTTGAAGCCATACTCCATATGGGTAATCGAGAATGATGTTGAATAAGTCACTCACTTCAAATAGTAATATAACAACCATTCTTGTAATTCAGACTTATGTCCTAGAAGAATAATTGTTCCAACAGATGTTGGAATTCATGTTATGGGATACAAGGACTATTCTTCTAATCCGGACATACGTCCTAGAAGAATGACTGTCCTAGACCATTTTCCATAGGGAGAATGTATGTCCATCAACATACTAACTATCCTTCTAGCCGGTAATCATCTCCAACACTAGTGATAGTCTCCATGGAAATCATAACAATGTCATTAAATAGAACACAACTATGTCTATCCATAGTAGTACACAACTATTATCTAGTGGTACACAACCACACCTAGTAGCACACGACTACTAACCAGTGACACATAGTCACAATCAGTGGAATACATCCACCACATTGGCATACAACTACTTTCTAGAGACATACAATCTCCACATCAATCATATCATCATATATCAACCTACATAACAATATAATGATACAAATTGAGTCATATGGTCCATTCTTCCACTCACATCTGTGATATCTGGAAGATCATCTTCCCTCAAAAAGCAAAACATCAACCATGGGCTATCTCGACTATTCTTCCACATCATAGAATAATAATTTTCCCTGATTTTTGAGCCTGGACCATTCACCTAATTGGGCCATTCATCCTACACTAATCATAGTGCAACATGGAGAGAATGAATCTGCCCTAGGGAATGTCTGTCCCTGATTGTTGAACCTGGACCATTCACCTAACTGGGCCATTCCTCTAGCACTAATCACAGTGAATCCTGTAGAGAATGAGTCTTCCCTAGGGAATTATTTTCTGGACCATTTGCTATGGAAATGAATATCCTACGCCAACCTCCAAAAAAAACCATTCTTTGAAACTGCTCACAATTGTGAACTTCGAAAGAATGAATGCCCGATGAGGTAGACCATTCTACTTGACCACTACTCAGAGTGACTTCCAAGAAGAATGATTTTCCTAGACCATTCCCCCACACTATCCATAAGGGGAATAGTTGTCTATGATACATCATCAATCTATCGAACCATTTTCATTATGAAAATTACTGTCCGATCTGGACCATTTTCCAAACTGGAAAATGCTTTTCTGTTAGAAATATCAAACCACTTTCCAAGCTGGAAAATAACTTCCCATCCTGGACCATTTTCCGAATTGGAAAATGAATTTCCATAAATCAATAACATATCAGTGCTCCCTCCCAACCTGGGAGTAATCAATTCCTTTTCCAATAAGGAAGTCGTCTCAACGGGCCCCAACTTGTCTCTTAAGTATGCACTTTTTTAATTTTGGACATAGACCTTAAAATATCTTCTATCTTCTCATTTGTGGAGATATACTGGAGAACTAATTCTCTCTTCTGGACTTTATCATGAAGAATATAATGATTGATCTCAATGTACTTCGGCCTTTCATGGAACATTCATTTCTCTGATAGCTTCACATGGATCTGATTATTACAATATATCATGGTCAAATTTAGCACCTGATTAGACAGTCCAGAAACCAACTTACAGAGCTACATTACTTTTGTACAAGCATAACAAGCTGCAATATACTTTTCTTCTGTAGTGATGAGTGAAACATACTTTTGTTTCCTGCTAGCCCATGACATCGTGGAAAGGATCAAACTAAAACATATCCAAGTAGCACTTCTTCTGTCATAGGAATTTCTCACCATGCTTCTACTCTATATGAGATACTCTACATTAAGTTGCTTGAATCCATACAAGTTCTTCTTCCATTTTCATATATGGGTCTCTTTCTGTTATACCTCAAAACCTTGAGATTTATCTACATAAGCTTCTTTCTCAATTTTCTTTATTGGGAAGAACAATATTTTACATGTAAATTTCAATCCATGGATACTGCAAGAGATATATCCGGTTCACTGGAACAAGATGTCGTCATAGTCTTCTCCTTCTTTCTGGAAAAACATCTAGTTTTAAATCTCACAATGCTTTCCATTCATAGATATTTTTCACATTTTCTTACATACGTTGTTCTTCATCACAACTTCCATTTCTTCTACTTGATTTCTTCTAGTGGGTTCAAACCAAGCTAGTAGTCTTATGATTCTCAGTATAATAACTGGTTGTTTTGGATTTTCTTTCTTTCTTGGAATCTTCATGTTCCTCCTTAGCTTTTGGGTCCATGGAGTCTTCTATAGATTCCATTTCATTTCTTTCTGGATATTCCAACTTATTCCTTTCATCATAGGAACATGGATGTAGATGGACAACCAAGGATACTTAAGGCTTATTTTTGAAGAAAACTTCTTCTAGAGTCAAATTGAACACTTGTTGCTTATCATGGATGCTCCTTTCAATAGGGAACATGGATAGATACTTTATAATCTTAACAGATTCTTCAATGGATCATATCATTTAGGGTTATCACCCTCCTAATCCTGGCTTCATGCTTGAATAGATGCTCTTCTTTTGGAATTATGTAATCAGCTCCCTCCATCTAAGATAGTCCATGGTTTCGTCTGCATCCTTA
>ML776722.1:879510-919258 GCA_009831015.1 Picea engelmannii
AAACAATAGAATGCAGCATGCCATGAAGCTTGAAGACTTGATCCATGAAACGTTGAGCCACAGTGGATTTTGTAAATGGGTGTTGAAGAGAACATAAATGAGCATACTTGGAAAGGCGATCGACTACCACCATGATGACTGATTTATTTGTCGATTTAGGTAAGCCTGTAATAAAATCCATAGAGATATCCCTCCAAATAGTAGGTGGAATCAGAAGCGGTTGTAGTGTGCCATGAGATTTGACTGTTTCTCCATTGTTGCGTTGACACACATCACATTCAGCTACAAAATTAAGAACGTCATGTTTCATACCATCCCAGAAAAAAGAACATTTGACCCTGTCATAGGTTTTGGTAAACCCGAAGTGCCCAGTTGTGGGTGTAGAATGAAGCTTAGAAAGTACCGTGGATTTAATATTTGATTGTTTACTTAAATACAAATGACATTTGTATCGAAGCTTGTCATGGAGCCAAGAGTACCCTGGGGGGACTAAATAATTGGACTGCAATTGTTGTATTAGATATGAACTTTTGGGATCATGTAGCCATTCTTGGTGAACGACTTGGAGCCAATCTGGTACAAGGAAGGAGAGAGAAAAAAGGGATCCTTCATCTTCATATTTTTGGAAAAGTGCATCCGCAACCACATTGTCTTTTCCTTTCTTTTAAATGATCTCATAATCATATCCAAAGAGCTTAGTCATCCATTTTTGTTTCTCTAGGGAGGAAATGCGTTGTTCTAGAAAATACTTGAGGCTTTGATGATCTGTCTTAATTTGGAAGCATTTTCCCAATAGATAAGGGCACCACCGATCAAGGACATGTAGAATAGCCAACATTTCCTTTTCATAGATTGATTTTCCCAAATTTCGTTCAGACAGTTGTTTGTTGGTAAAGGCCAAAGGTCAACCCTCTTGCATAAGGACAACACCAATTCCTTTCCCTGAAGCATCACATTCCATGACAAAGGTCTTTGTGAAATCAGGAAGGGATAGTACTGGAGTGGTGCACATGGCCATCTTCAAGGTTTGAAAGGCCTAAACAGTTGTTGGAGTCACGGGCCTCTTCGAGGGGGCAACCTCCAGTCGAGCAAAGCTCTATTACAATAATATCCAAGATAGGGTTCTCATACCCTCGACTCCTATTTATATTAAATATGTCTATCAAAAGAACCATCTAGAGGAATATCCTTCTAGAAGTGGAAGCTTCTATTAGATCTTCTTACATTCGACTTATTATACTTTATTGCAAGGCCTTATTAATATTGACCTTTATTACATCAAAATATATTGTTCTACATACGCGAGGGGTTAGGTCCCTAACAACCTTGCGGAATTTCAAAATACCTAAAGAACTAGAATGTGGACATATGGGTCCTTACCAATCCTTTAAATTCCCTAATGTTGTTTACTCTAAGAAAGATTTGAAAAACTATCCTAGATTGCAAGCATGTGGGCATGGATGGGACCGTTACTTTGATCTTTAAACTCTCCTAGTGATGTAAAACTAAGAAAGTAATTTCAAAAAACTATCCTAATTTTGCAACATGTGGGCATGTATGGACCCTTACAAATTTAAGATGTTTTGAAAGAAACTAAGAGGGGACCTAGGGGGGCTTTTTCCTCTCCTAAATATTTTTTTTAAGAGAGATGAAATGTCCCCTTAATCACCTTTCTGATTCTCAAGATTTCTCTATGGTGCGAGAGAAGAGCATACTTAATGATTAAAGTTTGATTTCTGGTCCCAATGCAAGTGTTCTTATATGTGATAGAAAAGAATCCCAACTTAACTTTTACAATCAAAACAAGCCATCCATGTGGCAGCCAAAGAAAAATAGGAGAAATATGGTTCTTTTTAACCCCCTAAGTGCCTATGTTTTGACTAACCTTTCATGTGGGAAAGGAATCTAAGTGGAGTGCATTTACAATTTGCATAAAAAGAAAGACTTTGAAGTCTAGGGGCCTCCAAATCATCACAAAAACTCTTACAATGTTGAAATTCTGGACAGATGCGCGAGTTACAGTTCATATAGAGGCGCAGTGGGTGCACAATGCGCAGAATGCATAGAGAACAGAAGACCTTTTGGTGCACTGTGCGCAGAATGCGCAAAGAACAAAAGTGTTGTGGGTGCATAATGCTCTGAATGCGCGTCTGTGGGCTGAAATACCCGCGCACGTTCTGATACACATCGGGGATTTTAAGTGGAATTCTCCTCCTCCATCTCCAAACTTAGCTCTTGGAAGGTAAGGCTAAGCCGGTTATGGTTGCTGCAAGACAAATGGATCAAAAAGAAGTGCTCAAACAACCCAAATAGGGAGGAAAATGATACCTTATCCCCAGTATGGTCACCAATTTTTTGTGTTTGTTTCGTCACTTGGGTGAGCAAAACAAGGGAACTTACAAGTTTATTTGGTCCTACTAGACACGACATAGGTTAGTGCATGAGTTAGATAATCCAAGAACATGAAATAAACAAAAAAATAAACTAAAAACAACTAAGGAAATAAAACTAAAAAGCATAAGAAACTTTGAACCAAAATCAATCAACAAAATGACCAAGATTATGCCACCAATGGATAACTATATTAGTTGGCAAACACCATAGAGAAATGAGGACTTATGGATCCCGTCTTCCTCCTTGGGAGGGATCTTGAGTTCCCTATTTGAGATCTCTTATTACAATGATAAACAAGAAATAAAATGGTGAAGAAATCCAATCCTATTCCCTCAAGAGGTGAGTGGAATAGATGATTGGAATGTTGCTAGAACGCTCCAAGAAGAAAAGAGGTTTCTTTAAGGAGGATTGAGGTAGCATAACAATACTATGAGATTCTTAAATTCTTAGTGCACCCATGTCTTCCATTTATAGCATGTCTTTGAGGCAATATCCAACTGGTTCTTAGTGTGAATAAGGGTCCCTTTAGGGCACCCTTTGGTCTTTGACCAGCCCCCCATTTAGATTCAGCTCGGATTTGAGGGTGAAATCAAGTTGGGGGCTGGTCCATAAGTGGGTGAGGGGCCAACAAGAACCATAAATGCGTCATTCACAGGAGTGTGTGGATTTTCTCGTACACGGTTGCACATATGGCGCATTGTGTGCTCTATGGGATTATTTGCCCCGCGCGCTTCCTTTAGTGGTTCGACGCATGTCAATTTTTGTCCAGTTGTATAGTTTTTGCCTCTTGGAAATGCATTTTTGGTGTTGCGGGTGAACTAATAGGTGTTTGGAGATGTTATATTTTTGTAACCATTTGCATGTAATGTTGCAGACGAAATTCCAGTGATAACAATTAGTCTTTCTTTCATGTAAAGTATCTTACTTAATTTGTTGGGCATGTGGATGAGGATTTTTGGTTGAAGTTGGATAATGGATCACTAGCTTGGGAAATTATGTCAGATGCCTTGTTTCACCTTGGTGGTTAGATTTTGTGCCCTATTCCTCAGTTGTCACCGACCAGGAAAATGGGGTACTACTAGGGGGTCCACACAAGGGTAATGTTATGTTCCCCATAATACTTAACACTTTCCATCTTGGAGCCTCTCATAGTGTTCCAAAATTTGATAATGGGTCATGGTCCATTTGCTCATGAGAAGAAGGGTTTGAAGGCGCAAAGTTTGATGCAACTGTTCTATACATGTATATTATTTCTAAATGATAAAGGCCATAATAAAATCCTCAAGCTAGCTTGAGATCTACCCCCTCTAATGGTAATCACCCCTATCTGGATGTGAATTAATGCACCAAATTATAAAGGACAATAGTCCAGTAAAAAATGAAGGAATGAAGCTTAAAACCTTTTAAAGGGGACTTGCAAATGATAATTGGGTATCAAAAGGAAAAATAAGGGGTTCAAAATGAAAAAAGTACTAACGAAAGGGTATTGCAAGAAAACAAGTGCTCCCTCTACAAAGATGCTCATAGAAATGGATTCAATGACACCATAATCCATGACGTAAGCTCTAAAACCATATCACTATCACACTTACTTTTGAAGGGTTTTTTTCTTTCCTACTTACCTCGGGACCTATCCTTCTATAACTTGGGTCTTTTATTTCTTGTCTAGGTTGGCACACCTAATAGGATTGTATGAATTCCATCCCATACTTAAACATGTCAACTCACATGAGGTCATGGGCTAGTGTGATGATTCAAGGGGATACTGAGGTGAATTGTTTACATGGCTTATATATTAAGTAACAACTTACTTTGCATGCTTTAAGGACTAATGTTTCTTGTGAACCTTGGATATCCTTATCTTCTACTTTCCTTTGTCTTGGATGGCCCTAACATGGTTCTTTGAGGGACATCTTGAGATTGTACCTAGGATGTTGTGACTTTATTGTAGGACCTTGGAAGGTGTGATGGATAGAAGTGGGTCATCCAATGATTCACCACCCTCAAACATCAACTCTCACATCCTTGGAACCTTGGATGATCGACAAATGGGCTTGGTTTGATCAAATTCAATCATGATGGAAGCCCACAGACTAGGTAGAGTACCCCATAGCCTATTTATCCACTAGACCAAGAATGTTGTAGTAGAATATAGCCAGATACCTTGAAGATATGAGATGTATCTCCCTCCATCCCGGACGCAACACCTAGATCCTAAACGTTGGCCCTATTTTGATGATGATATCATATTTTACAGTTTGATGGAGCTAGGGTTTGGTGGAAACCTAGGGTACTAATGATATTAGCATGGATTTGAGGGAGGAGAAACATAATTTTCTCCCACCTCACTTTGGATTTGTGCCACATGGCCTTTGGAGGCATCCTCCTTTCCCAAGAGGGCTTGACGTCTCACACGTGTGGCTATTATTGATGTATATTTTTCCTTTTATCATTTGTAAAGGGATAAATGAGGGGTCAGCCCCACTTCCATTTTGATGTTGACATTTTATGTGGAAAAATATACTAGGATAGCCTCATATAAAAAGGATAGCACTAACTTTCATTTATTCATCATCATTCCTCACCATTGTGGGGTGACACTTCTAGCATTTTCATTATTTCATCCTTATTCTTTCTCTCTTACGTTCTATGCTTGGAAAGGGTCTCATGTGGATGGTTTGTTGATTTTGGATGGATATTTATGAAATTATGGTTTTATGCTCTTGGTTTCTTGGATAAAGTAAGTAATTTTCTGCAAATTATATGGAATATTGTTGATGTAAATGGTGAAATTGCTAATTTGTTGCAAGAATTCTTGTTTTATTGAAACCTTAAGAAAGGAACATAAGTGCTTCTTCCTCTCACAATGTTTTACTTGTCCAAAAATTGGTGAAACATCCTTGCTAGTGTTAGAATCCTAAATCCCTAAAGTGCTATAACTTTAGGATTTTATCCATAGACAATTGATATTTGACCTAGGTGAAGCTACAAGAAGGAAAAAATGATATCTAGGGCCCAAAAGTGCTTTCACCCTGGACATCCTTCTCCTAAAGTTCTAACCCAAATGTGCGTGCACCTTAGGGTTTATACTCTACCTCTTGGTTTCAATTAGATCATCCTTCAAGCTTAGATGTATTTGAGACTCCATAGCCCTAGAATTGTAAAGACACTAATATAGAAGCAAATCTTGTGGTGAAAGTAGTTGTTAAAACCATTTTTCTAAATCTCTCAAGTTCTCTACTAACTTTAATAACCCTAACTCTAGAAAAATCATAATAATTCTTTCCTTTGTTATAAATGTTTTCTACAACCATTGAAAACTATCTCAATTCATTGCATACACCTAGCTACAAGTGGTTTAACTTGTCTATAAATCATCTCTATCAATTGTTGTTGAATTGTGTAGCTTTAGGCAGGTATTCTCACGTTCCATAGGTGTTGTTCATGTGGAAATTGTCGTGGGAACCACATTACACTCTTCGTTTGAAGAAAACCACCATTGGAATGAAGTTGGGGCTTCATGGGTTTTGTGGTGGGATTTTTGGGTTTGTGTTGGGGCTTCACACCCACAAGAAAGTTTAATTTTATGTTGACTTGTGGAGGGGATTCTATGTTGACTCCTAAGACTTGTATATAAAGGAGATAGGTCATTGTGACATTTCATATTGTGTAGAGTGTGTGGAGACATGATGGAGTTGGAATAAGTGATTCTGCACTTGTGCCAAAGAGCTTGGTGATTTCAGCAAGGGAATGTATGTAACTCTGGAAAATCTGGCGTAGGGAAGAAATTATATGACTGGACAGAATTGTATGGAAGTGTTTGTACAAGTATTTGCACATGTACACGGGTCGTAATGGGCACATTTTCTTTGTACGCAGGTTGCAGTGGGCACATTCGCATATGTACATGGGTTGCAATAAGGTGAATCGTGTATACTTGGGTTGTAGTGGGCATAGTCACATATGTACACATGTTGTCGTAAGGTGAATCATGTACAACCGTAAAAAGGTTTCTAGGCAGTATCAGGTCCATAAAGGTTGACGTCAATAGTAGTGCAGGTGAAGTCAACAAGATGTACAAGTGGTATGTGTTATCACCATTAAATTTTTTATGTGAAATCGAGATTTCAGGATCTGGCAAGGTGCTAAACGGGTTTGGAAGCCCAACAAACTAGAGAAGGGGCTAAATCTCGTGGGGAGAGGATAAATCTGGCGGGGGCGCTAAGCTGATGGGAACCGATATGTTGCGGATCGTGAACTCTCCATATCAATGGTTGAGGATCATTTCGGGGGGAGAAACTGTGCGGAGGTTAATTTCAGAAAGCGAGACGAAATCTAAACCATTGTTTTCGGTCAGGGCTACGTGGCACCACCAGGTGCATTTCAGGGTGAAAAGCGGGTTTCCCCAAACCACTTCCTCACGCCCCCAAAATTTGAAAAAGTTATAAAAGGGCATTTGTTATGTATTTTATTATTATTTCGAGAAACTGGACCATTTGAAACTTGGAGCGACCACCCTCGTTCAGCTGCAGCTCAACAATACACCAATTGCATTGCATTTCCGCTCATTCCCAACTATTTTTCGTCGCAGCCATGGATCCTATCATAACTTCAGTAACAGAACAAGACCATGTGGTGAATGAAGAATCCCTAATTGACCAAGATTCATACGTCTTTGATACTGAAATCACCATTTCCCCCATTTCTGTGTCCATAAGCAACATGTCTGATAATGTAGAAAGGCGTATATTGTTCCTTGAAGCAGTCTAGGCCACCATAGTCCCTTATGATGTTGAAATCGCTTTCCCCTTTCCCAAATTTATAGGTTGGTGAGCCGAACAATATTCACATGAAGAAAAGGTCATCGTGAATAAACGAGGGTCTGAGGTCATGTGTAGGGTAGAGAGTCCGTCAATTCAAGATTCCCTCGGTATACCTGAGTCTTTTTCCGCAAATTTTGAGCCTTTTAATGAAGAAATGCTAATTAGGGTATATAGAGAGTGCTCATCAGAGGTCCAAGATTTATTTTTACAGACAATTGTCAAACCAAAACATCTTTTAGAGAGTTTGCCTTTCCCAATGAGTGTGAGTATTATGGTTATTGAAGTCCAATGGGTCTGTTGTTGAGTCAAATTTTAGGTCTAGATAATGACAAACATGTGGTCGAAGTCATGCTCGGTTTCCTTTTGACCTTTGTTCAGTCAGAGTCTGTTTTGTCAGTCCGCATCAATTTTTGTCAATTCATAGCTAATAATATCCATAAACAACTAGTGAATTTTCGCTTTCTAAGACATTTCATATATTACACCTATTTGTTGAATATTTTCCCGGAAACCAATAAGAGAGAATTTCCTTAAGCAACGTTCATATCAATTGAATGTAATTACATTACTCATCTTCATCAATAAAGTCATGTCCATACTTTACAATTTGATTTTCAACACCAACCTACCTAGAGTTTTGGATGACATGAGGATCTATCTACAGCCAAATCGAGAGAGCAAAGTGAGGGATTGGGTACTATTCATGCACTCAACAGTGATATGGGTTTATGGTTGTCATGAATCCCCCTATCTACTGCCTATTTTTTTGACCCCCATAGTCTTTTCCCTTGAATTCACCAGGTAGATAATTATATCTGAGACAGAGCATTTCCTGAAGTTTCACAAAGCCTCCAACCTATAATTACCTTTTATCATTGGCCCCTTCATTATCAAAACTAGATCATGCCTATCTCAGATTCAAGCAAATATCAAAGAGTTTGTTTTTGCACAGCTACAAGGAATAATATATGATCCACATCAAATCACATTGAAGAGAATATTGATGAACAAACAAGCCCCTTATGAGCATGAACATGTGGAGGGTTTTGATAAGCCGACAAACCTAGAAGTCTATGTTGATATGGAAGTAATCTTGCAACCAGCTCAAACACAGCAAATGCAGGAAACCCTGCAACAAAGTCAAACACAACAAGATCCTCAGAAATTGATAGTCAAAGTTCTTAAGATGAGTGTTTACAGCAAGAGAAGCAGTTCAGAGGCCATGGGAACCAGTGATCAACAGACTACTCCGAAGAAGATTAAGATTACACAGTCTCCATAGATAGTGGATTTAGAGGAGGAAGAGCCTAAAGAACAATTAAATACGGATATGGTGGAGAGTGGTACCAGCATTGTAGAGGTTAAAAAGGAAAGAAAACTCCAAAGTGAAGGAAACTCAAGAACCTTTAGCAGCAAAAAACACATCTTTGATAAAGCATCTGGGACATCTTATCAATCTAAAGAAGATTTGGAAAAACATTATGCTAAGAAGGGAAACATAGCTCTGGGTGAGATGACAGATTTAGTCCCTGAAGTGGAAAAGATTTATCAGCATAAATATTCTATGTTCACAGTAAGGGATATTGAGAAGACAACCTTTAACATTGTAGTTGCAGATGAAGAAAAAGTATCTGAGACAAAGATAAGGTATGACAATATCAATGCTCCAGACAAAGTCAAATTCCATAGGAACACTAGTGATATGTTGTATTCCGACTACCTGAGTTTAAGCTTGAAAAATTCAAAGTTGTCATCTTATCCAATGAAATTGGAAGGGAGGTTGAAGCAAGAAAAAGAATCTAGCATAGCTTGGCAGACTCAGGTCAAGAGGTTGGAATCTGAAGGCCCCCAAGGGGTGAAATCCTCATTGGATGAAAAGGACAAATTAATTCAAATCTTGAAAAAGAAATTGAAGATGTCTGCCACAAAGCATCCACAAATAATAGAATTGGTTTCTCTAGAACAGGAAAATGAAACACTTCGTCAAGAGGCATTGGACTACAAGGTTGTGGTGTTGTAGCTAGAACGAGAAAAGGTGAGGTGGTCACAAGAGCAGACAGAATTGTTAAACATATTTGTAGTTGTACCTATTACTACAGAAGTTGGGCCAAACACTGAAGGACTTGTCCATGATATGTCACAAGTTAGCCTGAAAGAAGGAGAAATCAAAGGGATAAAAGGGAGCATAGAGAAATTGAAGTAGGAGATGAAAGCAAAGGATGAAAGAATGGAAAATTTTCAAAAGGATAATGAAGCCTTGCAGGAAAGGACAGATAAGTTGAAGATGCAATTAAGAGGCAAAGGCTTGTTGCAGGGGGGAAAGCGTATCATCTGGGATTCTATAGCTGTTGAAGCTGCCAAGTTCAGAATGTATTTAAATTTCATCAATGATAAATACATCATAGCCATCACAACCAGGAGCAGGTTCTCTAGTGTGAATGAGACTTTACCAAAAAAGCCATTAGAATGGGCCCAAAATTCCATAAATCTACTCAACTCCATTCCTACTACAAAACTTCAGACTATTGGAGTTAAAGATAGAATTGCATTGATCATCTAGGCCAAGAGGGTTATTTCTAAACATAACCTATTGAAATAAGTCCAAACCAAGGCAACACGAATGGAGAAAAGTGTGCAAGAGTTCAAAGTTTTGTTTGAATAATTGTTTATCAAAGGCATCCCACCATTTTGGGATGGAAAAGGAAAATTATATGATCAGGAAGAATACAATGCTCTCCTCACTCAATGCATAATGGATCACTCCAACGAAACCCTGGAGGAAAATCTGAAAGGAGCTACCCTGGTTGAGCATCTGATTACAGACTTTGAGATTTTGAATCAGTTTAAAGCAGTAAAAATTGGACTACCAGTCATGACATATGCTTCCTTCATTGACTTGGAGATCCTGATCAAAGAAATGATATATTATGATATCCCTTTTGACTTGCAATGTAAGGAGATAGTATGGTTGGGTAAGACAAAGTGAAGTTTTCCAGGGTCCAGTAGATGATGTCCATGTGTCACTAAAGATGGAAGATCAGGTGGAGGACCATAGCATAACAAGTGGAAAAATACATGACTAAAGTGTCAAAGGAACCGGAATCTGGATCACCAAACGTTTTCTTGCTAATTATTGTAATCGATTTCAAACCGAAACTGTCATTTGTAATTATAGTAATTAGTTTCAGAAACTGAAACATTTCATTCTTATCATTGTAATCAGTTTCAAACTGAAGTAACTCGAATTGTATAAATATTAGGAGTTCCAAATGTATTAGATGTTGGCAGAAGTGCAAGGGCCCAATTTTAGTTATTTAGAACTTGAATGTAATTTTCTGAAGCTGAATTGAATACACATGCAGAAGACTTGAAGTTTCCATGAAAAGATTCTAATGGTGGTGATCTGAGCTTTGTCTCCTCTCTTTGTATGTATTTCCTGTATTTTTTATTTCATTTTCACTGTCTTCTATTTAAATTGGATAGTCAAAGGCCCAGAATTCATCTTTTGATGCTCTCGGCTGAAGCAATTTAAATTGTGTTAAGTTATTCCTAACTAATTCAGAATTCATTTATTTAATGCTCTGATGCAGTTATATGTTTTCTTTTCTTCTTACACTCTGTAAATTTAAAAATTATAACTTAGATTTATCGCCTCATTTATCCTTTATCCTATAGAAAGTTCTACCAACCATTCAATGATTCCATTCATTTTTAGAAGTTTGACTCCATATCCCTAAGTGTCCCTCTCCTTCCTTGCTAGCAAAATTATAAAAAAAAAACCCCAAAACAAAAAAAAACATATCCATTGATTGTCAAAGAAATACCAAGTGACAGGAGAGATCCATCTTTGAGATGAGTAGGCTAGTACCCAACTCTAAAGTTGGTTTGTAGGTTACCTCTGTCATTTGTTTATCAACCAAACAAATTTATACAGTGCTAACATTCTAGCATCGTTGTCGAGGATCGAAAGTGAAATATTCCTTGGGAAAAGAACAACTTAAAGCTTCAGATTTGATTCCTAAGGGTGACAGTGAATAAAACACCTTATTGGATGAGACTATATCTACCCTGGAAACTCCATTATAAAGAGACCAGTAGCATAAAGTAGTTTGAGCTAGAAATCCTGGCTGCCAAGAGAATTCATACCAGGAGAAACCCAGACCCAAAAGTAGTAATCCATGTGTTTGATCCTAAAAACAATGTACACAAAAGAAAAGAAAAGCCAATAAGCCCAGTTTTGTGTCTAGATAGATATCTATCCTTTCCCAAAGATGGAGTGACAAGCATCGAAGACCTTGATTTTGATTTGAAATTTGAGCAAGCTTTGTTCATAACTAAATCTGAGTCTTGTTTGAACGAGATCATCTTAGATAAGAAGCGGTTCCAAGATTTAATTTTAGCTTCCTCTACTAAACCTCTTGTGATTCCTACTCAGAACCAACAACCACTCCAAGTTCTTATTGCATCCATGGCAGCTAGGTTTTCCCCTCTTGTTCTACATGTTTAGTTACATGATTTGCCATGGAAATATAATCAGAGGATCAAGTTGTATGATGCTAAAGGCAATGTGTCATCCCAAAAAAACTTAGACTGGTTCAATGATTTTATAGACCTAGAAGAAGTAGATTTTGAAGATGCAAAAATGAGGTTGTTTGCACAAAGTCTTGCAGGAGAAGTCAGAAAATGGTTCAGAAATCTCCCAACAGCAAGTATCAAAAATTTTGAAGCCTTTGAAATGAGTTTTCTTGCAAAGTGGGGTGACAAGAAAAACCCCCTTCAGTTGCTAACCCATTATAACAACATGAGAAGGTCACCTATTGAAACAGTACAGGAGTTTTCAGCTAGATTTATCAAAGTTTACAACTCAATTCCTATTGAAGTAAAACCTCATCCTAGGGATACTCAACTTAGATATGTTCATTCCTTTGAAAGTGATTTTTCTTTGTTGTTGAAGTAAATAAGATCCACTTCACTAGATGATATCATGAGTGATGCAATAGAAGTTGAAGTAAATCTAATGTCTTCAGGAAATATCAAATATAATTCTAACGGGGACATGAACAAGGTTCAAGATAAGGCACAGCCTTCAACCTCACATCCATCAGAAGAGAGGTTTGAATTGATGATGAAGACCATGGGGAAAATCATGGAGAGGATGTCTTTAGATAATAATACTAACACTAGAGAGTAGGTTGATGTTCCACCCAGAAACAAACGGAGACCAGTAGTTCCACAAATCAGACAAAGAGATCAGAGGAACCAAGGTGATCAACAAATAAGACCTCCTTTTCAAAATAATTATGTAAATGAAAATTTTGATAGAAATTTTAAAGACAACATGCATTGTTGTGATGGCGATGAAACAGAGGTGTTTTTGACTAAAGAAGAACATGACCCGTTCATGGATTTAGATGAAATATTCATGCAGGAGAATGATAAAAGGTTTTCAGTGGAAAAAGGAAGATTACCAGACAGGGCTGTAGAATGCCATCATGCAATTCCAGAAACAATATAATCTTCGAAACAAAAAGGTACCTGCAAATCCTCCAAAGGTAAATCCTACCAAAGTATCTCAAAATAATACACCTTCTTCAAGTCAGCCTAAGAAGGACTATGTTGCAAAGGATGTTGTGGGGAAAGGAAAGCAGAAGGAAGAACCTCCAAAGAAAGTACTTGAACCAAGAAAGGAGATAGTCATCAAAGAGGTAGAGAAAACTTCATCTTCCTTTAACTTTGAAAGTGAGATGGAAAAAATTAAAATCTTTGTTCCATTCAATGAGCTAATAAATAATATTGAATATAGAAATTTGATCATTAAGATGCTCAAGATGGAAGAAAATTTAGATACTTTAAATATACAAGATGATAATCTTTCCATCTTGATTGGCCCACATGTAGAGGAGAGTAGTGAGGCTGATGAAGTCCCTCCTTTCTATGTTAGTATGAAGATTCATGATATGACTCTGCACAATGTTATGTTGGATTCAAGAGCATCCCATAATCTGATGCCAAAGGTAGTCATGGACCAATTGGGCCTGGACATTACAAGGCCTTACAAAGATATTTTCTCCTTTGAATCAAGGAGGGTGAAGTGCTTGGGCCTAATCAAAGATCTGGTGGTATCTTTGTCTCAAATTCCAACAAAAAATAGTCATGGATGTCGTGGTTGTTGATATCCCTCCTAAATTTGGTATGTTGTTATCTAGGTCATGGGATGCAAAGTTAAAAGGGACTTTGCAAATGGATACGTCATATGCCACTATTCTTGTCTTTGGTCAAGATAGGACATTGTACAGGGAAGTATTGCTCAAATACATGGTCGGTAACAAAGCCCAGCCAAACAACCATCCCATTTATTCTGTGGAAATTGAGATTGGTTCTTCTATTTTCTTTAATGATTTGAGTTTTGAAGAGGAGGTTCCAAAGACTGATATGGCTATCAAAGACAAACCTGATCAACAAACAGAGAAATTTTTAGACCAACAAAACAAAGTAGAAAAAGAAATATGGAATATGATCTTTGATGGAGCTGTCAGCAGAGAAGGAGAAGGGGTTGGTGTGCGGATTAACCCCCCTAAATCAGGTACCAAACTTTGTTCTTACAAGCTTGATTTTGATTGCACAAATAACATGGCTGAATATGAGGCATTAGTGTTGGGATTGAAGACATTGAAATAAATGGGTTCTAGGAGGATAGTTGTACGTGGATATTATGAGCTGATTATAAATCAGATAAAGGGTATATATCAAGCAAAGCGTCCCATATTAAGAGCCTATAGGAATATAGTGCTTGGTCTTCTTGAAGAATTTCCAGAGTATAATCTTTCAGTGATTCCAAGGGGGCAGAATCAGATTGTTGATGCCTTGGCTACTTTAGCCTCAATTTTCAAAATTCCAATTTTTCCTAACAAAAGATATGAGGATGAGGTCAAGCACAAAACAACAATGCCTGATAACATTAAGTTTCATGAAGATGGAGGGTGAATTTGAAAATTTGAATATTTATAAGGAATATTGTGGTGAAGAAGAAGATGCAGTTGTGTACACAAATGATGGTTATTTCAAAAATCAGATTGTTGGTAAGGATATAATGCATCTAAAAAATAACATCATTCCCAAAGGTCTAGTCCCAATAGAAAAACTCTTTGACAACAATGATGTGGCCAGGTGTCCTAAAATTACTATAAATGATGGAGATGGTGAAGATTGCAACATTGGGACTCAGGAGGATCCAAAAATCATGAATCTATCGAAGACACTTAGCCCAAAGGTTAAACAAAGGTATATCAATTTAATGAAATAATTTCCTGATGTTTTTTCCTGGAGTTATGAAGATCTGAAAGTTTATGATACCAAGGTGATTGAACATCTGATTCCAATCAAAGAAGATCATAAACCTTTCAAGCAGAAATTAATAAGAATTAATCCTTTGTTGTTTCCCTTGATTGAAAAGGAGATAAAGAAGTTGTTTGAAGCCAAGATCATAGTAGCTCTGATATTTTCTAAGTGGGTGGAAAATCGGGTACCTGTCAGAAAGAAGGTAGAGAGATAAGCTTATGTGTAGACTTTAGAAATCTGAACTAGGTATCTCTCAAGGAAAATTACCCACTTCCTAAAATAGATCACATTCTATATAAAGTGGTTGGTTCTCAAAAAATATCAATGATGGATGGTTTCTCTGGATACAATCAAATCATGGTAAACCCTGATGATCAAGAAAAGACAGCCTTTAAAACACCACGGGGCACCTTTATGTATGCCAAAATGCATTTTGGGCTCATGAATGTAGGAGAAACTTTTCAAAGGGGTATGGATATAGCCTTTGTTGATGAGAAAGATAAATTTATTTTTATTTACTTAGATGATATCATTGTATATTCAGTTTCTGATGAAGAACATCTTAAACATCTAAGGAGGAATTTTCAAAAGTTTAGGAAGTTTGGCATTTCATTGAACCCCGAGAAGTCTAATTTTGACATGGAAGAGGGAAAGTTACTTGGTCACATTATTTCAAAGGAGGAAATAAAGATAGATCCCAAGAAAGTTGAGGGAATCCTCAAAATTGGCACACCCAAAAGCAAGAAAGAAGTGCAATCTTTCCTGGGGAAAGTAAATTTTCTGAGAAGATTCATCCCTAACCTGGCTAAAATAATAAAGCATATCACTAACATGATCAAGAAAGGAAGTGAGATAAAGTGGACCCCTGAAGCCAGAAAATATTTTGAATATATTAAAGTGGCATTGACCAAAGCCCCAGTGTTGGCCAGTCCCAATTTTGAAAAATACTTTATACTATTTTCTTTTGCCTCAAAGCACACCATTGTCGGTGTCTTGTTACAAAACTATGAACTGAATTTTGAGAGGCCTATAGCATACTATATCATGACATTGAGGGATTCCCCATTGAAGTATGATATCATGGAGAAGCATGCATATGAACTAGTCAAATCCCTAAAGGAGTTTAGAGTTTATATCTTGCATTCTCATACCATTGCTTATGTGCCCAACAGATTTGTGAAAGACATTTTAAATCAGCCTGATCCTGAGGGAAAAAGAGGCAAGTGGATAGTTGTGTTGTTGGAGTATGACCTTGATATCAAACCTACCAATTTAATCAAGGAGCAGGGACTTGCAAAGCTGATGGCATAGACAAATTGTGATCTCTTGGGAATTAATTTCATTTTTGTTTTGTTAGCAAATTCAGAGAAGAAAAGGTCCCTCCGGTATATCAAAAATTCCTTAACTCCCCATGGTATGATGACATTATTTATGTGTTGAGGAATTTGCAGGATCCTCCTGAATTGAGAAAAACCAAGGCCAGGTTTTTGATGCTAAAAGAAGCAAAGTTTTGTATTCTATATAAATCTCAGTATTGGAAGGATCCAAGAGGAATCTTGTTGAGTTGTTTACTAGAGGGAGAAGGAGAAAAGACCATCAGAGAGTTTCATAAAGGTGATTATGGAGGGAACCATTAATGGAAAACTATTGTGCACATGATATTGAGGGTTGGTTTATATTGGCCTAGCATTTTTTATGATGTTTACAAAGAAGTTTCAAGTTGTCATGAATGCCAAATTATTGATGGGAAGAGAAAACTGCAACCTTTTCCCTTGAAGCCTATCTCTGTTGAAGCACCTTTTAGACAATGGGGCCTTGATTTCATAGGATAAATTCATCTGCAGTCCTTAGCTCAGCACAAGTGGATACTGACAGCCATGGATTACTTCACCAAGTGGATTGAAGCAGTTCCCACCAGGCAAGTTACATATACTATTATCATTCATTTTTTGGAGAACAATATTTTGTCTAGGTTTGGTTGTCCAATCAAAATCATTACACACAATGCAACATTTAAGTCCAAAAAGATGGAAACATTTTGCAGTGATTACAATATAACTCTTGGCCATTCCACATCTTATTATCCTTAGGCTGAGTCATTCAATAAAAGCTTGACCAGAATTATCAAAAAGTTGTTGCAAGACAACAAAAAGGCTTGGAACAAGAAGCTCATCCATGCACTATGGGATGACAGGATCACCACTAAAACGTCTATTGCCACTTCACCCTTCCAGATTGTGTATGGCACATAGGCAATTTTTCCTACTTCATTACGACTGCCAATGATGATATTGCTACAGGAGAAAGATGTTGAACCAGATGCCACTCAGGGGAGAACAAATGAACCAATCAATGTCCAAAAAACAAGAGAGAAAGACTTCAACAACTCTCAATTGCACCAAGACAAGATTAAAAAAGATTTTGACAAGCATACTAAGGAAGATGATTTCAAAGTGGGGGATTTGGTGTTGAAATGGGATGCCAGGAATGAAAACAGAGGAAAGCATGGGAAATTTGACCATCTATGGCTAGGACCTTTCAAAATTGTGGCATACCATGGAAATAATTCCTATCTGCTATAGGAACACAATGGAGATCTCGCTAGTGGAGGACCTGTGAATGGAAGGTTTCTCAAGAATTATCTCGCTTAAAGGAATTTTCACCCTTTCAAATCATTGTATATAACCATTTTTTTTTTCATTTCAAGCAATCGAAATCAAATCAGTATAAATTGAAGCCCGGAGAGAAGGCCCTAAGTTATGTTGAGTATAATTTGATTTTTGTGAATAAGATGTTGATAGATTTAGTTGCATAAGTGAAATAAATCCCAATGGGTAGGCACTTGGTCTTCCATTCTTTGCTACCTCGTTGGGAGGATAATATCCCCAGTTGGAGCCCATGTTATCACCATTAATTTTTTTTTATGTAAAATCGACATTTCAGGATCTGGCAAGGTGCTAAACCGATTTGGAAGCTTGACAAACTAGAGAAGGGGATAAATCTGGTGGGGAGAGGCTAAATATGGCAGGGGTGCTAAGTTGATGGGACCCGATACGTTGTGGATCACGAACTCTCCAGATCGACGGTCAAGGATCATTTCGGGGGGAGAAACTGCATGGAGGTTAATTTCGGAAAGTGGGCCAAAATCTAAACCATGGTTTTCGGTCGGGGCTACGTGGCTCCACCAGGTGCATTTTGGGGTGAAAAGTGGGTTGCCCCAAACCACTTCCTCACGCCCCCAAAATTTGGAAAAGGTATAAAAGGGCATGTGTTATGTATTTTATTATTATTTCGAACAACATGACCGTTTGAAACTTGGCGCGACCACCCTCATTCAGCTGCAGCTCAACAGTACGCCACGTGCACGCCATTTCCGCTCATTCCCATGTATTTTTCGTCATTGCCATGGCTCCTATCATAAATTCAGTAACAGAACAAGACCTTGTGGTGAATGAAAAATCCCTAATTGATCGAGATTCAGACGTCTTTGATACTGAAATCACCATTTCTCCCATTTCTATGTCCAGAAGAAACCTGTCCGATAATGTAGGAAGGCGTATACCGTTCCTTGAAGCAGTCTAGGCCACCATAGTACCTTATGCTATCGAAATCGCTTTCCCCTTTCCCGAATTTATAGGTTGGTGCGATGAACAGTATTCACATGAAGAAAAGGTCATCGTTAATAAACAAGGGTCTGAGGTCATGTGTAGGGTAGAAAGTCTTTCAATTCGAGATTCCCTCGGTATAATAGAGTCGTTTTCCGCAAATTCTGAGCCTTTTAATGAAGAAACGCTAATTAGGGTATACAGAGAGTGTCCATCAGAGCTACGTGATTTGTTTTTACAGACAATTGTCAAACCAGAACATCATTCAAAGATTTTGTCTTTGCCAATGAGTGTGAGTATTATGGTTATTGAAGTACAATGGGTTTGTTCCCTATTGAGTCAAATTTTAGGTCTAGATAATGACAATCATGTGGTTGAAGTCATGATCGATTTCCTTTTGACCTTTTTTCAATCAGAGTTTGGTCTATCAGTCTACATCAATTTTGATCAATTCATAACTGATAATATCCACAAACAACTAGTGAATTTTCTCTCTCTAAGTCATTTCAGATATTACACCTATTTGCTGAAGATTTTCTTGGAAACCAATAAGAGAATTTATTGAAGAAACATTCATATCAACTGAATGTAAGAGGATTACATTGCTCATCTTCATTAATAAAGTCATGTCCAGGGTCTACTGTTTGATTTTCAACACCAACCTACCTAGAGTTTTGGATGACATGAGGACCTATCTACAACCAAATCTAGAGAACAGAGTTGGGGATTCTATACTATTCATGCACTCAACAGTGATCTAGGTTTATGGTTGTCATGAATCCCCCTATATATTGCTTATTTTTCTGACCCCCAGAGTCTTTGCCCTTGAATTCACCAGGAAGAGAATTATATCTGAGACAGAGCATTTCCTGAAGTTGCACAAAGCCTCCAACATAAAATTCCCTTTTATCATTGGCCCCTTTATTGTTAAAACTCGATCATGTCTATCTCAGATTCAAGAAAAGCTCAAAGAGTTTTGTTTTTCACAACTACAAGGAAGAAGTATTATCCACATCAAATCATATCCAAGAGAAGATTGATGAACAAACAACCCCCTTATGAGCATGAACATGTTGAGGGTTTGGATAAGCTGGCAAACCTAGAAGTCTATGTTGATATAGAAGCAATCTTGCAACCATCTCAAACACATAAAATGGAGGCAACCCTCCAACAAAGTCAAACACAACAAGCTCCTTAGAAACTGATAGTCAAGTTTCCTCAGATGAGTGTTTATAGCAAGAGAAGCAATTCAGAGGCCATGGGCACCAGTGATCAACAGACTCCTCCTAGGAAGATGAATATTACAAAGTCTCCACAGATAGTGGATTTAGAGGAGGAAGAGCCTAAAGAACAAGTAAATACGGATACGGTGGAGAGTGGTACCAGTACTGTAGAGGTTGAAAAGGAAAGCAAAATCCAAAGTGAAGGAAGCTCAAGAACCTTTAGCAGCAAAAAACACATCTTTGATAAAGCATCTGGGGCATCTTATCAATCTAAAGAAGATTTGGAAAAACATTATGCTGAGAAGGGAAACATAGCTCTGGGTGAGATGAGGGATTTAGTCCCTGAAGTGGAAAATATTTCTCAACATAAATCTTCTTTGTTCATAGTAAGGGATATTGAGAAGAGGATATTTAACATTGCATTTGTAGATGAAGACAAAGTATCTGAGATAAAGAAAAGGTATGACAACATCAGTACTCCAGACAAAGTCAAATTCCATAGGAACACCAGTGATATGTTGTATTCTGACTACCTGAGTTTAAGCTTGAAGAATTCAAAGCTATCATCTTAAGCATTGAAATTGGAAGGGAAGTTGAGGCAAGAAAAGGCATATAGAAGAGCTTGGAAGACTCAGGTCAAGAGGCTGGAATCTGAAGGCCCCCAAGGGGAGAAATCCTCATTGGATGAAAAGGACAAATTAATTCAAAGCTTGAAAAATAAATTGAATATGTTTTCCACAGAGCATCCACAAACATTGGAATTGGTTGCTCTAGAATAGGAAAATGAAACACTTTGTCAAGAGACATTGGACTACAAGGCTAGGGCATTGCAGCTAGAACAAGAAAAGGTGAGGTGGTCACAGGAGCAGAAAAAATTGTTAAATAGAGTTGTAGTTGTACCTCCTACTACAGAAGCTAGGCCAAACACTGAAGGACTTGTCCAGGATATGTCACAAGTTAGCCTGAAAGATGGAGAAATCAAAGTGCTAAAAGGGAGCATAGAGAAATTGAAGAAGGAGATGCAAGCAAAGGATGAAAGAATGACTCAATTTCAAAAGGAGAATGAAGCTTTGCATGAAAGGATAGATAAGTTGAAGATGAGATTAAAAGGCAAAGTCCTGTTGCAGGGGGCTAAGCATATCATCTGGGATTCTATAGTTGTTGAAGCTGCCAAGTTCAGAGTGTATTTAAACTTCATCAGTGATAAAAACAGCATAGCCATCAAAACCAGGAGCAAGTGCACTGTTGTGAATGAGACTTTATCAAAGAAGCCATCGGAAAGGGCCCAAAATGCCATAAATCTACTCAACTCCATTCCTACTGAAAAGGTGAGATGGTCACAGGAGCAGACAAAATTGTTAAACAAAGTTGTAGTTGTACCTCCTACTATAGAAGTTGGGCCAAACACTGAATGACTTGTCCAGGATATGTCACAAGTTAGCCTGAAAGATGGAGAAATCAAAGGGCTAAAAGGGAGCATAGAGAAATTGAAGAAGGAGATGCAAGCAAAGGATGAAAGAATGGCTCAATTTCAAAAGGAGAATGAAGCTTTGCATGAAAGGATAGATAAGTTGAAGATGAGATTAAGAGGCAAAGTCATGTTGCAGGGGGCCAAGCATATCATCTGGGATTCTATAGTTGTTGAAGTTGCCAAGTTCAGAGTGTATTTAAACTTCATCAATGATAAATACATCATATCCATCACAACCAGGAGCAAGTGCACTGTTGTGAATGAGACTTTAGCAAAGAAGCGATCAGAAAGGGCCCAAAATGCCATAAATCTACTCAACTCCATTCCTACTACAAAACTTCAGACTATTGGGGTTAAATATAGAACTACATTGATCATCTGGGCTAGGAGGGTTATTGCTAAACATAATCTGTTGAAATCATTCCAAACAAAGGCAACACAGATGGATCAATGTGTGCAAGAGTTCAAAGATTTGTTTGAAGAATTGTTTATCAAAGGCCTCCCACCATTTTGGGATGGCAAAGGAAAATTATATGATCAGGAAGAATACAATGCTCGCCTCACTCAATGCAGAATGGATCACTCCAAGTTCGAAACCCTAGAGGAAAATCTGAAAGGAGCTACCCTGGTTGAGCAACTGATTACAGACTTTGAGATTCTGAATCAATTCAAAGCAGTAAAAATTGGACTACTAGTCATGACATATGCTTCCTGCATTGACCTGGAGATCATGATCAAAGAAATGATAGATTATGATATCCCTTCTAACTTGCAATGGAAGGAGATAGTATGGTTGGGTAAGACAAAGTGCATTTTTCCAGGGTCCAGTAGATGATGCCCAAGTGTCACTAAAGATGGCAGATCAGGTGGAGGACCAGAGCATAACAAGTGGCAAAAGATAGGACTAAAGCATCAGAGGAACTGAAATCCAGATCACCAAATGTTTTTTTGCTAATTATTGTAATCGGTTTCAAACTAAAACTATCATTTGTAATTATTGTAATTGGTTTCAGAAACTGAAACGTTTCATTTTTATCATTGTAATCGGTTTAAAACCAAAGGAACTTGAATTGTATAAATATTAGGAGTTCCAAATGTATTAGGTGTTGGCAGAAGTGCAAGGGCACAATTTTAGGTATTCAGAATTTGAATGTAATTTTCTGAAGCTGAATTGAATACACATGCAGAAGTCTTGAAGTTTCCATGAAAAGATTCTAATGGTGGTGAGCTGAGCTTTGTCTCCTCTCTTTGTATGTATTTCTTGTATTTCTGATTTCATTTTCATTGTCTTCTGTTTCAATTGGATAGTCAAAGGCCCAGAATTCATCTTGTGATGCAGTCGGCTAAAGCAATTTAAACTGTGTTAAGTTCTTCCTAACTAATTTAGAGTTCATTTATTTAATGCTCTAATGCAGTTATATGTTTTGTTTTCTTCCTACACTCTGCAAATTTACAAATTATAACTCAGATTTATCGCCTCATTTAGCATTTATCCTCTGGAAAGTTCTACTGACCAGTCAGTGCTTCCGTTCATTTTCAAAAGTTTGACTCCATACCCCTAAGTGTCCCTCCCCTTCCTTGCCAACAAAATTATAAAAAAAAAAAAAAACCAAAACAACAAAACCTAGCCATTGATTGTCAAAGAAATACCAAGTGACAGGAGAGAACCCTCTCTGAGCTAAGTAGGATAGTACCCGTCTCTAAAGTCAATTTGTAGGTTACCTCTATCATTTGTTTATGCTATAGATTTTTGGGCAGAGAAAATTTCCAGGAATTTGTTGAGGTTTGGTCTTTCTTATTTTTCTAGTTATTGGAGGACAAGGTTGTCCTCAGATTTTGGTGTAATTGTGACAGCTCGGAGGGATGTTTTTTCCTTCATATTTTTGGAATTTTATAAAGTTATAAAACACAAATTTTTGTCTCATGTGTATTGATGCTTCATCTATGATCTTTTTGTTTCTGCTACATATATTTTCAGTCAATAATTTTCACTGTAAAATTGTTCAACGATAACAACTAGGGTTTTATTGTTAGTTTACCAGGAATCATTTTTCAGATCTAAAAATTAGTCACATAGAGGTGCATGTGAAAATTGACATGGTATCATATCTTTGGATTTGAAGAGAAGAGGATCATCTTTGAGACACATAACTGCTACAATTGGTTGCATATTTCTTGTTTTTGTTCCGGGCAGGTCGCAGGTGACAAATATGAGAGGGAGTTGTAGCAGTGAGAGGGAGCTATAGTGACAGTTGCAGGTGGAAACAAGTTAGATGGTCTCTATTTTGAGACATGGACCAGACCATTCAAATGAGGAGTTTTGGACTATTGCAACTTGGTGGTGTGGTAGGTTGGGAGTTTTGATGGATTAGCAAAGAGCTTGGTTTGTAGCAGTATGTTGTGTGGCGGATCAACTCTAGGGATGGAATTCCAGTGAATTTTCATGGTGAGTTGTGATGAGTGAATCTAAGATGATTTGGCATGAACAAGATAGATTTAGACATTTGGAAATTTGATGAGATAGAGTCTTCAATGGGTTGGAGTTGCACATTGTTGAGGTGTGACCGTGTATGAAGTATTTGACCCAGGAGGATGAGGACAATTGCAAAGATGATTTGCGATGGTCTAGAGTGGACTAGACCGAGTGTCTAACCGCAAATTGGGATTGTTTGGTGAGAGGACACATGTTCAGTTGCAACTTGTGTGTAACACATAGAGTTTTTGGTGACTTGGATGATGAACTTGGGAATAATTCCATTGGATGTTCGTGACTTGGTGGAAGCAGGATGCTTTCCTTAGAGGATTGCATGGTTCTTATACAGTGGGAACCATCATCACATGAGAGGGGCATGAGATTTGTTCAATATCTTCATAAAGTCTAACTCAGGTATGTACGTGGAGCTTGGTATGAGGACCAAGCATGTAGTACAGGGATATAGAACAATGGTATTCTAGATGGAGTCAAGGGGTGTGTTGCAAGTGGAAAATGTGTAATGGGTTCCAAGAGTGTGTTCTCAACCTCAACTTGAGGAGTAGGGCTATGCAGTGTTGTTCTGGGATGGACAGGTGTTATTGGATGCCTAGAGGATCTAACCAAGGCACAACAATGGTCCTGGAGTTAGAAAGGGAAACTTATATAGGTTGAGGAGCCACCCTATGTGTGTTGTGACCAACAAGAGCAAAGAGACAGATGAAGAGGAGTAGGTAGCTGCACCAATAGTGAGGCGGGTGGCCCCACCAGCAACACAAATACAAAGGGAGAAGGTAGCTCCACCATTGGTATAGGATTAGAGGGAGCCAGAGTTCATAGGGAGTCATCCCTCAGGATCCAATGGGGAGAAGCATCCTCCTAGGACTGTGCAGAGGACAATGGACAAGGAGTAGGTAGCTCTAGAAGTTGTGTAGACTCAGAGGGAGTCCAACTTTAGAGGGAGTCAGTGGATTCAGAGGGAGTCCTACTTTAGAGGCAATCATGAGGTTCATAGGGAGAGTCAACCATTCAATAAGAGCCAAAATTTAGGTCCAAGTGGGAGAGGCATCTTTCAAGTCTGTCGGGAGGGTGTCATGGGTTGAGATGACTAAACAGGAGGCTAAGGAGCGGAAGGATTCTAAGAGCAGGGTGTCTTCCAGGAAGGGATCATGCCAGACAATAGGACTTGTCTCAGCAACCAAGAGTGCATTCAATCAGGAATATTGGAGAGTAGGATTTGCTTTGGTGATAGAGGGGGAAACTAGTTAGGTGGACTGGAGAGCAGTTGTGGTAGTGGATCCACTGCGGGAGACAAAGCTACTCCTAGGGTGGGAGACAAAGATATTTCCAGGTGATTGTGGAGTGTAGTGAGAATACCTCCCTCGCTAAGAGGGAATGTTGATTTTTGTAGCTTCGAGCAAGTATTCTCACGTGCCCTGGGTGTTGGGCATGTGGAAATTGTCGTTGGCACCACATTGCACTCATCATATGAAGAAAATCGCCATTAGAATGAAGTTGGGGCTTCATGGGTTTAGTGGTGGGAATTGTGGGTTTTTGTTGGGGTTTCACACCCACAAGAAAGTATAATTTGATGTTGACTTGTGGAGGGGCTTCTATGTTGACCCCTAAGACTTGTATATAAAGTAGAGAGGTCATTGTGACATTTCATATTGTGTAAAGTGTGTAGAGACATGATGGAGTTGGCATAAGTGAGTTTTCATTTGTGCCAAGGAGCTTGGTGATTTCAGCAAGGGAATGTTTGTAACTATGGAAAATATGGCCTAGGGAAGAAATTATACAAGTGGAGTGAATCGTATGGAAGTGTCCGTAGAGGTCTTTGTGCATGTAAGCGGGTTGCAGTGGGACAATCATGTATGTATGCAGGTTGCAGTGGACACACTAACATATGTACATGGGTTGCAGTAAGGTAAATTGTGTATACGAAGGTTGCAATAGAAAAAATCGTGTATGTACGCGGGTTGCAGTAAAGTGAATCACCTACAAACGTATAAAGGTTTATGGGCAGGAGTAGGTCCATACATGATGATATCATCAATAATACAAGTGACATCAGCAAGATGTACAGGTGGTCTGCAACAAATTTGTGGGTAGAGGATATTTCCAAGGATTTGCTGAGGTTTGGTTCTTCTGACTTTTCTAGTTAATGGAGGACAAGGTTGCCCTCAAATTTTGGTGTAATTATGAAAACTGGGAGGGCTATTTTTGTTTTTAGAATTTCAGAATTTGATAAAATTAGAGAATAGAAATTTGTGTCTCATGTGTATTGATGATTCATCTTTGATCTTGTTGTTTTTGTTGCATATATTTTCAGTCAATAATTTTCACTGTAAAATTGTTCAGTGATAACAGCTAAGGTTTTATTGTTAGTTCACTAGGAAACAATTTTTAGATCTAAAAATTAGTCACATAGAGGTGCATGTGAAAATTGACAATTGGATATTATTCTATTGGTTATATGCTTACTTTTCATGATCAATTGTGGTGTTTTTGAGCACTAATTATTGTTGTTGTTACAAATCATTTACTGTTGTTATATGATTGTTTACTGCTACAAATTTGTAACAACCAATGCAAATTTGACTTGTCTAATGTCTTAAGAGATCATTATTGCATAATTTAGCTTGGAAGTTGTTATATATGTGCTGCAAAGTGTTCTTTTTCTGGGAAGGTACAACAAACTATCTTACAACCTCTCTTCCTTCCTAGACCTAGACCAATTAACAGGTGATCATGATAGGGGGCAGTAGGCTTGGCTACTAAACTTGCTATTACATCCCTTCAGAACATTAGGGAATCCTCCCTTGTGGTGGACCTCCTCCATCACTAAAACGAGGGAAGATTCTACTTAGGTGAAAATGGTAGTCTCTTCTATATTTACGCAATATTTTGGGATCTTGTGGAGGGATTTGCACAAGTACAAATCCTGCGATAATAGGAAGCACCAAGAAAAATAAACTTGGTGGGTTGGTGCTAAGGAAGAACATCAACCAATCAAGCCACCCAACTTGGACCCTCCCTTAGATGAGACCAAAGTGGATTCAGAGAAAATTAGGGACCCTCCATGAAAATAAGACCTTCCATCTTATCAAGGATCAAGACAACAAGGTATGGTGGAAAGGAAACATGATTCTTCTCAAGGTACGGATTAGGAGGCAAAGCCCTTGCTTAGCCCTCAAAATAAGGTGAATTCGAAAGATCAAGATGAAGAAGATAAGAGTCTTGAACAATTAGAACCTCTAGATCAAGACAAATTAGGATTGGAGCGAACAACAAGGACCTCATAAAAATTAAAGGAAGCTTGGATGACAATAGTAAAGAAGAAAAAATCTTCTTCAATAGCACAACTAATGGTAACAAAAAGTCGACCACGTAATTTAGTTTATCCATGAACTCTTTTTTTCTTTTATTATGTCAAAAATTTGTTAAATTTACTGATGTAATAAATATGAGATTTAGTTGTTGTGGACATAAGTGTTTTTTGTATTCGACAGATAAGGTAGAAATTTTTCTTGAAATCCAAGGCTAGCAAATTTTGTAATCTCCATGTGAGCCTCAGCTATAACTTTTTATAATATAACATCTTCTAGTTACTATTAAAACAAAGGAATTGATTTGAACAAGGTTTCGTTTTGAGAAAGGATTTTATTTCTTATTTGTTTGGACATTCAAATATGTTTTCCTTGAGTTTCTTAGTGATCTTTGCTTGTATTAACATAAATAACATAACCTTGTTTGGGATTTGCTTAGTGATCTTTGTGTGTATTGGGCACTGTTGGTTTCGAGTCATACAATTTGATTTGTTTGAAGATTATTTTCCCTATATATTTTCCCTTTACCCATATAATAGGTATAGGATCATTTATCTTCAAGTATTCGAAGGATTCATGCAATATTTGAGTTTTCTTCACATTATGGTTTTAGTGTTGCAAGTGAGTTTGGCATTTAAAAGATTGAGTGTATTCTCAATGTTTCTTCCATTTCGTTTCTTTTGTTTGATTTCATTACCTCATTTTGACACTATATATATGTTCTATGCAATCTCAGCTGGCTATAAACTCGTACTTTTCATATTGGTTTTCTTTGTATTTAAAACAAATAGGAATTTATGAGAATAAAGAAGGAAATAAAGCCTTTGGGTTTTCATCCTTAGACCTCAACATTTAAAATTTGTAGTAAGGCTTGGAATTTCACCTCTGTTCATCTTAAAAAAATAATTATTGCATGGTTGTTTTGGGGGTTTTAATTTGGCAACTTAATTTTTTTTTTTTCAACCCTCTTAAATTATTTCGATTCACAACAAGATGGTCATAGTTGTGCTTAAAATGCCTCTATCCTTAAAACATATTCACAACTATGATTACAGTGTTTAGTTATGGTTGTCATTTCATTTGCCTCATCATTGTTTGATATAGAAAGGGAAGGAAAACCAAAGTTGGTGAATGGTCTCGAACACTTTTTTGATTGGTTTGTGTCTGCATATAACTAAAAATTGAGAGAGACATCTCCTCGTCTTTGATTCATTTATTTCCTCTAGTCAACCTTACTTGTTCATATAGCAAGTGGAGAATTGATTTTCTAATTCATTATGAAGATCAAGATGATATTTTTAATGTGCTTTTAGATTTGAATTGTGTTATCAACAAGTTGTATTCACAACTTTTCAAGACGAAACTTGACATAATGGTTATCGGTTTGATCCATATTGGATCATTATATTGTTTGTCATCTATCTCGATCCTTTTAGAGTGGAAAAAATTGGAGGAATCAACTTACAGGGTCATTTTAGTTGGAGGTCCTAGTTTGGAAAATTGGGGTCCAGAACCTTCCAGAGCCATTTTGAGGCATTAAACAACATTTTTTGGGGTTTTGGTGTTCAAAACTTATGCACACCCCCTTGACGTATTTTACACTCCAACACATTTGCAACGATGTAGATCATGTGTTAATCGGATTTCATTATAAAAGTTTTTCCTCCCACAAGTTGACCTACTGTATTAACCACTATGGTACGAGAGGATGTCACATCAGCCCCCGTTACTCACGCATATGGGGCTAGCCACGTATGTAATTTCAAGAAGATTCTAGAAGGTCCAAAAACCTATCTCAATTGAGGGTTGAGGAAGTAAAAAACCTACCCCTAGATGGCTATCGGGCTATGTTAAATACCGAGCCACTAGGAGGAGAAGGGGTTCCATTCTTTTGCATTGTAGCTTCTTCCATAGTTGAGAAAAACATATGAGAGTGGTATTATGTGAGCATAACAAAGGAGGAGAGATTCTATAGCATCCATACAAGCCATAGGTCAAAGAAAACTCCATGGAGAGCACCACTTTATTTGTACTTGCATAATTTATATACCAGAGAAAAGAGAACATAGAAGCCTCAACTTCTAGTTGGGTTTTCTTCTGTATTGGGTTTCCCAGGTCATATATTGTGTTTATTTTTGGATGGTGTGACTGTGTTTTACTGTTCTCTATTTTCCACATTTTAACTATTTTTTGCATAAACATAAAAATCAATAACTAAATATTTTGAAATCTAAAGGAAAAATAACCTAAATAATAAAGATTTTAGTTATTTATCAAATATGTTGTGACGAAATGTTCAAATGGAATATCCACGAAAGTTTACAGATCATATTGGTATCAGAGAATATTTGTCTTTTGGGTATTTGTGGGAAGTTGCAGGATCTAGGAATCGACTTAACGAGAAGACGTAGAAACCCTAGCCATGGCAGAAGAGTTTGTTCATAATAACCCTCAATATATAGTAGAAGAGAGATTTGAGCGGTTGGAAGCACAAGTTGCAAACATCATTCATAATATGAACCTCCTCATGGTGGCTCTAGCAAGCAAGCTTAGACCATTCGGAGATGATGGAGGCTCTAACTCAGAGATCGGATCAGAGGGAAAATCAGGAGATCAAGAAGACTTAGGAAAAGAGTCGCAGAAGGAATCTAAGAAAGATTAGCCGAGTTCGAGTGTTGTTAACCATTCACATTCCTTATTCAATATGGAAGCGAAAGTGGACATAAAGCCATACCAAGGTGAGATTAATGCATTAAAACTAAATCATTGGTTGCAACAACTATAAGTTTATTTTAGCGTTCACCATATAGATGAAGGGTAGAATATTTCATTTTCTATATTGAAGTTAGAGGGCCATGCTTTAACCTGGTGGGAAATCCACATGGAATGACTTAGGTTGGAGGATGATCTGCGAGTAACTAGGTGGGAGGACTTCAAAACCATCAAGTCCCAATTCTACCATATCGGGTATGTAGAGGACCAATGGATATGGTGGCACTACTTCAAGAAGAGGCAGGGGCAGTGTACATGAGTACACCACTGAGTTCAGAAAGATGGCCATCACAATAGGTACCTCTCCCAAGAACCCAGATGTACTACTCAACTATCTGGGGGGTTTACACAGTCATCTACAAAAGCAAGTGATGTTCTTCAAGCCAAGGCCAATGGATGAGGTGTGTGTATAGACACAATACTTGGAAAACATAGGCCAAAAGAAAGGGAAACCAAGCAGTTCAAAGTAGAAAGAGTTCTAAGAATCTTCCAAGGAGGGGAAGAAGAACTGGAAAGGGGGAGAATATAAAAAGACAACAACCATTGCACATCATAGTAAATATCCCATCAACCATTACAATAATTTCAATGTTGATGGCCACACCGAGGAAAAATGATGGAAACTATATCTAGAGCTAAACTCGAAGAACTGCAAGAAGAACATAATTAAAAAGAACCTTCTAGCCACATATTTGATCAATCAGGTTGAAAGTAGCTCGGATGTGGATGAAAATATTGTCTACACATATCTATAGAAGGAAGTGAATCTAAGTAGCCTTCATCACCAAGAAGAGAAGGATATGACCAAGTTCTTCCACATCAAGATTCAGGTCAAGAAGACCAAGATAGATGCTCTATTCGACTCTGATTGACAGGCTACTCTGATAGCATTGGATCTGGTCAACAAGCTTGGATTGAAGGTTCATGATCATCCTAGCCCCTATCCATTGGGTTGGGTAAACAAGGATGCAGAGACAAAGGCAATGAAGCAGTGTAAAATTAAATTTGTTGTAAGTGTTGATTTTATTGATGAAGTGGAATTTGATGCAGTACCCCTTGATGTATGTGGAGTAGTGTTTGGAATCCCCTACATGTATATGAGGGATGCAATATTCATGCAAAGAGACAATTAGTACCGATTGATCAAAGATGGGAATTCCTACATCATTAACAGAAATAAAGGCAAGTCAAAGATCTCGCTAGTAAGTGCCAACCAAGATAAGAAGTTGATTAGTTCTAGTAAGAAATATGTTTTTATTTTCTTAAGAGAAAATCAGTTTGATGATGAGCCAATGAGAAAGAAGGAATTATTGGAGGGGTGTACTAAAGAACAAAAACATGAGTTGGAGGAGTTTCTATAGGAATACAATGTTCAAGGAGCCTAAAGGGCTACCACCCAAGAGGGATGTGGAACACGAAATACAATTATTTCCAGACTCCCGATTTTCGAATATTGGGCTATATAGACAATCTATTCTAGAAGTGGATGAAGTAAAGAAGCAGTTGCAACAGTTGTTGGAGCATGGTGTGATTCAAACAAGTACCTCATCTTATGGGTCACCCATCACAATTGTGCCTAAAAAAGATGGAACTTAGAGAATGTGAATCCATTACAAGGCATTGAACAAGATTACATTTAAGAATCGGTATCCTCTGCCACAGATCAATGATATGTTAGACCAGTTGCAACATGAAAAGTATTTCACTAGGTTGGATTTGGAATGTAGATATTACCAAATACGAGTCAAAGAAGAAGATACTTGGAAGATTGCCTTCAAGACAAAGCAAGGTTTGTATGAGTGGTTGGTTATGCCATTTGGTTTATGCAACACACCAACTACATTTATGATACTAATGAATGATGTTTTACGCCCTTATATAGATTTATTTGTTATTGTTTATTTGGATGATATATTGGTTTATAATGCTACCTGGGAGGAGCACATCTCACATATTATGTGGGTACAAAAGACATTGAAGAATTCATAGGAGAAGTACTAGACATGACCAGCACAAAATATAGAGAACATTTAGAGTGGGAGAAGGAGTATGGATACAACTGAATAAGGAAAGGCTATAGGGTCTTGGTAAGAAGATCAAGGCTTCGTGGTATGGTCCTTTTGAGGTATTGGAAAAGGTGGGATATAACACCTACAGACTCAGTCTACCCCCATATATGTGCATTTACTCAGTAGTGAATGTGGAGAATCTCAAACTCTATGAGCCTTCCATGTTGGATCAGGAGGAGGAGTAGGTCCTACCTTCCATAGAGGACTTAGCACCAGATGCTCAGACAGAGTTGGCAGATGACACAGTTTTGCAGAAGTAGTCCAGAATTACAAGACAATGACAACATGAACTTTTTTTTATGTCCCTGATGATGGGTGGAGTGTCCACTCAAAACGTTGGACATTTCAAATACTCCACACAGTTTTGATCCATAAGTCTTTCTAGTAATATGACCTTTGGTAGATTGGGTTGAACGGACAACTTCTAGGCAAAGCAAAGTGGTACAACAGGGACAAGCTAGAGGAAACATTTCCTCACCTCATTTAGTAAAGCTTTTGGGGACCAAAATCCTCCCTAAATGGGGAGGTATGATCCAGATTGGATCAATATTTTGTTTATCATCTATCTCGATCCTTTCAAAGTGGAAAAAATTGGAGGAATTAGGTTGTAAGGTCATTTTAGTGGCAGGTCCCAATTTGGAAAATTGGGGTCTAAAACCTTCCTAAACCATTTTGAGCCATTAAATGACATTTTTTTGGATTTTGGTGTCTAAAATTATGCACATCCCCTCAATAATATTCTACACTCTGAGACCTTTCCAATGGTGTAGACCATGCGTCAATTGGAGTTCGTATGAAAAAATTATGTCTCCCACAAGTTGATTTACCGTATTAACCACCATGGTATGAGAGGATGCCACATCAACTCTCATTACTCACGCATATGGGGTTAGCCACGTATGTAATTTCAAGAAGATTCTAGAAGGTCCAAAACCCTATCACAATCAAGGGTTGAGGAAGTAAAAAACCTATCCCTAGATGGCTATCGAGCTATGTTAAATACTGGGCCACTAGAAGGAGAAGGGATTCCATTATTTTACAATGTATCTTGTTCCATCATTGAGGTGACAAAAACATCTGAGAGTGGTATTCTGTGAACATAATAGAGGAGGAGAGATTTTGTAGTAGCCGTGCAGGCCACAGGTCAAAGGAAACTCCACATAGAGCATCTCTGTCTTTGTACTTGCATCATTTCTATACCAAAGAAAAGAGAGCAGAGCAATTTCACCTTCTCGTTGGGTTTTCTTCCGTATTAGGTTTCCCAAGTCATATCTTGTGTTTATTTGTGGATGGTGTGATTGTATTTTACTATTCTCTATTTTTCGCATTTTATCTATTTCGTGCATAAACATAAAAATCAATGACTAAATATTCTAGAAATCTAAAGGAAAAATAACCTTAACAATAAATATTTCAATTATTTATCAGATTTATTGTGACGAATTGTTCTAGTGGAATATCCACGACAGTTTACAGATCACAATTGCTTAGTTTATGAACTATATTTTCTTATTAACTTCCATAAAAGTTCCTTCATATATTTGATTTGCATCCTAGTTTTCATTTCAGATTTGTTTTAATACATGAAGTTTGAGAAGTTTAAGTACCAACAATGAATGTATATTACTTCACTTAGTTGATCTTTAAATATGAAATTATATTATTGTTGATCTTAAGATTAAAATATATGTGGCTTTATAAAATTAACTTCCAACATTAGCAATGATTTGAATAGTTCAACTTATGTTTCATAAGCATAATCTAGTGCTCGCAAATTGCTAGTGTCACTTTAGCTTCAAAATTTTGGTGGATAAATTTGATTTTAGGCCTCAATAGAACCTTAGACTTCAAGAATTTGATTTTTAAATCTTCCTTTCAATTATGGTAAAGAAAGTTTAAAGTAGTGAATTGTTTTGTTTTAAAAATCATAAATATGTCATCAAGGTTAATCTACTTGTAGAATTACAATGGTGAAGGGTTATCATGAATACTTTGAGACTTGAAACATTTTTTATTTCGATATAAAGCCTATTTGGTTTATGTCTACTAAAACTTTGGTTATAAGACGATTATGATGTTGATTAGATTCATCTTGTGTTAGTTAAATCATTGTAATGAATTTGGCATGAGATTGAAATTTGATTATTTAAAATGATCTTTTTAACTTTAAAACTCAATAACATGGTTAAGAAAAATGAAATTTTACTATAGAAAATAGTTGGCTAATGTTTTGGTAAATGAAGGATTTCTTGCGAAAAATCATGTATACATCTTCATGGCATAGTAACTTTTATTTTATGTCAACACTCAACGCTTGCTAGATTTGTGTGATGCCTATTTGGATTGTTATGCAATGCCAACAATTTAAGATTTTATGATAATGATAATTATGTGCATGTAGGGTAAATCCTTTCACCATATGATTGAACTTGATATGACTTAGTAGATTTAAAACATAAATTGACATTTATTGATATATTTCTTATGGCCAAGGATTATGATGGTGCATGCATGATATTCTAAGGGCCTTAAGGAGATTGAAAACACAATACATGTTGAGTCTCATAAACAATGACCAATTAGTTTCTAGGATTATGATGGTGCATGCATGATATTCTAAGGGCCTTAAGGAGATTGAAAACACAATACATGTTGAGTCTCATAAACAATGACCAATTAGTTTCTATGGAAACTTGTTTATGGAACCTAACCATAAATTGCTACAATTTAAATAGCAAATTTATAGTAAAGAACAAAGTCCATTTATATTTCTTTGAATTCTCTTGTTTAGAGTTTATGATTACATAGTTGTTTATAATGAAACATTTGTTTAATTGAAAAGTGTGATGATAGTGACCCATGCAAAAGAACTCGAGTCATCTAAGATGATGAAGAGTCAATATGGTTTGACCACAACTAGTTCTCATAAGAATAGTTTATAGATATATATAGAGGGATTTGTTGTAAGAGATTATAAAGAAAGTTAACTTCTTAAAACCTTGACTTAACAAAAGGAAAGAGTTGTATTGAATAAAATCAACAATAAATGTATTTGCACAATCAAGCTGATATTGTTTTTGTGTATTCTAACTTGTTCCTTTTATGGTGTTTGAGCATTAACTTTGATTTAATATAATATCAGTTGAGATCCCATACCATTTTCAACTACATATAGTTTATGCTCTTCAAGGTTGTCATTCAATCTCACTTAAGATTAAATTTATATTATTTTTGGATGAGTTGAGTCATCTACATTTGCGATAGCTAATTGCTTATTTTCCTTGGTCTATTTAAATTCAGATTTTGTAATATTTTTGGATGATCTCTCTTTTCCTTTTTTTTTTAATATTTTTATGCAAACTTATATTTTGTTTTCACCAACATGCCCTATACACACTGTATATATTCATTTTTTAAAGAAGAGCGGAGGGACACATAACAAATAAATAGGATACATTTTAATCATCATTCTTACACAAATAGAAAATGTCAAGGCCACATTTGTTCTTTTTTTCGTAGGAGGTCCCACGTAGGGACTCTATTCATTAGTGCCAACCAAATTATTGGTACAAAGGGCAATGCTATCCTCTTCTACATCCTCCAAGAGCTCATCTATTTTCCTAAGTTTTTAAATGGACCATTCCACAACCTTCTCTTTTACCAACTTGGTAGTTGTCGCAAGTTGTTCACTTGCAAAAAGTTTGGTATCTACTTCGTAGTTTTTCCATGTAGTTCTCACAATATTTTGAAATTCATCCTTCGTGAGCCACCCAACATTGAATTGAAAATAGCTAAGAGGCTTGCCTTCTGTTGTTTCCAACTGGATAATAATCGAGCAACGATTTGATAATCCACCAAACTCCACCCAAGTCCTACATCTGTCAATTAACTGCAAGAGCTTATATGTCACCAAGAAGCAATCAAGCCACTTCGATACACTATATATTCCTTTCCAATTGTTCCATTAGGTAGGCTTATAAGAAAACGATTCCCAATCCACTAACCCATTTGTTTCAAATTTATGTAGGAAATATTTTTCCAACCTGTCAACTCTGGTTTTATCTCCCCAAACCTAGCACTTGTTTACTGTGAGATTGAAATCTCCACCAATTATCAATCTATCTTCTTTAATCACCTGCAAAGTGAAAAATTTATCCTAGAATGACTACTTATTGCCATATGGATCATACACATTCATCACCGTAAGAGGTCGGCCCTTTCGTTTTCCCTATTAACCAGAATAGAGAGAGTGAGGATACACCATCGAGGGGGTACACTTGAAAGTGACCGAATTTACTATGTGAAGTGGAACATAGGGTTTGTTGGTCTTATTGCCTTCCTTATTAGGGCTTGCTTTCTTGGTCCTTATCCTTTCTGGGACTTTTGTTTCGTCCCCTCAAAACCTGAGCTAGCTAGATTGAGGGAAGAAAAGAGTATCATGGTATTACACATAACTTAGTAAGATCAAGACCTAAGCTATAAGTGTAAGGTTATCCCTTACGCTACACTATTTGAGGGGAATAAATAGAAGGCTATAACTCAATTATTAAATAGCATAATTACATATATAATAAAGTGTCATTACATATATCAATATTTCATTCAGAGGCATTGCACTTAGATACTTGGCTTTTCTACTTCCCTTTTAGCTCAGCCCAGTCAAGACCTGGTAATACAAGTCAGGGGTTATCCCCATATACCAGTTAAGACCTATACATGTACAGTCATGACCTACCTGGTAAGGATCCCTCAATACCTGACCTGACCTAACCTGTAGTTATGGTGGTAGTTATACACGAGCATTATGTAAAGAAGTGTACACCAAGAACGAAGTGCTTGACCAGAGGAACGAGGGGGGAGGGAACCAACCCACTCAACTAACGTCTTTTATTGAGGGGCTAAAAATAGAAATGGAATAGTGGAGTCATGTCTTTTGGGATATCGGGTTAGGGTTCCATTGGTCTTTGTGTCATTAAGAACCTCGCTCTAATATAATAAAATAATAAAACATAATTTCATAATGGTACTCCGTACCTTCATTGGAGGGTAGACATAAAAGTATGGAAGCTTGTCATTTAGAATTTGAGGGTCATTTAGTCGTCCCTATTGTTGAGGACATAAAATACCTGTCAAAAAACCATATAATCCTGATAATTCCTTATGATGATTTACCATAGTCATATAGTTTCCTCTAAACAATTTTAATGACAACCTACCCTTGTTGCTTCACTTTTTGTAGGTGTACACTTTGTGATGGGAAGACCATCTTATCACATGTTATATATGGAGCAATTGTTGAGCATTTGACCCCATTAGCATGTGGTCAACTTCCCTGAAGCATTCTAGTTGATCTTTGACACTTGCTAATATAACATAATTTCATAACACTTTAGCTTTAGCGTGTCATCCCTTGCTGCCATCTCTATCAATTCTTTGAGATTGTTGGAGATTGTTCTTGGACAACAATGTGGGAATTAGCTCCCATTTTTATCATTTGTGTATATGAGCTCATTTGTGGAAACCTTGTTTTCTTTGTCCATTCTGAAGAGGTTAATGTGAATATTTTTGGATTCCTTGGAGGCTATAGTTACGAGGGACTCAACTAATAGCTTTTTTATACCTTGCCATGGTCAAAGTATTGTCATCATTAGGTCATCATTGCATTTAATAGTTGGTTTGAGATTAGGTGATATCCATATGGAGCATTGTCACACTAAGGATCATATTCTTAACATCTTTGTATATATTTATTAGAAACCAAAATTGCAATTTCATCACATCATTAGGATGAAAGATGTTATACACTAACATCCTTTCCTTATCCTAAAGTCAAGCATAGGGAGGAATATTAGTGTATAATCTCAAGTGAGGAAATTGTTATCACTAATTAATATATATACAATTGTTGTTAGATTTTGAACACACCTCGAGTCTGGTCTAGGTTCTCAACAATATACACAAAAATACAATTTGAACAATGAACATAAACACACTGAGATGCCTAACAACTTAGCACAATGGAAAGTAAAACACAAGCAATTAGATCATACACTAGTACACATGAATTTAAAGCCCAAAATCACTTGTTCTTAAGACCATAATAAAGGGCTCTCGTACCAAGGAAAATGGCCCAATTTTCTCTTACGCAGAAAATGCCAAAACAAGGGGAATCATGTTACACAAAACACCCTTACTCAATGATGAAGCCCTCCTTGGTTCTCGTGCCAAAGACTGCTCTGAATGGCTAACCTTATTGTTGAATTGAGCATGCACTGATGGCTAAGGGTTATGGCACTAATCAACCCTTCCAAACCCTTATCTTCCCATGTACTTGCTTGCACCAATCCCTAGGCACCTACGACCTAACTCCCTTAGGCTAGGACCTAGCTTTTGTCCACCAGAAATAGGGCTACAACTCCTCCTTAAGCCTATAGCCCTTGCTCTTGCATTCAAAGCAGGTCATGGCCTCACAAAAACCTGTGGTTGGTTGTTTAGACCTCAAAATTGCCCTCTTGACTGGTTGTAACAGTCATGTAACAACCAAATCTGCCTCAACTTAATGATTGTAACAACCATGTTCCAACCCTCAAAAGACTGTCCAACATGTTGATATTATGGTAGCCTCAAGAGGTATGAACCTCTATTGTGACCTATGACGAGATTAGAATATTTCGGAAGGAAGCAAAGAAGTAAAGGAAACCCTAGACAAGATGTCGGCTACTGAAATATAATTAATGTGAATTAATTAGTACCCAGAAGGAGAAGTCGTCCCCAGTGAGTCTGCCAGACCACTATAAATACAGGGTGCCAGTTCTCATTATTCACACTTCTCATAATTGCAAAGAGCGGTTTCTGCGCACTACAATTGGCAGTTTTGTGCGCAAGTTTCTGGGGAAGTTGTTGCGTCAGTTTCCAGGTGGGACTATCTGATCAGCTTGGTTTCTATTTGTTAAAATATTGTGTAACTGCAAAGAATATTCTTATCCCCTTTTGTGGATAAAGATAAAATATATTTATTATTGATTAGATCAATCCCCTTTTGTGGATTGATCACGTTGGGCATTGTAATTGACCAAATCCCCTTTTGCAGATTGGTCAAACCCTAATTGTAATAGGCTAAATAAGAAGTCAACCCCAGAATATATTAAAGGTGGTTATAACCACCCAGAAGAAGAAGTCGGCCCTGCCAGTGAAGAGACACTTCCACACGTGCCAGAATTGTATAAATAAGAGAGGCCAGCGCCTCATTTAGACACACACACAGTTCACTCATCTAATGTGCAAGTATTGAAGGAAATTGCAGTTACTAGTTGCCGGAAGAAGGAAGAGAAAGAGAGGTGCATCCTTGGGAGAGGAATTTATGTATTTCTTGGTTCATATTCTTGGCATTGTATTGGCTATCTATATTAAGAAAGTTTTGCTAGGTTTTCTTCCCCTTGAGGGTTTCCCAGGATAAATGCTTGTGTACTCTTGTGATTGTGTTTCTCTCAGTGATCCTGTCTATTATGCTATTGTTATCTAGTAAATTGAAAGTAACCTAATAATAGCATAAACTTTAACATGGTATCAGAGCTAAGCTGAAGAGAGCATCTTTCACAGGAAAAAGAAAAACGTCACTGTTGTCGTACATGAAAATTAAGGCTTTTTATTGAAGAAGGTTTTCAGCCCCAAATCTATCTAGAAAGGTGTGCCCTACCTCAAGGAACATTTTGGCATCTTCAGTGCACATTTTAAGTGGCTAAATCTCCCGGAAAGTGAAACCTTAGTTTTCACAAAGTACCAAAAATACCAGAAAACCAGAGTACCAGAAGTATCAGAAGTACCAGAAAACCAGAAGCACCAGTCCAAAAATCCGCAAATCAAGTTTGATGGGGTAAATTTTGCATTTTCAGAAATCTAACTGTACCAGCATACTCGCCTCAGTCCAACACATCTTTTGTTGAGTTCAGTTTTTAGATCCAAAAATTTGATTTTTTTATTATTTTTATAGCCCGGAGTGCTAGGGTTTCTACTGCAAGAAAGAATGACTACCAACATGAGGGTAGAAGACAGGCTAGAAGGATCTAGAAACTTCAGATCTTGGAAGCATAGGTTGTAGATGATTCTAGACAAGAATGATCTCCTAGAACATGTTACAGTGGGTGTACCAGAACCAGATGAAGAAGAGGAAAAGACCAAGCATAAGAAGAATGAAAAGAAAGCAAAGAGAATCGTGTCAGATTCAGTAAAGGATCACTTGATCCCTCATATATCC
>ML776722.1:919503-938095 GCA_009831015.1 Picea engelmannii
AGGAAAAGGGAAAAGAAAGCATCAAGCACATGTGGCAGAGGAAGAGGAATCTCCTCCCTCAAAGAAAGCTTTAGCAGAAATTAAGGATTATGTACTTTAAGTTGAAGATAGTTGATAGCAAATGGTGGAGTCCGTGGAGCCTCAACACACAAAAACAAAAGATAAGTATTCATGTTTATTCTTAGTATCTTGTTTACTTTAATACTTTATCATTACAAGTTAGATTTTTGTGAGAATGTGAATTAACCTCTTTTTATTTCAAGCGTCTATGCAGACTTATCAAAGAAAAGGATAAAGAGCTAAAATATTTATTTCAGGTATGACCACTCATAAGAGTGACAAAGAAAGCATATTGTAAGTAAACAAGTCTCGGAAGAAAGAACTTATGTCGTGACTTGCAAAAGTTAGACAACATAAGAAGGACGTATGATATGGTGACAGTCGGTAAGACCAGACAATATCCAGTATTTATATAGGAGCAGGAGGCTCATAAAGATGCAGAGCAAAAAAATTCAAGATGAAGAAAAAGATGGATACTCAGATATAGTGGATGAGATGCAGGGAACTACAGGTTGCTCCAGTGTCGTTCTTATAGATGTAGAGGGAGTAGGTTGATCCAGTATGAATACAGAAAGAAATAAATATGTGAACTCAAGAAAGCACCCATGATATTACAAAAGAGAACTTCAAGGATGATGATTAGAAACTGTCAGTTTGGTGCAAGAGGGAGCTATGTCTCCAAGTTCAAAATAGAAGATCGTGATTTGATGCAGTTAGGAAAGCAGATGGATGGTGCCCAGATATTTTGATCAAGATGAAAGTTATCCAGTAGATGGATGGTGCTCAGCAGATGGGTAGCATGGTAATATACCATTGAAAGATTTTGGACCACAAGAGAATTTTTTTTTTTTKGATCCCATAGCTAGACCTTCGTAGAGAAGGAATGAGCAATCCCACAGGTAGACCTTCGTAGAGAAGGAGAAAGAGAAGAGACCTTCATAGAGAAGGGGAATGAGAAATTTGCCAAGGTTGGCCTCTATCCAAGTGTTGAGTTTTGGATACTCTAGGGACATGCTAGAATACCCTCGTAGAGAGGGGTGTGACCACCCTCCTAGAGAGGAATGTGGATGTTTCTCCAAGTGGCAGTGGACAAATACTCTCCTCTAGCCAAGGATGGAGTAGCCTGGAACACAAACCTTGACCATGTGGAATGGTTAGTTGGCTCTTAAGGTTTGTGTCGTGATCCTGCGTGGATCATGGAAAGGGAGTCTAGTCTTGCCCAGGCTAGCATCTTAGCTTCTCTAGTTCATGTGGGATGACTAGGAGTGAAGCTATGGTAGTAGTCCTCCCCAGTGGATGGGTGAGATAGATGACTACAAGAGAAGGGAGAACATAAAAGGAATGGAAAAACTCATAGATAAGACATCTTCTGTGTGAAGATAAGAAATAAGTATCTTCTGCGTGAAGACAAAAGAAAGAAAGAGTATCTTCTGCGCGAAGATAAAGAGAACAAAACTTCCGATGATTTATAGATATGTCAGTCAGTGATCATGATGCTAGATGACCAAGTGGATGCCTCTAGTTATCTAGTTGATGTTGTTATCCAGTTGATGATGTTACCCAGTTGATGTTGTTATCTAGTTGATGATGTTGCCCAATTGATGATGTTATCTAGTGGATGTTGCTACCTAGTTGATGTCAACATCCAGTGACCTGTCAAAAGATAAATAATATCCTTCTTGTTAAGAGGGAGTGTTAAAATATTGTGTAACAGCGAAGAAATTCTTATCCCCTTTTGTGGATAAAGACAAAATATATTTATTATTGATTAGATCAATCCCCTTTTGTGGATTGATCACGTCGGGCATTGTAATTGACCAAATCCCCTTTTGCGGATTGGTCAAACCCTAATTGTAATAGGCTAAATAAGAAGTCAGCCCCAGAATATATTAAAGAGGCCCCATAATATATTAAAGGTGGTTATAACCACCCAGAAGAAGAAGTCGACCCTGCCAGTGAAGAGACCCTTCCACACGTGCCAGAATTGTATAAATAAGAGAGGCCAACACCTCATTTAGACACACACAGTTCACTCATCTAGTGCGCAAGTATTGAAGGAAGCTGCAGTTACCAGTTGCTGGAAGAAGGAAGAGAAAGAGAGGCACATCCTTGGGAGAGAAATTTATGTATTGCTTGGTTCATATTCTTGGCGTTGTATTGGCTATCTATATTAAGAAAGTTTTGTTGGGTTTTCTTCCCCTTGAGGGTTTCACAGGATAAATGCTTGTGTACTCTTGTGATTGTGTTTCTCTCAGTGATCCTGTCTATTATGCTATTGTTATCTAGTAAATTGAAAGTAACCTAATAATAGCAGAAACTTTAACACTATTTTTGCTTGGTGCATTAGCCTTGCTTGGCTATTGATTGTTATCAATATTCTTCTCTGTCAAGGTCAAGGTGCTCAGAGGGTGGCTTTGGCCTATGGTTGGGTGACAAGGGTATTGTCAATGGTAATACGAGCACAATCTTTCATATTCTAATAGGTTATGGGCCCACACCTCCTTCATTCAATCTAAATGCTGGAAGGAAGCATAACCGCTAGGGTATTGAGCGCGCTGAGGAACTGCCACTAGGGTTACTAGCAGGAACAACTTCCAAAGTCATTGTTGCTAGGGTTACTAGCAGAAGCAGTTGCAGAAACCCTAACCTCATATCCAACATCTTGTGATGGAGCATCTCGCTCAAAAAGAAGATAATCAGATGCGTCCTAACTCAGTGCACCTTTTGGCTCTCTCAGAAGACAGAAATGACGAAGTTGAAGTTTTGGATCAAGGCATGACCAGTTACCAGTCAACCGAAGACATGTGTGAAATAATCAGTCTTTTACACTACTCAGCACTTACCAGAACTATTGAAGACGACATGTGGATAATCGATAGCGGAGTTTCTAGGCACATGACAGGAGATCAAGCCAGACTCTCAAATCTAAATGAGAAGAAGACCTTGTACAAGGTAGAGCTTGGAGACAAAACCACTTACCCCGCGGAAGGATTTGGACAAGCCGCCATCAAAATGAAAATAGGTAATTATGTTCACTTAAGCAATGTTTTATATGTACCTGGTTTAGAAAAGAATCTTGTATCAATATCTTGCCTAGAAGACAAGGGAAACATAGTAGCTTTCGTGGATGGAAAAGTGTTATCATGGCATAAAGACTCCAGCATAGAGAATGTTAGGGTTATCAGAAGTCGTGAAGGAAATTTGTACAGACTACTAGAACAAAATGAATAAGCTCTTGCACATGACGAAGTAAACCCTAATGAACTTTGGCACAGAAGGTACACTCATATTAATTATCAAGCATTACCCTTTCTCAAAAGAATGGTTGAAGGAATACCAGAGTTGCAGTCTACACATGAAGGAATCTGCAAAGGATGTGCCCTTGGGAAGAATATCAAGAAACCATTCCCAAGCAGCAATAATAGATCTAAGGAGATTCTAGATCTAATACACTCAGATGTTTGCGGTCCGATGCCAGTAAAATCTCTGGGAGGATCTTCTTACTACGTAATCTTCATAGATGACTATTCAAGAAAGACTTGGCTATACCTACTAAAGACAAAAGACGAAGTATTCAACAAGTTTCAAGAATTCAAAGCAAAGATAGAAAACCTCACGAACAAGAAGATCAAGACATTAAGAACAGATAATGGAGGAGAATACACCTCGAAGGAATTCGTTGCATTCTGCAAATCGGCAGGGATTAGGAGGGAGTTGACTGTTCCTCATAATCCTCAACAAAATGGTGTAGCAGAAAGAAAGAATAGATCTATTGAATAAACCATAAAAGTCTTACTGAAAGATCAAGGTCTGTCCATGTTCTTATGGGGAGAAGCAGAAATGACAGCAATATATGTGCAGAACATAAGTCCTCATCGTATATTGAAGAACGTGACACCAGAAGAATCTTTCTGAGGTAAGAAACCTAATGTGGAAACTCTAAGAATATTTGGATGTCCTGTTTACTCCCGCATTCCCAAGGACAAGAGGAATAAACTAGAACCTTCAGGAAAGAAAGGGATATTCGTGGGATATAGTGATTCATCCAAGGCTTACAGAATATATATTCCAGAACAACCCAAGATCGAGGTCAACAGAGATGTAACGTTCAATGAAAGGATGGCCTTTAGAAAATCCATCGAAGAAAATATAGAAAAAGAAGAGATTGAAGAACTTAACGAAGAAAGCACAGAAAACGTAAATGATGAAAAGGAACTACATGATCATCCTATGGAGCCATGTGAAAACATTGATTCAGATATCAAACCTAAGACTAAGAAAGGACCAGCTTGGCTTGAAGCTACCTTACAAGACGCATAAAGACTCAAGGTTCCAGAAGGAACATTCAGAAGAGTAAAAGACCTAAAAGATTCTCAAGTTATGCAACATACATGACAAAGCTTCTAGATGAAGAACCTACCACATTTGAAGAAGCAGTTCAAAAGGAACAATGGAAAGAAGCTATGACGAAAAAGCATCAATCCATTATGAAAAATGAGGTATGGGAAATCGTACCAAGACCTAAAGAAAAATCGGTGGTGACTTCAAAATGGGTGTACAAGATCAAACATGCAGCAGACAGAAGCGTGGATAAATACAAGGCAAGATTCGTAGCTAGAGGGTTCTCCCAGAAGGAGGGAGAAGATTATGACGAAACGTTTGCTCCGGTGGCTAGATATATTTCCATCAGAGCTATCATATCTCTTGTCGCTTCCATGGGATAGAACTTACATCAGATGGATGTAAAGACAACTTTCCTCAATGGAGCTATTGAAGAAGAAGTATATATTGAACAACCTCAAGGGTTTGACGTACATTCCAGAGACACTCACGTTTGCAGATTGAAGAAAGCTCTATATGGACTCAAGCAAGCTCCAAGCGCTTGGTATGCCAAAATGGACAGTTATCTAACAAGACTTGGTTTCTCCAAGAGTCATGCAGATCCAAACCTTTATTACAAAGTCGTGGACAATGCACCTGTGATTCTACTATTATATGTTGACGATCTATTCATAACAGGTGAAGAATCTCTCATTATCCAGTGCAAGAAGGAATTAGGTTCTGAATTTGATATGAAAGATCTAGGTCTCATGCACTATTACTTGGGACTAGAAGTATGGCAGAAGTGTGGTGAAGTATTCCTTGGACAAGGAAAGTACGCAATAAAGATTCTTCAAAAATTTGGAATGATGGATTGTAAGTCCATGGACACTCCTATGAATGCAGATATAAGAAAAGTGAAAGTTCCAGATTCTGATCCAGTAGATCCATCTCTATGTTGACAACTAATTGGGTCATTGATGTATTTGGTAAATACTCGACCAGACATTTGCTTTGCCGTAAATACACTAAGTCAGTTCCAGGTGGAACCAAGACATGAGCATTGGATAGCTGCAAAGCATGTATTAAGATATATTCGTGGAACAATAAACTATGGTTTGAGATATAACGCATCCAGCGATGTACAGCTTCATGGATTCACAGACTCAGATTGGGCAGGAAGTGCAGAAGACAGAAAGAGCACTTCAGGTATGTGTTTCATCTTGGGCTCCGCTATGATATCTTGGGGCAGCAGGAAACAAAAGTCTGTCGCACTCAGCACAATAGAAGCAGAGTATATGGCAGCATGTGAAGCATGCACTGAAGCAATATGGTTAAGGAAGTTAATCTCTGATTTATTTGATCAGATTCCAGAATCGAACATAATATATTGTGATAATCAGAGTTATATAAGATTATCAGAACAACTCGTGTTTCATGAAAGGTCAAAACACATTGAGGTCAAATACTACTTTATTCGAGATAAAGTCCAAGAAGGAGAGGTAAAACTAGAGTATATCCCCACTGACAAGCAGACAATAGACATTCTGACAAAACCTCTATCCAGAATAAAGTTTGCATATTTCCGAGAGAAGATGGGGATTGTGGAAATAACTCCCTTAGATGAAAGGGAAGACTCTCCAGGTTAGGAGGGAGCACTAAAATATTATTGAAACATTTATCTTTGTGATTGAAAATAGTCCAGATTGGACAAATTCTTTCTTATTCGAAAAGTGCATTGAGATTTCTGATGGACATCGATTTTCCATTGTGGTTAACATGGGAAATGGTCTAGATTCCTGATGTATCATAGACAACAACTTCCCATTGTGGTTAACATGGAGAATGGTCTAGGGCAGTCTCTCTTCTTGAGGGTTACTCAAGAAGACTGGCCCACCTCGCCGGACAATGATTTCTCATTGTGGTTAACGTGATGAATGGTCTGTTTTGGAGGTTGATGCAGGACAATCTTTTCTTCTTGTGGTTAACAAAGGAAATGGTCCAGACAGTCATTCCTTAGGGTTTATACATTCTCTCCAGGGTGCACTTTGATTAGTGTAGGAGGAATGGTCCAGGCTCAGCAATCAGGGACAGACATTACTTAGGGTTTATACATTCTCTCCAGGGTGCACTTTGATTAGTGTAAGAAGAATGGCTCAGGGTGGGGAATGGTCCAAGTTCAGAAGACAGGACATTTATTCTTCCTTGTTTGAGAAGAATAGTCCAAATATCTCATTGTTCTACTCCGAGGGCAGATATTCTTTCACATCTCACAGACGTGAGTAAGAGATTGGCCCAGATGATTCAGTTTATTTTAACAATATTTTTCTGTGTAGGTTGGCATCAGATGATTGTTATGGAGACTGCTTGTCTCCAGACAATAGAGATATACTACTGTGGTGGATTTGTTCCACTGTTTGTGACTATGTGTCATGGTTTGAGTAGTTGTGTACTACCATGGATAAACACAGATGTGTTCTATCACATGATATTGTACCAGTTGTCATAGGAGATTATCCAGTTGGATAATAATGACGGTGCTCGTGATACTACTAGTTGAATGGTATGTTTGTGCTCAAGACCATACCTCCCTAGCTAAGAGGGAGTGTTGATATTATGGTAGCTTCGGGAGGTATGAACCTCTATTGTGGCCTATGACAAGATTAGAATATTCTAGAAGGAAGCAAAGAAGTAAAGGAAACCCTAAACGAGATGTCGGCTGCAGAAATATAATTAATGTGAATTAATTAGTACCCAGAAGGAGAAGTCGACCCCAGCAAGTCTACCAGACCACTATAAATACAGGGCACCAGTTCTCATTATTCACACTTCTCATAATTGCAGAGAGCAGTTTCTGTGCACTACGGTTGGCAGTTTTGTGCGCAAGTTTCCGGGGAAGGTGTTGTGTCAGTTTCTGGGTGGGACTATCTGATCAACTTGGTTTCTATTCTTGCTTGGTGCATTAGCCTTGCTTGGCTATTGATTGCTACCAGTGTTCTTCTCTATCAAGGTCAAGGTGCTCGGAGGGTGGCTTCGACCTATGGTTGGGTGACAAGGGTATTGTCAATGGTAAAACGAGCACAATCTTTCATATTCTAACACAACAGACCTGTAACTATCCACAAAATTGTCGCTCCTCCTCCTCCTTGCAAGACAAGACTCCCAAGGACTTGTTGTTGCCTCAAACTAGCAGACCAAGCCTCTGCTAGGTTGCAGTTGCTCTCTCCTTGTGGCTGGAGCCTCTCTTAGGCTGCAACTGCCCTAAACCATGTTGGTCGAGCACTCCTATCTGTCCCAGCTAGTCTCTCATGGGTTATGGCAACACTCCAAGACCTGCAAATGCCCCTCCTTTTGCAAGTCGAGCCTCATGTTTCCCTACTCGACCCTCCTCTTCAAAGAAATCTGCCCAAAAAACAAAGATTTGAAGAACTGAGGCTAACTCGACCCTCTCCATGACTAGTTGAGGTCACCACACTTGTCTCTAAGAAGAATACGAATCACTCTCACCTTGTCTCCTTTATATACATCTCTAATGTTGAGTAAAAGCCCCTAACTTGACTTTAGAAGCCCCTTCACAAACTCAACATCAAATTAGACTTGTATATGGGTGTGAAGCCCCATCACAAGCCCACAAGGTCCCACACATGTGAGAATACTCTCGATGCTACCAAAACATCAACAATTGTGACCCAAAGTTGACGTATCTTGTTTTTCACATTAGATAAAGGGTCTTGTTCCCATTATATTTTGTAACCTTAACATTAAATATATAAGCAAATTCATGAGTATTGTGTGGTCACTAATAATTATAGATTCTAATGTTTAACACCTAATTTCTAATAATATTGAAATACCTCTCAAGGGACCTTCAAAAGGCACCAACTTGGAACCCCTATCCTTAAAAACATCATTTCTGTCAATGACGATCAATGACATCCTCTTCCTTTTTCTTTTGGTTTCCACCAAGGCTTCTTCACATTTTCCTTAGATCAACCTAGTGAGTAGCTAAGACTAACTTAAGTTGATTAAGATCAACTTGACTATTAAATTTAATGATATTTTTTCCCAAAGTGACCCTCAAATCAAACCATGTAATTACCCACATTTTAGTTTTAATTTTATCCTTTTTCTTCTTTTTTTCTCCTTCACCTCAATATCAATCTCAAATCTTTATTTTCAGCGTCGTTGTAGGAATAGTAACTCCAAGGCGTGATTTATATTTAATTGATGTCCATGGTTCATGATTTGATAGTGGAAATCGTTTTAATGTTAGGCGGCACTTAATTGGTCTATCGAATTATTATTGTTTGGCAAACTTAAAAAATTCAAATCTATAATCTAACAAAAGTTTTGGTTGACTTTGCCATCATATTTCTTGTGGTTCAAAGAATACATCCCACTGATAATGGTATTTGCTTCTTTCTAGTTTTTAAATATGATGGATGCTTTTTGATTATGATAGTTATCTTTACCAAGTTTGCTACCTTCCAACGACTGGCTGTTTAAAATCCAACAATTCATAGTCTATTAAATTTTGCTCCGTTTCCAATGAAGTGCATGTTTAAAAATTGAAAAATTAAGATAGCCATAATTGAAACTTTCATTGCCTACTGATGAGTCAACTGCATGTTCTTCTATCTGTAAGTAGCTAGAAGATGCTCCCATGAATCAATTGTGAATCTTTCAAGGTGTTCAATTTCATGCTCCTATAATGCTTAAGCTAGCACCCTGATTTCTGAGGAAACATGGTTTGCGATACAACCATATAAATTTTCATACACTACTTTCAGCTTGCATGGTGTATCCAACATCTCCTGATTGCTTAGAAAACATGATTTACCATATAATCATATAATCTTTTATATGCTACTTTCGGTTGCATGATGTATTGCAACATCTTCTGTTAGTTAAACTATACACACAATTAAAGTCTTTGCAATTTTCATTCATATTGGCTGGATTATAACAGCTTAGCTAGAGGTAGGCAACCACATTTTTCAGTAAGGTTGTAATTTGTGGATAGCAAGACGATGCAGTAGACAATTGTCTAAAACAACTTGGTAAGGCAAAACCCAGTGGTGGTTACTAATAGAGTTCTTGATATTCAATTATTGTCAATCACCATGACTATTTACTATTTAGAATGCAATGGCAACTAAATTGTCCAATTATCTGGAAAGATACATGCAGGGTAGATGTTGTAGAAATGAGATGAAAGAATCCTTTGTCCCAACTGTGCTATCAAGATTTGAAATGAAAAAAAATTGTTAAAGACTTTCCCTCAATTAATAACTTGTATGACCACAACCATCATATATCATAGTTTAATTTGACAATGGGTAGGTGTTACTTGTACTGTAAGTTTATTATGAAAAATCATGCAAACCTGAAAACAAGACAGCATTAAAATATGCACCTTTTCCACAAGATCTAATCTCAATTTTGTAAATGGCTATTAATATGTAATGCCATTGATAATTGGCCAATTTAGTTTGAATGTCTAAGGCCATATTAATTCTCTAGATTCGTTTCAAAGTTTTCCAGATATTGTATCTTCAATCTTCGTCAGTTCCATTTATGTAAGAAGTGACGACGGTCTAAGAGCTTGTGGTTGTATCCCATGCATAATGTATTCAATCTATTGAAATTGCCAGATTTGACAGAAAAATAACTGTTATGGGTCAACCATTGGACTGAATTTAGTATTCAATCATTTTCAGCCTGAGTATTTAAAGATAAGATTTTAAATTTCAATCCCTAACTACCAGGGAAAGGCAATGTCTCTTACTTTTCAAAAAAGTATTCTCTTAGATATGTTGCATACATAATTGCAAAGAAGCTAAAATTTGTATGCTCTAACTTCAATTATTCATAGGACAGGGATATATTACAACAGAAATATGACACAGTTTTCATATTAACTTTGGCCTTCTCATTTCAAAAGGTTTAGCAGGTAACTTGATTCTAATTTTTAAATCGTCTTCAATGAAACCTGACTGGATTAAAAGTGAAGCATGTGCACTTGTAGTTGTATGACAAGTTTGCTATAAAAAGGTCTCCTATAGTAAAGCCCATCTCTTGTTTCTACAATAAGATAATCCTTTCTTTGTGCTTAGAGATATTTGATGTAGAAAAGATCTATCATAACCCTTTCAAGAGAAGGGCCTTCAAAAGTCAATATCATCTATCTTTATGTCAGTGGGATGAGGTTCCGAATGTTTGAACTGATTTTTGTGAACTGGAAAAAGCACATTCATGCATGTGAAACTTCATTATCCTTTGCAGCATGGATGAATGCAGATAGAAGATAATACTTGACCCAAGATGTAAGATCAGACTATTATACACATGCAATAAGCTCTCTTACATGACATGAAATGAAACCGAAAGATGAGCCATTACTCTGTCGTGGACATGAGGACATCTTCCTCATTTGTTTTGCACTCATTTAACATTTGGAACTTCCCATCAGAATTTCCTTCAATGTCAACCTGTGTAAGACATGAAACACAATTTAGAAATAGAATACTGATCTTCATAAAATGAAAACCACAAAGGAAATGCAAGAAAGCAAGATGGAAACAAGAAATGGACAAAGCTGAAGGTGGAACCTTCCGAAGGCTGGCATTTATAGCCTTTCACAAGAGTTGTGGTTCAAAAGTCAGAAAATGTGTTCAGGCAAGCATATGGCGCTTCTTTCATCCCGATGAGCTAATTTGTTTGAAATCACGCTTTGTTTAGATGGTAATATCCACGCAAAGTTAACATCCAAATCTTATATAGAAATGGTACTTTTCAATTCCTTTTATAGAGAAATGGAGCATTTCTATTCCTTTTCATACAAAGGACAAACATAACAATTCCCAAACCCGTAACAAATTTCCATCTTTCATTTCATCATCTCCTAAATAGGTACCGAAAATGTGAAGATCTCTCTCCTTTTCATGTAAGGACAAAGATAACAATTCCGAAACCCATAAAGAATTGCCACCTTTCATTTCATCGTCTCTTAAAAAGATAGTAAGGATATGCTACTAAAAATAAGTGGTGATCATACACCTTTTCATCTTATAGCCAGGATGCAGCTGTTCCCTTAGTGTTTGCAATTTCATGTCTGTAAGTGGTCTTCATGATAAGAAGAGATTGCAAACAGTATGGAGCAATTGATGCAACTAGACAAAAGCTTCATGCTGAGTTGGCTACTGATGTAGCCCAGCAAAGAAGTATATCATAGCACCATAAACATCTCCACAGAGAGACACAGGTCCTGAAATACAATGGTCATTTTGCTATCAAGTAACACAAATCTGAGACAGATGGGTAGAGCATATAGGTGACAAACATTGGAGTAATGGAATTGGCACATTTAAATGGAACTCTATAAGAGGTACAATGTAACACACCCACGGTGGGGACTCAAATTTTTGCTCTTCTTAGGAGAATCAATACCCTCATTCGGGGTCTCTATTCCATTATGCTCTTCCAGAGCTTTCCAGCTATGATCTCCATGCTCCAAAACGAGCTAAGAGCTGGCAGATATCCTCTCCCAAGTTCTTCGGGTTCTTTCATCCCCCTATACTTGCATATGACCACGGGCTATGACCAGAGGCCAAGACAACAGGCGCCAAGACGACCACCACGCGAATCCTCCGGAGTGGCAAACCTCCGAAGTTCACGATCCAACGCCACGTGTCCTCGAGGATTTTAACGGCCCTAATTTACTTCAGGACTTTGGCGTTTGGGAGTTTCAAACATTCCTACACCTTTTTCCTCTGAAGTACTTCGTACCCAGAGTTACAGATCAAGTGCCACATGTCCCTCGTGATCGACAGTTATGATCTTCTTCGGGACTTCATCGTTCCGGAGTTCAGAGCACACCAACTCTTTTTCCTCCGAAGTACTCCATACTTGAAGTTCCAAATCAGGCGACACGCGTCCATCTAAATCAACGGCTTGGATCCACTTCGGGACTTCGACGTTCGGGAGTCCTGGACGCTCACACCACCTTTTCTCCCGGAGTGTTTTCTTTCGAAGTTAAGGATCGTGCGCCACGCATCCCTCTCATTCGACGGTGGGGATCCACTTCGAGCATCCCTATACTTTGCATTGCTTTCTCCTCGCTTCCTAAGTACGCGATTTGTTGACGCATGTCTCCCACAGATCAATGGCTATAAATTACTTCGACTCTTCGGGCTTAAGGAGTTTCAACCTCTCCCCACTCGCTTTCTCTCAAAGTGATTTCACTCGAAGTCGACGATCTGTCGACGTGTGTCTCTCAAATCGACGGTCACGATTTACTTCGGGAGTTCTCAACTCGCGTGACCCCACTTTCCTCCAAAGTGGCTATCTCCCGAAATGGAAGATTTGTTGACATCTATCCTCAGCTGACGTATGGCTCAGATGAACTCCGGCTCTCCGGCCTTCGGGAATTCTTGTTCAACACATCCCCTTTTCTCCCAAAATGATTTCACCTGAAGTGCAGGATCTGACGACACCTGTCCCTTTGGCTTGGACGGCTCAGATCTGCTTCGGCTCTTCGGATCGTAACTTTCGTTCATGGGTCCTTTGGATCCCACTGTGTGCCACTCCGAGAGGGACACCCGGTAACCTCGTCACTTGACACATGGGCTCCCACAGGATCTCGACGTCAATACTCGCATCCCCACGATCAAATGGTCGTTAAGGATCCCAAAGGATCCTTAGATCCACGGTCCACATCAACTTTGGGACTTCGAGACTTTGGGGGTTTTGGTGCTACCAAACCTCTGTCCTCCCGAAGTCGTCAACACCGAACTGACTATATCGTAGATCCGACGGTCGGGATAGTTCCCAGGCATCCTCAGATCTACGACCCAGATTAACTTCGAGACTTCGGGGGGTTTCACCTCCTGAGCTTTGCCAGCTCCTTAAGTACCTAGGTAATTTGTGCTAATTCTCCTAAACTTAACACTTACAGAAATCCTCTGCGCACCTCTTGCGCTCATCTATCAACTCTAGAACTAAAGGGGTTCTCGATCCCTGCACGCCTCGTAGAGGTTCTGTGCACACATGCACTACCTCTCCTGTGTTTTGACTGATCCCTTCCTTCAGAACGACTAGGAGTGTCAGCATGCACACATGAGGCTATACCCAAAGTCAACAAATTCACAGTTCATTTATTTTAACTTGAGCCACCATAGGGCTCAAGCATTTACGTGTACAAGCCAGAGAATTTCTTATTTTCTTAAATACACAATTAGGCAGAATTGAAGGGATACCATATAAATCACTAAGCAAACATATCCATCCCTACAACATTCATAGGATATCCAACTTTAATTCACAGTTACCACTTAAATACACAAGATATGTGATTACTTATCTATTACAGGTGGTAGCCAACTAACTGACTGTGGGCGTTCATCCTTCCACCCAACCATAGGCTCAAAGGCATTCATTCTTAGTGCTTTGGCCACCCCCGTGCCAAGCCATGATATCACCAGGTAAATTTATGCCAATTCTCATCGATCCTTTCTCTTTCGCATCTTCTGTGAGGTTTATCAGATGCTTCCTCAGCATTAAGATCACGGCCTTCCGCTCAGGTCCCGTTCTCTGCATACTCTCAGAGATCTCTCACTCTGTCATGGCCTCGACGAGGTTTATCAGATGCTTTCTCAGCATCAAGCTCGTGGCCCTCTGCTCATTCTCTGTTGGAATGTTTCTTGCATTCTCCACTCTCCTCTTTACATTCCCTCGCATGCCTTGCAAGCACATCCCTACTATCCTGTTCCTTCTATCAGAAGGAAACTCGGGTCAACCTGGTCTACTAGACCCAGTGGTACTTCAGGCTGACATTCTGCAGCTAGACCAGGCTTCTATTCATGGGGGTGGTTGATAATTCAACCACTGGTCCTTTCTTCATTAACTGATTACTCTCCTTGGGATCCGAAGGAGGTTTATTATCCTCATCAAAGGGAAATTTGGGGTTATTTGATACAATGAACCCTCTCTTATAGTTTTCACATTTTTTCCTCTAGTGTTATCATGGCCAGTACTTTCAAAGCTTCACCCCCACAGTCAGTTATTGGTAACTCAAACAATAATACATTTACATTGTTCCCATGCCATAACATGGTAACCCTAATTAATGATTAATTACAAGTCGGGGGAAACAGGGGTGTTACAATCCCCGCCACCTTAAAAGGAACACCATCCTTGGTGTTCTTTCTCAGTAACACCTGTCATGCCTTTCTCATTCAGCCACTTCAGAAGTCTCGACCTTCTTTCTCGGTCAGGTCATTTTTCAAACCCTTAATCTTTGTCACCTACTTTCAATAATTCATGGACAACAAGCACATTAATCATAGTCTCATGCGAAAACATTTTACTGTTGCATAAAAATTTATAGGAAAATTTCATAATCTAGCACAATAATTATCTGCGCAGTTTGTGGATTTGTATCCACATGGTTGTCTTGTTATCCAGGCTCACTATTTTTCCTTGACATACCCATTGTGTGTATGATCCCAATAGTTTACAAGAACTATCAGAGTCTCCTCTTCCTTGCGGTCACTCACCCTCAAAATGCACACCTCCTCTAGTAAATGCGCCCCTCTCCATGTAGCATGCGACCTCCAAAGGATGATGGCTAAACCTCCATGGATAACCTCTCCATGCAAGCTCAACCCAAGCAATGCTTCCTCCTCAAGCCCTCGTACAAGTGTGCCCTCCTCTCCTTGAGAAATGTGCCCTAGCTCTCCTCCTATTCTCCTCTTCTCATAAGTGAAGAATGAATCTCAAAAAATACACTATACCCTCCTTTAGCCTCCTTTGGCCAAGCCCTAAAAGATCAATGGCCTAGATCCAATCTAGCCAAGTCTAATCAATGGGTGAGATCTCATCCAAAAATCTCACTAAGGAAACCCACTTTCCTTAATTGCTTTATGTCTATTAATTCACCCACTTTGTGAATTAATTGTCACTTTATGACTTAAGTGACATATTTCACTTTTGACTTAAATCTCCTAAGTCAAAGTGAAATTAGAATCATAAAGTAAAGTACAAGGGTAATAGTCTCCCCCTTTGTGCTTAGAGACTCATAAGCACATGGGGACCACTTTCCAAGGTACCCAAATCTCAACACCATGCACATATATTTTCATTGCACCTTTATAACGTCATCACAAACAATTCTTAAATTGTGCATGCTAACAATCAAATCACTTTTATCTATTCGATGATACAAGAAAAAGAAAATGTCATTCCTTACACCTGCATCAGTTCAATATATCAACTTTTCAAAATGAAATTCAGATACCAATTGACTTTAATGAATGTGCTAACATTTGTGGCCACATTCATACCCAATGCACCCTTGCATCGATTTCAAGTTATCACTTTTCAAGTTAGGCACTCTTGCCAAGGTGTGTTTGAATTCAACCAACTTATTACCATATGGACTCTTTGTCCATATTTATTATTTTAGTAGAACCATATTTTATGCTCTGAATCGATCACAGCCCTAATATCGTCATTCATGAAACTCTAGGTTTCACATAAATGCCTTTAAGCATTCCTTTGACATCCATATAATGTACTCAAAATTTTCGAAAGGTCCTCCTTCCTCAATGGAGGGTTCATTATCTTCCCTTCATGCAAACATGCACTTCCTCGAAGCAATTCCATGCAATGTGCTAGCTATGAGCACCTTTATTCCCATAGAACCAATCCTCGTGACCACAGTCTAAGACAGAGTGTTAAACTCTATCTTCCTTGACTACCCCGGAGGAACTCCATTTTCTCTCCATGCGACCGAGAGCCGTGACCTCAACTTTATTCTTTTTAGGCGCTATCCCTTCAACTCCCATGTCTGCAAATCGACGGTGTAGATCTGTTTTTCCCAAGATCCAACGGCTGCAAGGGATTGCAGAACCTCAACTAGCTCGCAATTTAATTCTCCTTCTGACCTCCGCAATGAATACCGGCCATCCAATCTACGATCGGATCCCAAACTCAAAACAACGCTATATTGAATTTAAATTACGGGTACAAGTCTCGACGTTAACCCGTGTGCATATGCAATCTCTGCAATGATCGTGGGTCGTCGATCATAGCCCTCGATTGATTTTAACCACAATTTCCAGATAATAATAATGCCAACATAGAAGAGTTTGACCGAGAATTTAGATTGAGAACAGAGCTTCGATGTGCTAAATTCAACCACAGAACCCAATCACTGTATGAGTTTTACACGACATTAACGTGTGGGTTCCCTGCAGGTTCGCCCACCGATCGTTCATGGATCGGCAGTTCCTAGCGATTGCGGAATCCCAATATGCTCACTCTTTATCGGAGATTTCAATCTCCGTAAATCCGAAAAGTGCTCGCCCAACTCTTTTAATCGTGGTCGTTGATTCTCCGCCTCAACGAGATCGACGGCGTTGGTTGATTGCGGGTCATGCATTAGCACGTCCGTTAATTCCACCTTCGCGCTCCGCAATGATCCCCAACCGTCGATCTAATCAAACGACTGTGTTTGATCCGTTAACTCCAGTGGATAGTGAAGTCGATTCGACGACTGCGATCAGTCTTCCCTCCGATGAGCGGCTCACATTCATCTCCTCTATCAAGTTCTTAAGTATCCTAATTCGATCAAGGTTTTCTTCCTGAATCATACTCTACTTGGGTATCTGAGGCATACATCTGCCTTTTCTTAACATGGCTTCAACCAAGCCTATTCAATCAAACGTACTCATTTATTCATTCATTAGTCTTCTATTCACTACATGATGCTTTCAAAAATGTAATCCAGGATTCTTATATATATATATATATAAGCTTGTAGCTCACTGCTTAGTTCTCAGCAGTTATTAAGGTTGTGACTCTGACCTCATGACAGAGTTTTCACACAGTTCTTCCACAGGAAACTCCCTCAGCATGCAACTTCCTTACTGCACGTCCATCACTATCTGTGATGGCCTTAGCCTTGAGTTAGCTTTAGATGTTTACCAAATATTCCCTAAGGAATAGAAACATGCATCTTTGTCATGCACCCAAATTAGGTATCCATACATATTCTGGTTTTGTTAACTTGCATCCATGATGTACTTAACCATATGCATAATCAAAAGTTTGTGTGTAGCTGCCACGGGTATATTTCACAGCCTACATATATCTCTATTCTAAAATTAGTCAACTCATGACTATTCAAACTCATTCTTATGTGATCCTCAAGGCATAATCATTTGCCTCTTATCTTGACAACAGACCATCCTTGTTCATTTACTCTTTCATTTATTTATACTCATCTTTCCAGAGGGAATGGAGTGCATTCCCCTTAAGCTATCACTCAAAACAGAACTTTCATGACTCTTCAAAAATGGAGTCAACCATGCATCCATGGTATTCACTTAATCTTGGCAAGTGCAATTCTTTCCTTACATATCACTCATCAAGGCACCCATATTGTGCCTTTAGTATACATATATCCTTACATCATACATGTGCATCACTTTCACGTTTAATATTATTCATACCTAACCGGTATTACTATCAGGCTTCATATCAAGAATCTTCACAATGCATTAAATCCATGCATTCAAGTATAAACACACACAAACTTAACCAAACATTCATCATGCAAGCTCATTGCTTGCACCCTTTCCATGTCATGCATGCACATGGGCATCTCAGACTTCCAGATCGTCCTCCAAGGATATTGCTGCCATTCTTATGACAAGCCTCATAGGGATACTCAACACTGAGTTTCCCTCTCAGTTGAGAGCTTGCAATCATTCACACGACATCCACATGGAAGTTGAATCTGACATATTCATAACTAGGTTCCCTTTTCATACGATAACAACTAGCAGGAAAACACTCATCTCAACCTCCCTGGAACATTACCCAACTTATAAATACAATCTGGGCAATTATAACCATGCCCAAGGTAAAGAATCAGCCAAACTAGCTTCCAACTGTATCTATATGGCTACCATCCACCACTGGATGTCAATCTGACCCATTGGGCTTCTAGAAGTGCCCCAACACTTCCTTTGCCACAACATACTGGACCAACATTTAGTCAACCATTTTATCTTAATTTTAACAATTTAATGTCTATTACCATTTGGACTATTCCCTTAAAGCCCAAATGCAATTTCGAACTATGTTACTTACTAAGTATCCTAGTTCAGAAATCCAGAGTACCTTTAGGTCAAGATCGGTCTTGACC
>ML776722.1:953604-992453 GCA_009831015.1 Picea engelmannii
CCCCCCCCCCTTGATGCATTTTTGACAATACTTGCAATACATTAGACCTTCAATCATCTCAGCATGAACCCATGCAGCATCTTTAGTTTTTGGGGCCATTGTAAATTTGTAAATGCAAACTCAAAGGCTAAATCAAAGGTGGAATTTGCACAATGCAAGCAATCTGAAAATGCAAAGAACTAACCTTGTCTTAGACTCTTACAAGTTTCAAACCTTCAAACATTCAACAATCAAGATTCAAGATGGAAAATGTTCAACATACCTCTAGAGTCTAATCCAACTCCTCCAAACTTGAAGATGAACTATAGCCTCCTAGTCGAGATGTCAAATCCACCACAAACTGCCCAATAAGCTCCTCAATGTTGCTCTTCAAGAATCAATGTTGCTCCAAAACCCAAATGCTCCCAAATGATGAATGAGAGAGGTGTGAGGCCCTTAGAGGGCGTTGTTATGTCTTTATAGGCTATTGTTAGGGTTTAGAAGGGGTAAGGGCTTTCTAAAAGCAAAAAATATATATTTTTCAGGTCCACGGGCGTGTTTGAGGAAAACCGGACCGTACCGGTCGGTTTATGACGGAACTGGCCGGTTTGGTACCAAACCAGCCAGTTCGGTCATAAATCGGCCGGCCAGTTCGGTTTTTGTCCCGATTCAAACTGGTCCATGAGCTAACCGGTCAAACCGACTAGTTTCGATTCTGGTTTGAAGGTTTTTAAAACATTGTTGTTATTATCATCATCTACATGCAAACTTTGAGTGGCTTGCAGAACCTATATCAGACTTCAAATATCAGGTTCAATTTATAGTTATATTGTGTTGTTATGTATTTTCCATTGTTGATAGTAACATACTTAATACCATAAGCACTTGGTTTCAATTGATATCCTATATTTTTGTGGAAGATTTGTATGTATCATGAGCAGAAAGTCTAAGTTACAATTAGTGTAACCCAATACTTGAAACAAACACAAAAAAATATACCTTATTACCTTGGAAAACACATCAGAAACTAGCAAGACCATTATAGACTCACACATGTGTGCTAATTACCTTATGCCTCATAATTATTATCGTAATAATAAGAATCTAGTTTGAGGTCACAACCTAGCCAGATGCCAAATTGATGTATGAGACCCCCTTGTTTGCGGGACAAGGGACCCCGTTTCTATAGGGATTTGATCACTTAGTCTAAGGAGGTGTACATACCCTACCCCGCTCCGGGTTTGAACCTATGGCCTCCAAGGACAAAACACATGTTCTTAACTGTTAGGCCCACTCAACCTCAAATTGCATCATCACTCTTTTTTTCACAACAAGGGATAACATTTTGATATTAAGAAAGTTGCGGCCAAACCATTGAACGAGGATTTGCAAAATGGTAGGTAGGTATGATAAGCATTACCTAGAAGTCTTCTAGTACACCATCCATCCAAAAAATACTAAGACTATTTGTTTGGCACCAATTGAGTGCAGTGCCATAGGTATACAGCTTCACATATTGGCCTAATATCAACTAAAAACAATAAAATATGCTAGAGAGCTTAAAATAAAAACTAGATACTAAAATGCCTGGAATGAGCTTCAGATCCACTTGCATTGTTGGATCATCGTTTGTCAATGCCATAGGGCAAGTATTGTTGTCATTGATACTAGAAGGAATGCCAAGAGAGATGCCAAAATGTTTTAGAGAGGCTCCAAAGTGATGTGTAGGATAGGGACTAGTATGGTCCACAAAGGCTCCAGGTAAGCCATAATAGGAGTCATAGTCCACGGAGGTGTCCACAACATTAGATAGAGGGGAAGCCATTATTGCTATAGGGAGGTTGAGGTCAACAAAAATGTGCTCTACCAGAGACTGCAATGATGCCAAGGTGGAGGCCATCTCCTCTTATATGTGGGACACCACCTCTCACTCTCTCAAACTAAGGAGGTGTTCCCCAATCTCAATTGCACATTGACCTTGAATCTTGTTATTCTCCAAAAGCTAGTGCTCAAACTCTTCTTTCCATCTATTCCACTACAAGGCCAAATAGGTGACATTTCCATGTGTTTCTTCCACATCGCATCAAACTGCTTTTGTCCCTTCTATAGTTCCTTGAGGTCACAGAGGATGCAACATCAATTGCAGCAATGGCAGTGTGCCATGGCTATGCCCTTGAAGAGACCCAATTCGCACTAGACCAAGGAAATAAATGTTGGAGAACCTTTCAACTTTTTTTGTTGCATGCCAATAATAACCTCTCCATTCGACAAGACCAATATTAAACCTCCACCAGGCCAATTCATCTCGCGTGCAAGATGGACCAACACTATCATATAGTTCATAAGTGCGATGGTATGTGGGAGATAGAGAGGATATGAGCTAGGTCAATACAAATTGCTTTGTGTCCTTCTTGCCACCCTCAAGCATAGACAACTGATGGATAGAGGGTTACAACCTTAACACTAGGACACCTCAAGAATGGATGAACTGCTTTTTTGTTTGAGTGGTGATCAAAGGGACTACAAAAATGGTGAGCTTTGGAATGTCGAGTCTTAGAGAGATTGACTGATTAGAAGGAACCTCCAATTTCATCTATGTTATCCCCATTTCCTAGGGATAACTAAGGAGATGATGTCTCGAGGCCCTCAGGTTGCAGACATGGAGTACCAAGAGATAGATGGATGATAACGTCCACTTGCAAATACAGAGGCCCGCTTCACCACCACAGATCTCAGATTCATCACAATGGTATCCACCACATCAGGGTGCTTCCGAAAGACTTTAGGTCTTGTTCCATGAGGTACAAGCCAGGTATTATGGTGAGTGTCATTTCAATATTTGAGGCATTTGAGCGTAATGCATTTAAAGTTGCTTTTGATTATGCAATGTCTGCTTGGAAGTTATGCTCTTTGCCCTATTTCTCCTTGGTGATTGACATTGTGCCCTAGTAAGTGGTCACCCTTAGGGATGGGTTTGCTACTGGGAGGTCCCCTTGACAACTCATCGTGCCATTCCCAATCATACTTACCACTTTCCACACTTCATCCCCTCGCCTCTTCATCTTTTGACATTTTTGGGTGTACTAACCCAAGAAGGGACTGTCCCTCATTTCATGGGAAGAAGGGGCTGAAGGCCCAGAGGGAATGTAGCTGGAAAAAGATGAAAGCAAAATCATAACCTTCCAGATGCTCGCCCTGTTTCCGTCCTTATACACACCTACAAGCGTGGAGAAGTCTCCAACCCACTTGATGTGTCCTTGGAGACACAAACCTGAATCCAGACGCACTATCACCTCAATCTGGACTCCTTCCGTCCAGGCTCACTCCTAGGGAAGACAAGGGGGGTAGACCTTGTTATCGCACAATTTGTACTTGCCCAAATCCAAAGGCAAGTGAATACTAAATTGGCGTGACAAGGAGGATGTCTTATCACTGTCACCTTAATAAGACACATCTTTCTATTTAGGAGTAGTACCCCAGGGGAGATGTCCCCAATGACTTGGGGGTTTGAGAAGGCGAAGGAAAAAGTATTAAGAAAGTCCCACCCCTCTTACAGGTCACTCTGATCAAAAGTTCCAAGGGTTTTAATGAGATGAAGCAAAATAATACTTAAGTGTACCTGCCCAGAACAAGACAACAAGAAAAGATGTTATTTGCAAGTACCATATGATGTTGGTGCTTCATAAAACCATAGACTTTTGATAAAATGAACAAGCTGATATAAAAGTTGAAGCAATAGAAGTATTTATAACAACAATATATATTTAGCATAGCTACACAATTATGCCTCAATAATACTTCAAAAATAACAAGAAATGATAGCATAAACTTGACCAAATGATAGTAATTGTCAGAAGCAATGATGGCAATGTATAATCAGCTTTAAATCTTGCTTTTAAGATGAATTTGTTGTTGTTATAGATGGCTGTAGCAATCTTTTGCAACAGCAGCAAATTAGTTAGTGAGTTAGTCTAATCTAAAGTTAGAAATAATTAGTAAAAGTCATAAGGAAGATGGTTTAAGAGTTTGTTTGGTCAATCAATCACTTGCAAGGTGTGAACTAGTGCCTTTTAGGGTAAATGGAGTCAAATTTTGTAGCGACAATTCTTAGAGGGAAACAACAAATGATAATAGATGAGCTAAAAGAAAGGGAAGATGATTGAGGTGTTAGTAACCTAAGGCCTCAATATCTAAAATCCTAGAAGGAAAAGATGCTAGGAAGTAGGTAACCCTAGGCCCTAGTGATTTCCTTCTTCTTTAGATCAAACTTGAAATAAATGTATGAAGCTTAATGAAGCAATGATACTAGAGTGCTACAAAGGTAGGGCTCTAGTATATCCTTCAAGGGAGGTGTTCTCTAGCAAAATCAAGTAGGTGAAGAGTTATAAAGAAAATGACAATAACATGTGCTTTTCTCCTAGGGTTTCAAACTAGCAATTTCATAATCTTAGAAATGAATAAGCAAATGCACCATAACCATTCAAAATAAAGAAAGATTGCAGATTTCTACTTACTTCATCAAGAATAATCTAGCCACAAACCCTAGTCCAATAAGCCTTAAAAGAGACCAAATTTCAGACCTCACACTTGTGTGTGTGAAAGATGATGAAAAAATGAGAGTCTTAACTCTCTATTTATACAATATGAATGACCTTTAATTACATTTTAGGTCAAAAAAGGCCAACATGGCCAGTGTAAATCAAAAATCCAATTTTAGATAAAATCAACAATTCAAAACCCTAATTTGCATTTAGGGATGACGTCATGCCCCTCCTAGGGTTGTTGATGATTGTAGCTATGTGAGACATTCTCCAACTTACAAACCTGTGAGATGTGTATCATTGCAGCTATGTGAGTCTTTCTCCAGCTTACAAACCTGAGAGAAAGCCCCTAAGAAGGGTACGTGGTTCCTATCTGAGACAGAGCTGGAACGTAGAGATGACCTCCTCCATTCAGTGAGTTGAGAAGAACTCCAGATGATTCTCCAGTGGGAAAAGGCGATCTGTTGAGTTAGACGTGCATGTGGTTGAGCACAAGGTGAACATGTGAAATCCCAATGTGTTGGGTGCATCGTCATGAGAACAGAAATGAAGATGATGTATTAGTGTCCTCTGAGCAACAAAGTTGACGAGAAACTCCAGATGATTCTCCTGTGTGAGACAAAGGGAAAGAAGATCTGTTGAGTGGACGTGCCTGTGGATGAACACAAGTGAACGTATGAAGAACTGGTTCTTCTGTGTAATGCAGTGAGCCAGAGACATGGACATCCCTATGGATGTGCCCCTAGTGGATGAGCACTAGTGGGTGTATAAGAAACCTTGCTATATTGCTCAAGAGTCAGTCCTGCCTGTAACCCTAATTGTAATGTAAAGGGTACAGGTCGACCCCACCTTAATGTGAATAATAATTAAAGTAAAAGATAATTAATATGGAAAGTATTAATTATATTTTGAGTTATTGAGGTCGGCCCTATTGTGCCAATAGACACATCATTTGATGTGACAAGTCTTATATAAATAAAGGTGAATCCCCATTGAGGAAACACACTTCATTGTATCATCTCATGATTTCAGAAGTTGTGGTCTGAAATAATGAGAATTGCAGCACCCTCTTGTGTGCTAGTTTTGGTGATGGTGTGGGAGGTTTTTCTCTTGAGGAATACAGCAAAGGATTGGTTGCGTTTTCTTCCCTTGTTAAGAAGGGTTTCCCAGGATGCTTCTTCTGTACTTCTGCAAGGATCTTCTTTTTGTGATCTTGGTTTGCTGCAATAGTTATGGTTCAAGTAATTGTTGACAGAAAATTTAAAAGGAATACATGATACATAGCTCACTTAAAATCTAACAAGGGTGACATTATGCCCCATTATGGAACGCTATGCCTCAAAACTGAGACGTTAGGCCTCAAAAACTGTCACACGTGCCAACCAAGCCGTCCTCATGCCAAAACCCTAACTGGATGATGTCAAGGATCAAGATGATGATGTCATGAGCCTTCAAGGGCCAACGTCATGGTGGGAGGGCAAGACCCCCCTAGGTCCAGGCCTGCCAAAGTGTCTCTGGTGGAACGTCCTCCTTTTTCTCTGGTGCAAGCCTCTGGTATCCCTTTGCCCCTGGCTGGGGTCACAACATCCATCTGGTGGGCTTTTAGCCCCATGGAGGTTTGAACTAATCATCTCCCCATATGTACATGTCCGTTGGGCATGGTCTGCAGCAACAACAAGTATGCCCTCCATGGGCTCATAAGTCACAGGGATCATAGCAATGTCAATCACATCTAATAATCAAGTTACCTAAACATGTGCATCAAACCCCCCTTTACCCAGACAAATGCTCAAAGACGTTATGCTATTTAACAAGCCAGGTTTGGAGAGGGTCTCAAGATGTCCTATTGGGCTAATCCTCCTCAGGTGTGGGTTGTTTCCCAGGTGAAGACCAATCTAGGTCATGTAAATGTACGAGATGGTGTAGGGAATGTTTGGGCAAGGGGTGCAGTGATGACTGGGAAATGTAGATCTTACATGTGGGTGCCTCTGTAGAGGGTGAGCTGCACCTTGTCATGGACGCTATTGTTTCCTAGCCCATTCAATGCCTTTTACGCTTTGTCTCATTGTTTTTTCTTTTCAAGAGAATGGTGTTGATTTTATGGTAAGTTGATGTATTTTTAATTTTCTTACTGTTTAGCATAAACTGAACCATAACTACTGCAACAAACCAAGATCACAAGAAGAATAACCATGCACAAGAACACAAGAAGTATCCTGGGAAACCCTTCTCAACAAGGGAAGAAAACCCAGCCAATCCTTTGCTATATTCTCAAGAGAAAGACCTCCCACACCATCACCAAGCACACAAGAGGGTGCTGTAATTTTCATAATTTCAAACCACAACTTCTGAAATCATGAGATTACACAATGATAAGTGTGTTTCATCAATGGGGATTCACCTTTATTTATACAATACCTATCACATCAAATGATGTGTCTATTGGCACAATAGGGCCGACCTCAATAACTTAAAGTATAATTAATAATTACCATATTAATTATCTTTTACTTTATGGTGAGGCTGACCAGTACCCTTTACATCACAATTAGGGTTACAGGTAAGTCTGACTCTTAGACAATATAGCAAGGGATCTCATACACCCACTAGTGCTCAGCCACTAGGGGCATGTCCACATGTGCTCAGCCATAGGGACGTCCAAGTCAACAAATCTCTATCTCACTGCATCTCACGGGAGAAACATCTGGACACACACTCACTAGTGCTCAGGCACTAGGATCACGTTCACCTGTGCTCAGCCACAGGCACATCCTACTCAGCAGATCTCTATCTCACTGCATCTCACAGGAGAATCATCTGGATTATCACATCATCTCAACTCTTTGCACAAAGGAGACCAGTACATCGTTTCATCTCTGTCTCAAAGAGAACGACACACCCAACTCATGGGCTTCCTCACCCTGCACAGGGGCACACAGCGTTCCATCTCCGTCTCAGAGAGGAACCACACACCCATCTCATGGGCACACCCAACTCATGGGCTTCCTCACCCCACATAGGGGCACATAGCATTCCATCTCCGTCTCAGAGAGGAACTACACACCCAACTCATGGGCTTCCTCACCCCACACAGGGGCACACAACGTTCCATCTCCGTCTCAGAGAGGAACAACACACCCATCTCATGGGCACACCCAACTCATGGGCTTCCTCATAGGCCGACTCACTCATTCTGTGTCCTGAAGGATGTCTCACGCAGTTGTAATCATCAACACTCCCTCTCAGCAAGGAGGCATTCTCCATCGGGCCAAGTCTCGTACAAAAGTACTCGAACTTCATCTTGGTTGTAGTCATCAACACTCCCTCTCAGCTAGGGAGGTATTCTCCACCAGGCCAAGTCTCTCACGAAAGTACTCGAACTTCGTCTTGGCAAGCGGTTTGGTGAAGATATCTGCAATCTGCTCATGTGTAGGAAGGTATTGCACGTGTACTGCTTTCCTCTACACCGTGTCTCTAATATAATGATATTTTATCTCAACATGCTTTGATCTATCATGAAACACAAGGTTCTAAGAGAGCTTCACACAGCTCTGGTTATCACAATGAGTAATAATAGGATCCATCTCATGATCAAATAAATTTGCCAGAAGCTTTGAAGCCACATTGCTCCGTGGACTACAACACTCAATGCTATATACTCTGCTTATGCGGTACTCAAGGCCATAGAGCTTTATTTCCTGCTGCACCAGGAAACCATGGCAGACCCCAAGGTAAAACAACAATCGGATGTGCTCTTCTGGTCCACTGCGCTCCATGCCCAATCAACATATCCCTGCAAACTCAAGTCTACACTAGAGGCATATCTCATCCAACTGTGCCTCGTAGATGTCTCAATACATGTTTCGTTGCTATCCAGTGAGTCTGTCTCGGCTGACTCATGAATTGACTAAGTACATTCACTGTATAGCATATATCGGGTAAGGTGTTAACCAGATACATCAGTGATCCAATCAACTGTGGATCAATCTCGTCTGAATCATCATCATTTATTTTCTTCAAATCCATCACCGTCGGTGCAGGCATAGATTTGCATTCTGTCACACTGAACCTTTTTTTTTAATATCCCCACTGTATATTTTCCTTGACTCGAAAAAATCTCATCAGTCCTCTGCCATACTTCTTGTCCCAAGAAGTAGTGCATCATACCCAGATCCTTCATCGCGAAATCAGAAGTAAAACCTTGCTTGTATCCAACAACAAGGATTCCTGAATAAGTCACCAAAATCAAGCTCTTGTCACCAACAATGTAATAATATAGGTTTGGATCAACAACACTCTTGCTGAAGCCCAAACTCATCAAGAATCCATCCATCTTCTCGTACCAAGCACGAGGTGTCTGCTTTAGTCCATACAGGGCTTTCTTCAACCTGTACACATGAGATTTATCGTCGTATATCACGAATCCTTTTGGCTACAAGTCTCACTTTATATTTCTCGACACTTCCATCAGTGACATGTCCCTCTGCAACTTGCAGAGTTTTTCGAGCTTAGACAGGCATTTCGTGGCCTATTGTAAAGTTTCTGGGAATATCAACTGGAGCAACTAGATTAAATAAATGTCTCCCTCTAAACTGCTGAAGGAGAAAAGGTATTGTCTTTTCCTTCTTCTCAAATAGTTTTGACTCCCTCTGAGTCAAGTGACTCCTTCTGAAGTCTGAAGGATAACCATCTTCCTTTGTTGTTAACCTGCCTGGAACAAGCAAACAAACGAAAGGAAACAAGACAAGAATATCTCCTAGAGGAGATTCATGAGTACATCTCTAGAATCAAAACAGTTTAAGGATTGTTGTCACGGTTACAACACCTACTTGTAATGTAGCAACCTTAGAAATGTAGGTTAGAGGCATGATAATTAAAACAATCAAACCTGGAGTCTTCACTTCCAGGCATGATAATTAAAACAATCAAACCTGGAGTCTTCACTTCAAGTGTATTGTTCCTCTGAATGCACTGAGATCCCTCTAGATCCACGATTGCAGCAAAGGTTCCTTCCTCATGCAAGTACCCTTATGACAATGATGCAAATAATATATACAAGTGCATACCTGAGAGTGTACACCAATGAAGATTCTGCTTGCTTGTCAATGTCATGATGAGCAATGACATTCCTTGCTTGTTTAACATAGACTAGCAAGCAAATTATGTTGTTGTAGCTTCCTGTGGCCACCTGCCATTGCTACATTCTATAAACAGACTTGTTTACCCCTGTAGCCACCTTGTACCATACAAGTCTCTACATCAACCTTGTAGTTGCTTTGTCCAGAAGTACACTTCTGTCACTTTCAACAATTGTTGTCCTAACGCTATCAAAATAGTCCTTAACACGTTTGACAATCTTGAAACTTCAATCTTGGATTTCATCATGAACAAGTGCTTGAGCATGTTGACCTAGACTTGACACGTAATGATAAGTTTTGGCAATAACAAACTTGCCAAAAGATTGACCTCAAGACTACAATCAAGGCTTTCTTGTTGTTGTAGATGACATAAGTAATAATGAGAATCTCCTTGCTGTCAACCAATGTCTTGATTGTCTGAAATACCCGTGAACTGCTAGCACAAATATTTAAGACTGAAAACAAAATAAAAAAATAAAACTTCAAGCATTTACTGTTGTTGTCTTTTGGATCTTTACCACAGTCTGAGCTTTTTGGTCTTCGTCCCTACTGTCTCAGATTTGTTTTAAACTTCTACTGAGAATACTCTGAAGTGCTTTTCAACCAGATCTAAAATTTGCTAGTAAAAACTGTGCTAGGTTTGAATTTTCTATATATCGCCTCAGCATAGGAAACAAGAATAGAATTTCAGCAAGTGCATTAGGCAACAAATATATTGCAACAACTAGGATATGTTATCACCATAACAATTTTCTATGGAATACAAGTTTCAGATTTAGCGGAGGGATAAAGTAGTGTGGAGATGCGGCTTGATTTGGAGGACCAGGTTATATCTGGCGGAGAAGGGCCAATATAGTGGAGGCACGGAAGTTGACTAGGCCCGGCGAACCATAGATCTTGAAGCGGCCCAGATCAACGTCCAAGACACATATCGGGCGGCGAGGTAGCGCGGGAGATAATTGTTCGAGGGCGGGCCGGGGAAAATACCACAGTTTCATTTTGTGGACACGTGGTGCGATCAGAGGCATATCGGGCGAAAAGCGATCTACCCAAAACTGGTTTGCCCCACCCCCGATATATAAAAGCGCATATAAAAGGAGGGCCCAAGTCATTATTTTATGATATTTCAAAGCGTTCGAACATTAGAAAATTGGCGCAAATGCTCCATTCGAAACTGAAGCTCAACAGTGAACCAGATTCGAACATTCTCCGCCAATTCACAGGTATTTTTCATTATGGCCACAAAACCTGTCGTTTTATCCATAACAGAGCAAGACCTCGCCTCTAAAGAAGAAGCCCTAATTGATAGGGACTTAGATGTATTTGACACAAAAATAACAGTCTCACCCATTTCCGTGTCCAAATCCAATTTGCTAGACAATGTTGGAAAACGGATACCCTTCCTCGAAGAGGCCCAAGCCTCCATTACTCCTTTATGTCGTAGAAGTCGTTTTCCCTTTCCCAGAGTTCGTAAGTTGGTGTGCAGAACAATATTCGTAGGAAGAAAAGGTCATCTTGAATAAGTTAGGGTCAGAGGTCTTATGCAAAATAGATAGCCCGTCAATTCGACACACCCTCAGTATACCAGATTCTTCCCCCACAGCGTCAGAGACCTTCGAGAAAGAGAAAATGATCACACTCTACAGAGAATGTCCCTCCGAAGTAAAAACCCTATTTCTGCAGACCATTGTTAAGCCTGAACACCATTCTGAGAGTCTATCGTTACCCATCAATGTAGGCATCATGGTTATTGAAGTCCAGTGGGCTTGTTCCATACTTAGTCAAATTCTAGGATTGGATAACAAGAAGTTTGTAGTAGAAGTCATGTTGGGTTTCCTATTGACCTTTTTTCTGTCAAAGTCTAGTCAGTCGGTCTGTATCAGTTTTGAAAAGTTCACCGCTAACAATATGCACCAACAACTAGTAAATTTCAATTCACTGAGACACTTCAGGTACTACATGCACTTGCTGAGAATGTTCTTGGAATCGAATAAGACCAAATTCCCTGAAGCCGCATTCATCTCGACTGAATGCAAAAGGATCACCATGCTTATTTTCATAAACAAGATCATGTCTAGGGTTTATAGTCTCATCTTCGGCATGGACCTGCCAAGGGTTTTGGAAGAAATGAAAAGCTCTTTGCAACCCAATCCAGAGAGCAGGGTGGGAGATTGGATGATGTTCACACACTCTACTGTAATTTGGGTATATGGTTATCAAGAAGGACCTTACGTTTTGCCTGTCTTCCTGACTCCCAGAGTCTTTGCCCTAGAGTTCATTAGACAAAGAATTATTTCGGAGATAGAGCATTTTCTGAAAACGCACAAGACATCTATCTTAAAATTTCCTTTCATAATAGGGCCCTTTGTGGTAAAGACCAGGTCCTGTTTACCTCAGATCCAAGCCAAACTCAGTGGATTCAGGTTTACACAGTTACAAGGGAGGAAATATGATCCCCATCAGATCATATCTAAGAGAAGACTGATGAGCAGACAAAGCCCCTACGAGCATGAGCATGTGGAAGGATTTGATGAACTGGCTAATCGGGAAACATGTGCAAATATGGAAGTCACTTTGCAACCTGATCAGACATAACAAATAGAGTCTACCCCTCAGCAAATTCAGACATAGAAAACTTCCCAAAGGTTGATTGTTAAAGCTCCAAAGATGAGTGTTTATAATAAGAGGAGCAATTCAGAGGCACTGGGTGCCAGTTGTCAGCAAAATATTCTCAAGAAAATGAAAATCACACCATCCTCTCAGATAGTGGACATGGAAGAAGAACCTAAAGAGAAAACGAGCATGGAAATGGTGGAAAAGTGCAACCAAGAACGAAGAGGTTGGTACAGGAAGCATGCCACAGAGTGAAAGCATCTCAAGGATTTTCAGCAGCAAGAAACATGTATTTGGCAAGACACCTGGGGCAGTCTACCAATCCAAAGAAGACATAATGAACCAGTATGTTGTGAAGGGAGGTATGGCCAATAGTGAAATAAGAGACTTGTTGCCCAAGGTAGAGAAGATCTCCCAGCATAAGGCTTCCCTGTTTTCAGTCAGGGATGTGGAAAGAAAGACTTTTAACATAGCAATAGCAGATGATGATAAAGTGTCTAAAATCAAGATGCATTATGAAAATATTGGTGCCCCAGACAAAGTAAAGGTCAGTGACATGCTATATTCAGACTACCTGAGTTTAAGTCTGAGGGTTTCAAGACTGACAACACATGCACTAAAATTAGATGGACAATTGAAGTAGGAGAAAGCATCCTGCAAAGCCTGGCTGACACAGGTCAAAAGATTGGAATTTGAAGACCCTCAAGGGGTAAAGGCTTCTTTAGATGAGAAAGAGAAGATGATCCAAAGCCTAAAGAAGAAGTTGATGATGTCCTCCACAGAACATCCACAGACAGCAGAGCTAGCTGCTCTAGAGCCAGAAAAGGAGACATTTAGACAAGAAGCACTAAATTACAAAGCTAAAGTGTTGCAGCTAGAAAAAGAGAAAGAGAATTGGTCACAAGGACAAGTAGCAACATCAGATATGGTTGTCATTGTACCTTCTAATACAGAAGCTGGATCAAGCACTGATGGATTGGTTCAGGCTATGTCCCAAATAAACTTAAAGACAGGGGAGATCAAGAACCTTAAGGAGGTCATAGAAAAGCTGCAGCAAGAAACGAAAATGAAGGAAGAAAAGATGGCCCAATTTCTTGTAGGAATAGACGTTTGTCAAGCATTGCCTGTGGCCCAGATTGGAATCCAAACACATGTGCCAATGTCCAATGATATACTTGACATGGTAAGCAAAAGGGAGGGAGCAATCATTACCAAAGAGAAAGAAGTCAAGCAATTTCACTTAAGCAAGGACCAGTGTGAAATACATACAGCAGCCTGGCGACCAAAAGAAGAAATGTTCCATCCTTTGGTCTTGTGCAGGGAAAACATGGTAAAGTTCCAGAACAGAGAAAGGGGAGTAAAATGTTTATGATTCTGATATGTTTTTGCTTAGACCCAGATCCTCTAACCTTTGGTACATGGTCTGGACTCTGTCTATGATCTGAATAGTATTTGTTTGAGAAGCATGTCTAACAAGACAAGAAGTGTAAATTTCTAGCTTATCTATATAATAAAATTGATCAAGTTACTGAAAAATATGGTTGACTGCAAAAGGCAATTTTTATAGGGAAAGCACAATAACCCTTCCATATATGAATGGAACAATAAGTGAGAACATGGGACCCACGAACACCTACCAAAGGTTAGAAATTAATTAACACACCATGACCCCCAGAATAAGATGTGATATAAACTAGTCATATATATATATATAAGAGTGAATAGGAAAAGCAACCATGATTACCTCCATGGTATTATCTATGTAACAAAGTGGTTACCTTAGTTTGTTTGAAAGCTAACATTCGCCGATATTGATGCCGTGCTTCTGGATATTGGATCATAGACTGAACCCGTGCAAGAGCCTTTTCTATACCAGCTTCAGTTTGCTTTCTTGCAGCTCGCAAAAAATTATATTCATCATTTTCAATGTGATCAGCAACTGGTGCACGTGAATCTTCAATAACTTTATCTGCTCGAAAACCACGCAATCCAACTCCCTTACGTCTCCAACGCAAGATTGCTTTTTCCACAATCCCAACTGACCAAATGATCTTTCTGTAATTTTTCCTGACCTGATGCCCTCTTACATGTGCCTGTATAACACAAAAGAGGTTAGAGAGCTATTTTTACATTTTTCATGAAATAAGCTAGAATAATACTAAATAACCAACAAAATCATCCCAATATGATTTGGAAGTAGACGATTCATCAACATGAATAACATCACCACAAAATATATTTACTTCCCTCCTGTGTGAAATCTCCAGCATAATAAATTTAAACAAAGATCACGGGGCTATTTCCTCGATGAACATCAAGGAGCCACCAGTCAATATTGCATAAATATAATACTCATCCCGGTTTATTCAAGTTCCATTTACATGCCACCAAATGCATCATATTTGATTCAACCTTAAAGCATTTATATGACAAGAATATTATTGGTGATTCTATAGATTTTCAAAGTCTACCTTCTAGTTTTAAAAGAGTTATATATATTTTAAAATAAATTATTTTTAAGTTTCAGCAGCTCCTTGGATGTTATTTCCTTATGCATCATTCATGTGTCCATCGATTCTGTAAAAATTTTCCGTAGAGAAACAGGGATGGGGTTTCCTATGAACATCACTATAAATCTAGAACGAACCTAACTGGCACAAAAACAATTCAAAACAGCGTAAATCACCTCCCAAACCTGCACTTCAAATTACAAAGCCCTGAAAACAAATGCAACCCTAGGGGTACTCAGGAAGGTTACCCAATGTCACTTCAGTAATACTTCCTCTCACTTTGGGCCAGCTCTTCTCCATCTCAAGGGGGGAAACCCTAAGAAAGACTGATATTCTTTGTTATAAATGGGTAAAGAATAGATCAGTGCCAATCCAATTGGGTGATGGAGTTAGGGTAAGATTCAAGAGGGTTCGATTTAAAGTGAATGGAGCTGCAACTAGGCTGTTAATAACATCTACTAATTAACCAAATAGAATTCATCAATATGCAGAAATAAAGAAAGGGCCCTTCCAAAGGTGCGCCTTACCAAACCATTACAGATCAGCAATAAAGATGTGTGATCAGAACAAATAAACAAAGCAGCAGCCTCTCAGATAGTAGAAATGACAGCAGCAAAACACTATATTGATCAATGAATAACAAGAAGTAAGGAGGATTTAACCTCAACCTTAACTCTTCTTTATGGACCAAAATAGCCCTTCCACAAAAGGTCTTTACAGCAGATTTATAAAAGCAACTTCAGCAACAGAATTCAGCCATAAAAGATGAAAAGATGATGATAAACCTCACATAGAATAAACCCTTAACTTGTAGACCTTGTGGACAGTTTCATGAGGAATCAACTTGCCAAGTCTTTCTTCAAGTTTGTAGTGAAATGGGACCTTATAGACCAGAAAATGAACAAGTAAATATGTTTGGCCATGAGTATAATGTTGGCATGTATGAATGGATGGATTTGATGGAGCATAGTGAGGGGGTAAGTTGCATGAATAATGTTGTTGTGGATAAGGCAACAGAAAAGTTTGGTCCTAAGCCTACTCCACAACAAGTGTCAGAAATGGCTAGATATAGAGGCATTACTTATCAAAGGAATGGAAACAATAATCAGGATAGGCCTCAAGGAAGTATTTTGGGAATACCTCCTCCCCCTCCTAAAACAATGGTTCACACAAGTTCAGATTTAAATATTGACTTAGTAGGGTGGCTAAATAATGCAAAGATGTTGGTACCTGTGTCAAAAACAATGAATATTCCATCTCAAAGGGAGAAGTTACTCAAAGCTATAAAAAATCCTTCTCAGAACAATGTTGACATTCCACCAGCAGTGGCTTACCAGGATGCACCTGTTATTTTGCAGAATATGGATAGAAGAAATGAAAAGAATGGACCATTTTACCTCTCTTTGCTCATGAATGATTATATTCTTCACAATTGTATGCTTGATTCCGGAGCAAGCTCAAATGTTATGACTAAGAAAGTAATGCAACAAATAAACTTAAAGATCTCAAGACCTTATCATAACATTTTTGCCATGCATAGCAAGATGATTAAGGTGCATGGTTCGATTAAAGGCTTACAAGTACACTTGGCTGCATTCCCAGACATCATGATAGAGATGTGTTAGAATTAGTAGAGGGGCTGCGGCTCAATTTGAGGGACAGATCTGCATAGGAGAGAGGTAGCGGCAGCTTAGGAAGGAGAGATGGCAGCTACACTTCACTGCTCATGAGTTAAGACAGCAGAACAGGTAGAGAAGGGCCGAGCCACCACACAAAACTCAGCACAGTTACAACAAGGGAAGCCGCACCACACTAGTCTTCAAGGGTAGCCGCAGCAACACAGTCCAAGGGGAGCCGCACCACACTAGTCCTCAAGGGGAGCCGCAGCAACACAACAAACACTCCAACAGCAAATGAAAAGAGGGCCGCAGCAGGAGAGAGGATCCGCTCACCTTAGAAACTCAAGAGCATAAAAATAAAAGTGTGTGATGTGAAGGGTAGAGGGTAGGTTATTTATAGTTTAGGCTAGGGCACAAATAAAAGTAAAGTTTAAATTAAAATGTTAATTATAACATGTTTAAATTAATTTAGCTGCCATCTCTCCTTCCTAAGCTGCCGCTACCTCTCTCCTATGCAGATCCGTCCCTCAAATTGAGTCGGAGCCCCTCTACTAATTCTAACATGGTATCAGAGCTAAGGGTGTGAAGAGAGCTCAAGGATCTAATCTTGAGCCTACACAGATCCACTTTGTTAGGGTTGTTTTGCAGATATCAGTCATCTAAACTAACTCAGATCTAAGCATGGCTTCTTCATCAGTTAAAGTTGAAGACAGACTTGTAGGGGCTGCAAACTTTAATGCTTGGAAATACAAAATAATTAACATTCTTAAAGAGAATGATCTAGAAGATTTTATCTCTAGGGAAATTGAAGAACCTACCACAAACACAGCAAGGGCAGCATATAAAAGAAAACAAACCAAGGCTAAAAGAATCATTTTTTATTCTATCAAGAACAACATGATGCCCATCATTGGTCATCTAAGGACTGCCAAAGATTGTTTTGATGCTTTGGCAAACCTCTATGAGAAGAAGGCACCTACTCAGAAAAGAATTTTGAAGAAACAATTACGTACCTTGAAAATGGGAAAGGATGATACAGTTGCCACCTTCTCCAAAATTGCTCAAACCAAAGATCAGCTTATTGCAATAGGAGTTCCGGTAGATGATGATGACCTTGTTCAAACAGCATTTGATGGACTTCCTGATACTTGGGGAGTTTTTCTTGCATCCGTGAATGGAAGAGAATCCCAACCTAATTTTGAAAGATTGTGGCATGACTGCTTAGAAGAAGAAGGAAGACTAAACAGCAGAAATGACTATCCAATTCTGAAAGATCATGCCCTTGCAGCAAAGACCAAAAAATGGAAGAAGTTCCCTAAGTCAAAAGGCAAAGGTAAGAAACCCCAAGGTAAGCTATCTCATCTCAATCCTCATTTATCTAAAGTTAAATGCTTTAACTGCAATAAGCTAGGACATTATGCAAGAGATTGCAGGAGTCCTCCCTCTCAGCAGAAAAGAAGAGGAAGATTTCAAGCCTCAGTTGCCACTAAAGAGGCTAAACCCCAAGAGGAGCCTCAAAGAAGACAAACCAAAGCTGCCACCAAAGAGCAAGAACAACATAAGGAATACGATCTCATCTCAGCTCTTTCCGGCACTATCACCAAGTCAGAGAAGATTTAGGTAATAGACAGCGATGCTTCCAGACACATGACAGGCTTCAAACAAAACCTTGCAAACTATCAAGACAATAAATACAAGGCAAAGGTTGCACTAGGTGATGATGGCACCTATGACATAAAAGGTTTTGGCTCTACCTCTTTCCGGTTTCACTTAGGTAACATCTTTCACATTGATGAAATTATTTATGTACCTGGTCTAAAGAAAAATTTAATCTCTGTTCCAGTTTTAGAAAGTAAAGGTTATTCAGTAGCTTTCTCCAAAGGAAAGGCCCTCTTATGGTCCTCAAATGAAGATTTAAGTACTGCTATAACCATTGGAACTCATGAGAGTGGACTTTATAAGATTTCAGGTCAGGTTATTCAAGCTCTAGTTCATGAGACGATTAATCCCTGCGAGCTTTGGCACAGGAGACTTGGACACCTCAATTACAATGCACTTCCAAGTTTGTAAAAGATGGTGACAGGTATGCCAGTGTTTTCTGTTGAGCATGATAGTGTTTGTAAAGGTTGTTCACTTGGTAAAAACATAAAGAAACCCTATCCTCTCAGTAATAGAAAATCAAAAGGAATTTTGGATTTAATTCATTCTGACCTTTGTGGGCCCATGTCTGCACCCTCTATGAATGGTTGCATTTATTATTTCATTTTTATTGATGATTGTTCGCGTAAAACTTGGATTTACTTCTTAAAAACTAAAGATGAATCTTTTAGCAGATTTCAAGATTTCAAGAATCTTGTTGAAAATCAAACAGGAAGACACAACCGAGTTTTTAGAATAGATAACGGTAAGCAATTTGACTCATGTCAAGCCTCTGGAATTAAGAGGGAGCTAACTATACCTTACAACCCTCAGCAGAATGGGGTTGCTAAAAGAAAGAATAGAACTATTTGTGAAGCAGCCAAGGCTATGATGCATGATCAAAACTTACCTCTATCACTTTGGGCTAAGGCTGCCAGTACTACAGTCTACATTCAAAATAGATGTCCTCACAAAGCCCTTGAAGCGAAAACTCCTAAAGAAGTTTTCACTGGATGTAAGCCCTCAGTTGATCATTTAAGAATCTTTGGCAGCCCAGTTTATATACACATTCCAAAAGAGAAGAGGACCAAACTAGAGCCCTCCGGTAAGAAAGGAACTTTTGTGGGATACAGTGAGACCTCAAAAGCTTACAGGATTTATATCCCTGACCAAAAGTTCATCGAAGTAAGCAGAGACGTGACTTTTCATGAAGAAACAGCTTTTCGTCGGGCCAGAGAACTTCCATGTGATTCAGAGGAGCAAGAAGCTCCACTACTTGATTCTCCAGATTCTCCTCTTCCAGATGAGCAGAGGGAGGAAACCTCAAAACTTCTAGCAGATCCCTCAAGGGACACTATTGAGTTTCCAATGGAAATACCTCCTACTAAAAGGAAACCAGCCTGGTGTCGGGAGATATTGAAAAAGCAGAAAAGCATTCAGCTCCTAAGGGCACCTTCAGAGAAAGCAAGAAACCAGATAAGTACTCTGGTCTCATAGCTCATTTAAATACTGTAATTGATTCAGAACCTTCCACATTTTTTGATGCCTCCAAACATCAAGTATAGAAAGATGCCATGAATGAAAAATATGATTCTATTTTAAAGAATGATGTATGGACCGTAGTTCCTAGACCTCATGGCAAATCTATAGTAACTTCAAAATGGCTTTATAAGAGAAAGCATGCAGCAGATGGCAGCATTGAGAAATACAAGGTGAGATTTGTGGCTCCTGGTTTCTCTGAAAAAGAAGGAATTGACTTAGACGAGATTTTTGCTCCAGTTGCCAGGTATACTTCAATTAGGATTATTATCTCACTTGCAGCAATTTTTGGTTGGAAACTTCACCCGATGGGCGTTAAGACTACTTTTCTTAACGGTGAAGTTAAGCAAGAAGTATACATTGAGCAACCAGAAGGTTTCGGGATACATGATAAAGGATCTCATGTGTGCAAACTCAAGAAAGCCTTGTATGGGTTGTAACAAGCTCCAAGAGCTTGGTATGGTAGAATAGACAGTTTTCTACAAAGTCTTGGATTCTCCAAGAGCATAGCAGATCCAAATCTTTATATAAAGATTGTTCAAAATCATCCAGTTATCCTAGTCTTATACGTGGATGGTCTGTTCCTCACTAGAGAGGAAAACTTGATAGCTCAGAATAAGAGGGAGCTTTCTGAAGAATTTGAAATGAAAGACTTGAGGCTCATGCACTATTTTTTGGGCTTGGAGGTTTGGCAGAAACCAGGAGAGATCTTTCTCTCACAGGGTAAATATGCAGTTGATATACTTCGCAGATTTGGCATGATGGACTGCATGTCCATGACAACTCCAATGATCTCTAACCTAAAGAAACTAGAAAAGCAAGTTACAGGTTGAGATCCAGAAGACCCCACTGTATATCAGCAGATCATTGGATCTTTGATGTATCTCGTACACACGAGACCAGCCATCTGTTATGCGGTAAATGCTCTTAGCCAGTTCATGTGTGAACCAAAGCACATACATATGGTTGTTGTAAAACACATTCTGAGATATGTTCGGAGAACTATAGCTTATGGTCTCAAATACACCTCCAGTGGAGGTGTAATGCTCCATGGTTTTACAGATTCAGATTGGATGGGCAGTACAGTGGATCGAAAGAGTACTTCCGGATATTGCTTCAGTTTGGGTTCAGCAATGATTTCCTGGTCCAGCAGGAAACAGGGCTCCATAGCCCAAAGCACTACAAAAGCAGAATACATTGCTGCTAGTGTTGCTGGAAAAGAAGCAGTGTGGCTCCGAAAGCTACTCTCAGACTTGTTCAGTTCAGAGCTTGAACCCACAGTCATTCACTGTGACAATCAGAGTTGTATAAAGCTCACTAAGAACTAATGTTTCACGACAGATCGAAACACATTGAGATGAGATATCACTATGTCTGGGACATGGTTCAGAAGAACGTTCTCAACATTCAGTATGTTCTGACGGCAGAACAAACAGCAGATATTTTCACCAAGCCACTGTCCCTAACAAAGTTTGTATACTTTCATGACAAGCTTGGTGTAGCTGAGAATGCCTCTCTTGCTAAGAGGGAGTGTTAAATTTATAGCAGCTGCAAGAGCCATTCTCCGGGAGGATGGCAAAGACCCTAGCCGAGATCTAGGGCCCCCAGTGCACTCCTGGGGTACTTGGTCTGGGACCAAACAGTCAATGCCATGGCAAAAGACCCTAGTTGTGAACTAGGGCCCCCGGTACTCTCCTGGGGTTCTTGGTTTGGGACCAAGCAGTAAAGACCCCTGAGAGAGCCCCCAGTATCTGACTGGGGTTCTTGGTCTGGGACCAAGCAGTAAAGACCCATGAGAGAGCCCCCAGTATCTGACTGGGGTTCTTGGTCTGGGACCAAGCAGTAAAGACCCCTGAGAGAGCCCCCAGTATCTGACTGGGGTTCTTGGTCTGGGACCAAGCAGTTAAAGCCCCTAGATATGTCTAGGGCCCCTGGACATGGTCCAGGGTACCCATGCCTGGGGCATGGGTTGATCCTTGGTCTTGTACCTTGGTGGATAAGACCCCAGAAATGTTCTGGGGCAACTTGATCCTTGATCAGGTATTTTGTTGGTGTATGACCCTCCTTGAAGGTGGGCATGACCACATGAGGGATGTATCCCATATGCAATGATGATAAAGTTAATAAGGTCACCTTGAATATGAATGGACGAGTATTGCCACCAAGCTACCCCACCTAAACCCTCCTTTACCCTTGTTTGTGCTGGTTTGGGGTTTTGTTGTTTTTGTCTTGAGGGTTAAAGTAAAGTTTAAATTAAAATGTTAATTATAACATGTTTAAAATAATTTAATTTAAACATGTTATTTTTAATTTAATTTCTTTTATTTGTGCCCTAGCCTAAACTATAAATAACCTACCCTCTACCCTTCACATCACACACTTTTATTTTTATGCTCTTGAGTTTCTAAGGTGAGCGGATCCTCTCTCCTGCTGCGGCCCTCTTTTCATTTGTTGTTGGAGTGTTTGTTGTGTTGTTGCGGCTCCCCTTGAGGACTAGTGTGGTGCGGCTCCCCTTGAAGACTAGTGTGGTTCAGCTTCCCTTGTTGTAACTGTGTTGAGTTTTGTGTGGTGGATCGGCCCTTCTCTACCTGTTTTGTTGTCTTAACTCATGAGCAGTGAAGTGTAGTTGTCGTCTCTCCTTCCTAAGCTGCCGCTACCTCTCTCCTATGCAGATCTGTCCCTCAAATTGAGCCGCAACCCCTCTACTGATTTGTTAAGGCTGTCGTAACTATCAGTGTGCATGAGGGTTTGATCTTAGAAACTGTGCATGAGGGTCTTGATCACAGAAACTATGTATGGGGGTTTGATTATAGAAATTTCCTGTGTGAAGTCTAAGTAGCTTTTCTTCTTGGTGGCAAGAAAGTCTATTCTTATCTTGGCAAGAGATCCAACCTATATGGTGGATCTATGACTCTGAATTTTCTCTGAGCATAATTACAAATGGTACTGCATCTCTAGTGTGTGGCTGTGACCTCTTCAGAAGTAAGACTTCAAGGCAAGGTAAGTTATTTATTCAGTTTATCATTATCAGATCTGGATTTTGTTTTGAGTTTTGTTTTGATCTGTCTAGATATATATATCAGCATTGAATGTTATAGGTTATCAAATCTGGACTGTATCTTGAGTTTGGTTCTTACTCTTTGTTTCAGAAGTTGTTATATTACTCATAATTAGATTTGTGTTCATTTTGAGTTTAGATCTGTATGAGAATTTCACCAGCATTATAGATCAAAATTGATCTACCTTTTAACTATATCTAATCTAGCTTAGATCTGAGCACACATGTGTGTTTTCTCTGTTCAAGTAGTGTAGATTTGTTTTCTGGATATAAGATCTAGTTGTTATTCTCACTGTAATTTAAAATAACACTTCGTTTCAGCTTTACTGCCCTAATTCTAACAAGATGGACATAGTTGTGATTGATGTACCTAATGCTTGGGGTATGTTGTTATCAAGAAAGACAACTGCAGATTTGGGTGGTAATTTGCAAATGGATTTAACTTATGCCACCATTCCAAATCCAAATGGTTCCATGATTACATTAAACAAGGAGTTGGAAAGAAAGTACCATGTTGAGGATCCTAGCAATCCCACAAATAATATTGTGTATCATGAACTAGAGATGGGATGTTATGAGATAGAATCTAACCCCATGACATCTACCAAGATGGAACTTAAAGGCGAATCCCCAAACATTTTTAGTGTTTGGGACACAATGGATTCTTTTGATGGGATTTTTCTTGAGGAAGATTTGGGTAAAATGAATAATGATATGACTCCTTCAAAATTAGATACTGAGTTGGAATTGTCGGTTGGAAATGTGTCATCAACTCACCAGTCATCAGAGGAATTAGTTAGATGTCAGAAAGGATCAAATGGAATTCTGGGGCCAACTCCTCCTTATGTTCTAGCAAGTCTAGTTGAAGATCATGAGGATGATAATAAGGTTAGTAATGATAGTATGAGATATAGCATCCCTATGAAGAGGTATGCCAAGCCTTTCAAAGAAAAATTGAGTTCAAAATCTTTTCACTTGGCACCTATGAAACTTCATCAGAAATGTTTTAAGGAGGATTGTCCCAAATGGCCTAAGGTTAGAAACAGGGATTCACATGAGAACAGCAGAAAACATGATAAAGTGTATCAGTCTTCTAGCAACTCATCTCAGCTAGTAGGATGACATAAAATCAGACATGCTAGTGAGAGGACTCCCCCTTGAAGTAATTTTTCACATGGCAACTTGGTGTCCAAGGGGATACCCTTTGCAATGTATTTCTAACCCTTCTTCTTTATTTAAGTTTTGTATTATTTTATTTTATTGTGTAATTATGTTACTTATGTTATTCATTGTATCATAGTTTCATTTTGTAATTGTTGTACAATAGTAATTTCATTTATGTGATTATTGTTTATAGCATTTCATTTGTTTATTTGTTTTATACATGTATTTATGTTGGGTATTGGTGAGCACTCTATTTTGTAGATTCTAAAGTTCTCGTATGCTTTCCTTCCCAAAGAAAGATCCAACACACATCCCCATGTGGAGCCAGATGTTGACCACCCATTTCAACTAGGGGGTCAACTCCATGTGTCATGAAGCTATGTACCTGATGGTGCAACCAAGTTGAAGAATTACTGGTTCTGCAAGGCAATTTTTTCCCCCGCACTTCTTTTTGTAATTGGAATCTCCGCTCCTCTGCGTGGGATAATAATGTAATGGGTCTGCATGGATCATATTATAGGTTAGTTTCCTAGGACTTTATCATTAGGGAAGTCCTTTTATCGAGTGTTTTTTTTTCCTCGGGTAATTAATTTGGCCTAACCAGCCATTTTAATTACCCTTGAGTTTTTCACTCCCACAATAATCCTCCAAAGTGGTGAAAGGTGTTCTAATGATCAAGCCCAATGGGTGACTAGGGTCTAGGAATATTGTAAATGACCATGCTAGACATCTCCTAGAGTCTTGCGGAATTCCGTCAAGTCAAAGTAGTTTTTTTAATTTTTTAAAATTACCCAATTAATGGTAATTTTAATTAATTTTGATGTAAAACTGTAAAAACTAGGTCCTTGGAGATTTTGATAGGGGTGTGAGTACTCAAAAGAAATGGAATGAGGACCCCTACACCCTTGGACCAAGTTTCAACTTAATTGGACAAGTTTTGCTAGGCCATTGTCCATGAAGAGTCCAAGTCAGTGCAAGTCAGCAATTTAATTGCTTTAAATTGACAAACTCAAAATGTCATTTTTGTAAAAAATGAGCAAAAAGAGTTGAGAAAGAGTGGAAAAGATTTCCTAAGCTTTTTCCTAAGTTAGAAAACCACTTTTCTAGCCTAACCCAACCCCCCTTTACTTATCCTGTTGAAATTACTAAGACAACTGAGAGGGGGGGTGAATCAGTGGTTACTGTTCTTAAACAATTTATGACTATTCAAACAAGTTTTTTTAATCTCTTCCAAGTGACCATCAATATTATACAAGATATGAGCAACATAAATAATGAACATCAATCACACATAAGATATACACAGAGACAAATTTTCACGAGGAAACCCATAAAGAGAGAAAACCTCTTCTTCTTCGAATGATAGGCAGTCTTTTAAATTATGTACATCATCTATCTTTGAGCACCAACTCAATGTGAGGCTATTACCTATGTTTTACAAGCTTCAACTTGTTGAGATCACCAACCCTCTGATTTCTCTAGCACCCACTAGAAGGAAGCACCAACTCCCTGATTTCTCTAGCACCCACTAGAAGGAAGCACCAACTCCCTGAGTGTTCTAGCACCAACTGGATGGAAGTACCTACTTCCACTTATACAAGCACCAACTTGCATACAAAAAACTTTGTGTTTTCCCAAGCACCACCCTGCCACCTTGTTTTCTAGCCACAACTAGATGAAAGCTTCAACTTCCAGTATTCAAGCACCAACTTGAATAACAGAGGACTACAGTCCTCCCTAGTACCACCCTACCTCCCTGATTATAAATAAATGATTGAATAACAAACAATACAGATATATCAATTCTTACCACTTCTTCTTTGTTCTGCACTTCTTCTCTGCTTCACTATTCTTCTACTCTGTTCATACTTGACTTGACTTGTTGTCTCTTTCTATCTGTTCTTTCTCTGTTCCTCTCAAGCTCTTTGGTGTGTTCATTCTGCTCTCTTCACCTTTTCTGTTCTGTTCAACTTCTATTTCTCATCTCTGAGTTTGATCTCACACTGTGAGTACTGTGATTTTTCTTTCTCCCAATTCAATTCATTTTTCAGTGAGAATAGCCAACCTCACACAATCATGACATTTCTCTTTTTATGCTCTCCACCAGTTCAGTTACACCTCAAATCTCCAAAGAAACGCATCAGCTATCGAATCGCCAAACGTCCAAGAACTATGATTCAGTTCTTCTAACTGAATCGTAACTGAACAATTAACCGTGAAGTGAAATAGTAGCCCTTCGATCAAATTCCCAAATAATCAGCACCGTTGGATTACATCTGCAGGGTTTCGCGTTTATCCCATATGACCACTGGTTGTGACCGAATGTTAAACATAAAGTGATTTCGCAATTTCGCGTTTCGGGTGATCTTGTGATGAGACATCTCGACTCTCCCATGTCACGATCTCTGAAATGTAGCTTAGTTGAGCTAGCTCCTTCCTCTCATATGACCACCAATTATGACTAAGCGCTTATCCAGAAGGCACTTCACGACTCGCAACTTCGGGGATCTTGGTATGAGGTGTCTCGACTCTCCCAAGTCGCGATATCCGAAATACTCCATATCGGATCAACGGTTCAGATCTCTCCCTTTGATGGACGGCTGTGACCATGTCGCAATTTCGTGTTTCGCGATTTCCTGTTGTGAGTTGCCTCATAACTCCCAACTTGCGAAACTCTGAAATGGAGCTTAGCAACGTGCTAGCTCCTCCCTTCATCTTTCGACGATGTGACCTTGGCTCTGATCACGGGCCAAACATTCAAGCGCTTCGCTTGTCAGATCAACGGTCCAGAACTTTGGTGATCCGACGATCCAGATCATTTCGCATCTTCGCATGTTGCGAGTTCCTGTGTCATATTCCTTTGACTCCTCCAATGTGCAAGTCAGCGAAATGCCAATCGCTCGCCATGTGTCCTCTGGCTTCAACGGCCAGGATTTTTTCACGACTTCGCGTCTCGTCTCCCTAGAAAATCAACGGTCCAGATCTCTCCGTGATCCGATGGTTGTTGGTCCTCGACGCTCAGATCCAACGTCTGAGATTTGATCTCCTCTTCTGTGCGCTCCTCCTATCTGAATTCAGATCTGACGACCATCGGGAATTCGGGATGGGTGATCCAACAATCATTGTTGCTCCTCCTCATGAGCTTACACTTCTGTTCTTGCCATGCCATTATCGCTGCGCTACTGATCTTGCTATCATCGGCAACCAAGTATACTCTCGTCGTGTTGATCTTGCCATCAATGACAAACAAGCATACTCTGCCTTCTATCTGTAAATATGCCAACATATCCACACTCACAGCCACTCATCCCCCTAGGGAGGTTGCACCCCCCTTGGTGAGGAAACCATGCAAAGTGAACAATTAAAAGGTGAAACACCCTATCCTCCTAAGTGCACCTTACTAGTGATCTAATTTGATGTTGGACTTAATGAAAAGGTGTTTCACAAACCCTCACAAACCCTAGACTACCAAAACCCTAAAAGTGCATCCTCTTGCGATGGTGAGTTCTCTTGCATGAGTGACACTTGGAGCTCATCCAAGAGGGGTCACTCTTGCCTCCCAAGTATAAAAGAAAGCATCGCCTCCCTAATTTTACACATCTATTCTCAGTGTACTGTTACTATGCCCAAATCTCTCCCACTCCTCTCCCATTCTTCTCTCTTTCTCCCATTTGCTCTTGCTCTTGTGTAAATCTTGCTGCAAGTATTTGCAGCAATCTTTTTCTATTGAATAAAGAAATCTTTGGAGGATCCATGGTGGATTGAGAGTCTTCTTCGTGACATCTTGCTTATTGGAGGTGATATTGTTGGGTTTACTTTGTGTATGAATTTTGGTTATAGATCTAGAGTAGAAACCCCAAGCAAAGTATTTTGCTTGGGTAGATCTACGATAGTATTATTGTAGATCTAGTGAGTAGTTTTTTGGGATTTTGCAAAGTATTTTGTTTCCTCTTTTAAGATCTACTCACATTTACTCTGTTTTGTAGCTTTGATGCACCAGTTTTGCAGGTCACCCAAGGGTTTTGTGGACAAATTTCAGATCTAGAAATTTGTCCCTTCACCCAACTCAAGCCTCTAAAAATTTCTGCAATTATTTTTTGTACATTTTCATACTTATTTTGGGCATTCTAACTCTCTTGAATAGATCTTTTAAATACATTTTACTTGCTGATTTTTACACAGAAAGTTTTTGTCTTCACTATCAGATAGGTGGTAGTGTCATACTGCTACATGCTCGTGGTCATTGTTATCCCCTACCCTAGGGATAACTAAGGAGATCATGTCTCGAGGCCCAAGGATCCTAGACATGGAGTGCACAGAGCCAGATGACTTGAGTATGGCCCCGAAGGGCCCTCTTTTCTTCAGTGAAGCCCATTTATCAGCAGCAACAGTATCCATCCCACCAGCTTGGTCCTGAAGTAGTAGTAAGTCTTGCTCCATGAGGTAATGAGTATGGGTATCATGGTATGTGTCATTCTGATTATTGAAGCACTTAAATATGCTGCATTGAATTCTCCTTCATTTTAGATTGCTTGGAAATTATGCTCTTTAACGTGTTCATACCTGGAAGGGTGACATGATTCCCTAGTAAGTTGATATCCCTTCAAGATGGATTGCCACTAGGTGGGTATATGAAAGGTCATCGTCCATTCCCTCCATACTTACCACTTTCCATCTTTATTCCTCTCATTTCCCCCCTACCTTTGATCAGGCATTGGGATTTGCCACACTAGGAAGGGTTGTACCTTGCTTTGTGGAAAGAAGGGGCTAAAGGCCCAGAGGGTAAAAGTAGCTGACAAGAGTTAAAAGCCAAAATGAAACCTTTGAGATGCTTCGCCCAAGGATTCCCGAGAAAGCAGTAAAAAGCTTCTCAGTAAGAAAAGGGAATTCGTAAGATAAATAAACACTCAAGGTATTAGTTAGTGGATGGGAGGTCTCATCATGAGTCAACCTATTATGACTATGGGCATGTAGCGGTATGACACTAACATCTATCTGGTCACCAAACCAGGGTAGTGGTTCTTGGTGGCATAGCCAAGAGAAAGGGGGTCTCATCACGATCCAGCCTTCTCATCTCCATGAAATGCTTGTAGATAACGTTGTCACCTCTGGTCACCAAGCCAGGGCAATGTCCATCAACTCTTCCCTTGAAGCATAAAAGAAAAGGATCAAAAGCAATGAATCTAGAATAAAAGGCATTGAATGGGCTAGGAAAAAATGGCATCTATGACAAGGTGCAGCTCGTCCTCAACAAAGGCACCCATAGGTAAGATCTACATTTCCCTGTTATCACTACACCCCATGCCCAAACACTTGCTCCACGCCACCTCACACACACTTACATGACCTAGATTGGTTCTCACCTGGGAAACACCCCAAACTTAAGGAGGATTAGCCCAATAGGACACCCTGAGACCTTCTCCAAACCTGACTTGTTAAATTGCATAACGTCTTTAAGCATTTGTCTGGGTAAAGGGGGGTCCAACGCACATGTTTGGGTAATTTAATTATTGGATGTGATTTACATGTTATGATCCATGTGACTTATGAACCCCTGGAGGGCGTACTTGTTGCTGCAGAACTTTTCCCGGTGGACAAGTACACGTGGGGGAATGATTAGCTCGAACCTCCATGGGGCTTATTAGCGCACATTCTGTACTTTCCCAAAGCCCAAGGCAAGTGGATGCAAGATTGGCATAACAGGGGGTGACCTATCACTGTCACCTTAATAGGAAACCCCTTTTTGTTTAAGAGTATATCAAAGTTACCCCAGGGGAGACGTCCCCAGTGACCTAAAGGGTGGATAAGACTAAGGCAAGGATGCAAGAAGTTCCCCCTCTCACTGGTCACTCAAGTCAAAAGGTTTTCTAGGTCTTTAAGAAATGAAGCAAAGTGAATATATAGTGTGCCTGCCCAAAACAAGAAAACAAAGGAAAAATATAACATTTTTCAAGTACCAAATGATGTTAGTGGTTCATAAGACCATGAACCTTTGAAAAATAAGCTAGCTGATATAAATTTGCAACAATGTAATAGTTTACAACAGAAATAAGTATTTTATAACAGCTGCAATAAATATGTCTCGGAATTGCTTGAAAAAACAATGAAAAGGTAGCTTTAACTAGGCAAGATGATAATCAATTGTCACAAACAGTTTTAGCAATGTCTAGCTAGCATTAAATGTTGATTTTGCAGAGAATTTGCTGCAGTTAGATGGCTGTAGCAATCTTTCGTAACAGCAGAAAATTCTAGTGCTCAGAATTGCAACAAAACACTGTATAAACTTAGCATAAATCTAGTAGATTGTTTGGCAATTCTTATAGGCAATTTTTGAATGAGTTTAGTGTGAGTTATGTAGATGTATGCAGCAAATTAATGTATATTAGTATGGCTGTAGCAAAGATTTGCAACAGCAGCAAGTTAGATAAGGAATTAGTCTAGTTTAGGGTTAGTAAAAGTTAGTAAAAGCTTCAAGGAGAAAGGTTTGAGTGTTTGTTTGATCAATCATTCACTAAAGCAAGTGGACTAGTACCTTTATGGGGTAATGGATTCTATAGGTGACGGTTTTCTCTTGGAAGCAATCACAAAATGATTATACTTGTCTAAGGTGAAGAGATGGATGGAGGAGGTGTTGGCACTTCAAGGACTCAAACATCCAAAGTTCCAAACCCTAAAGACAGGTTCACTAGAGAGTAAACAATTTTAGGCCCTAGCGAATCTTCCTTCCTTAGACTTAATGAAAAGTATTGAGGGCAACAATAACTAGACAATGGCTTCTAAAGAGCTAGCATTTAGGGCTTTAGAAGTTTATCTAAGTTAAATCACCTTAGCAAAGTCTAGCAAATGAAGAGCAAATAAGTAGTAACTTAAGTTCTTTTACTCCTAGGGTTTGTCAAGCAAGCAATTTGAAATTTCATAATCTTTAACATGAATAAGCAAATATACTATAACCATTCAAATGAAATTGAAGATTTCCTTACTTCACCAAGAATAATCAAGCAATAAAACCCTAGATTGCCAAGTAACTTGACCAAGAAATGATCCAAGTTGCAAATTTTAGCCTCCAAGACAAGTGCGCCTCCCTATTTTAGCCAATGACTCCCAAAAAGAGCGCAAATTTCAGACCACACTTAGTGTGTGATGAGTGATGATGAAAAATGAGAGTACTTTCTCTCTATTTATACAGAATCAATGACCCTTAATTAATTTTAGGTCATAAAAAGGTCGACCTGGCCAAATTACATCGAAAATCCAATTTTTACATAAATCAAAGTAATTAACCCCTAAAATCAGCTTCAAGGGTGACGCCATGCCCTCCTAGGGTGACGTTGAGCCCCTAACGTGAAACGTTGGGCTCTAGAAGCAGGATGTTTAGCCTCCAAAGGCCTTGAATGATGCCCACACGTGCCAATCAACTCACAACTGACCTCAAGGTGCAAACCCTAGCTCTTGATGACGTCTAGGGTCACAAAGGTGACGTCATGGGCTCCCAAAGGTCAACGTCTAGGTGGAAGAGCAAGATCCCCCTGGGTCTAAGTCTGACAGGGTTGTCAGAATATAAATGAATGTGCTCGTTTTACCATTGACAATACTATTGTCACCCAACCATAGGCTAAAGCCACCCTCCAAGCACCTTAACCTTGACAGAGAATCATTCCAGAAGCAAACCCTAGGCTAGATAGCCAAACAAAGGGTAACGCACCTTTCCCCAAGGATAGCGCAACAACAAGAGCCGATCAGATAGTCCAAACCCTAACCAAGAGATAGTCCAAGCCAAACATGATCTGCTAGCTGCAGCAGCTGCCATGGCAGTTTTCCTCAAACCTGTGCACAAGACTGGGCACTGCAGTGCGCACAAGTTGCTGCTCTGCAATTCTGAGACTGCCTGCCAGAATGAGAACTGGCCTCCTGTATTTATACTAATTCTGGCTAACTGCCAGGGCAGACTTCTCATTCTGGGTATCTATTTGTTCAAGATATATTAATTCTTCTGGATGACTTCTTCTCTTGGAGGCTAATAACCTAATATAAATTATCCTCTTGAGCCGACATGTCTTCTAGGGTTATTAGCCAACTCATTAGGGTTTCTTCTTGCTTTCTGGAGTATTATATTCTCGTCAAGTTTACACGTGGAGGTAAATACCTCCCGCGGCTACCATAATATCAACACTCCCTCCTAGCTAGGGAGGTATTACAGGTAATGGTCTTGAGCACGAACATACCATTCACCTGGTAGCATCAACATAGACTTTCTCATGACTAGATCATGAGCACCATCATCACCATCAGTATCACCAGCCGTATCATCTCTCGAAACCATACTCCATCTAAGTAATTAGACATGATGCTGGATAAGTCACTCACACCACAGAGTGATACAAGAGCCATTCTTCTAATCTGGGCATATGTCCTAGAAGAGTAAATGTTCTGAACCATTTTCCGTTTGGGAAATCTCTGTTCTTTGATCATCCATCTAGTTGATAATCATTTCCAATATTGTTGATAGTCTTCAAGGCAATCGGAATAAAATAGAACATAACTGTGTCTATCCATAACTACAATCCAGTGGTACACTACCACACCAAGTAACACACAAGTACTTGATCAAACAGTGGAACACATCCACCACAATAGTATACATCTATTGTCATACAATCTTCATAACAATCATCTGATATCAACCTGCACAAAAACAATGTTATGATATAAACTAAATCATATGGGCCATTCTTCCATTCACATCTGTGAGATCTAGGAAGAGCATCTGCTCTCAAAAGGTAAGACATCAATGATGAGCTATCTGGACTATTCTTCTCAAGCAAGGAAGAATAACTGTCCTAATTTCTAAGCCTGGACCATTCCCCACCCTGGGCCATTCCTCCGACACTAAACAAAGTGTAACCTAGAGAGAATGAATCCGCCCTAAGGAATGCATGTCCCTGATTGTTGAGCCTGGACCATTCCCCACCCTGGGCCATTCCTCCGACACTAAACAAAGTGCAACCTAGAGAGAATGAATACACCCTAAGGAATGACTGTCCGAACCATTTCCCCTGTTAACCACAAGAGGAAAAGATTGTCCTGTACCAACCTCCAAAATGAACTATTCCTCATGTTAACCACAATGAGAAATTGTTGTCCGACGAGGCGGGCCAGTCTTCTTGAGTAACCCTCAAGAAGAGAGACTGCCCTAGACCACTCCCCATGTTAACCACAATGAGAAGTCGTTGTCTATGGTACATCAGCAATCTGGACCATTCTCCGAACTAGAAAATGTCTGTCCGTCAGAAATCTCAATCCACTTTCCGAACTGGAAAGGAAACTGCTCATCCTGGACCATTTTTCGAACTGAAAAATGGTTGTCCATAAATCAATACATATCAGTGCTCCCTCCCAACCTGGGAGTCATCTCTTCCTTTTTCAATAAGGGAGTCGTCTCCACGAGCTCCAGCTTGAGTATGCAAACTCTTTCATCTTGGATAGAAGCTTTACCAAAATGTCTGCTTATCTACTCATCTATGGAGATATGTATTGGAGAACCACTTTCTCCTTTCTGGACTTCATCACGGATAATGTGATGCTTGATTTCAAATGTACTTCGGTCTGGAACACTGGTTTTTCTTTGAAGGCTTCATGCAGCTCTGATCAATAGAGTATATCATTGTTTGGAACATTGGAACATATCCATGTGGCACTTCTTCTGTCATCATGAGATCTGATCTACTAAGTAATCATCTTGATACAATATCTTTGTTATAGAAAATCTTCACCACGCTTCTGCTGTGCACTGGAGGTTCTCCACCAAGTTATATTTTTCCATCTGCATACAAGGGTCTCTTTCTGGAATGCCTCAAAGTCTTGAGGTTATTCTTCATACGCTCTTTGTTCAATTGCTCTGGAGAACAGTCTTTGCATTTATCTGATGTAGAATTCCAACTCATGGATGTTGCGGATGATATACTGACTCATGTAAAGATATGTCTGGTTTAATGGAACAAGTAATCATCATAGTCTTCTCCCTCCATCTGGGAGAACCTCTAGTTCTAGATCTTGCAATGCTTTCATTCATAAGTCTTCCATACACTGTTCTTCATCACGACTTTCAGTTCCTCTGCTTGATTGCTTTTAGTGAGTTCATATTAGGCTGGTAATCTTGTGATTCTCGATACAATGACTAGTTGTTCTAGCTTCTCTTTCTTTCTTGGAATCTTTATGTTCTTCTTTATGTTTTTCTTTATCTCTTGGGTCCATGGAGTTTCTTATAGATTCCATGCCCTAAAGATTCCACTTTTTTTTTCTTTCATCATAGGATCACGGATGTGAATGGACAACCAAGGATACTGTAAGGCTTTTCTTCAAAGAAGACTTCTTCTGAGGTTGAACTGAACACGTACTGTCTTTCATGGCTGCTACCATGGATATATACTTCATGGATCATAGGATTAGCTCCCTCCTAATCCTTGCTTCATGTATGAGTGCATATAATCAGCTCCCTCCGTCTAACAGAGTCCACGCTTCCGTCTGCATCCTTATTGTCTTCTACAATATATAATCAGCTCCCTCCGTCTGACAAAGTCCACGCTTCCATCTTATTGTCTTCTGCAAAACGTCATAATTCTTTCTCCAATTTTCTCTTGATTGTTGACTTCTTCCTTTTAGGTTTCTTCAAGATTGATTCTGATTTCGACTTATCTTGTAATAGCTTCCACAAGATTTGTTTGATATATTTCATCCTTTCTTGTATAGTGATAGCAATCCTTATCTTGTTGTTCTTCCATAGATATAGTTCTTCTTTGGAACATATTTTTAAGAGATAGATATACAAGATATGTACAAAGACTTATACAAACAAGATATGTACAAGAACTAAGAAGAGTATTGTTACCTTCAGAAGAAGAAGTCTCTTTCATCCTGCTTAATCTTCTTTGTGGGTTCCTTTTCTTCGGCAACTAATGCTTTGTGTTTCTCCTTCCTTTTCTTTAGCTCGGGACAATGATTCTTGTAGTGACCATACTTTCGACAGTTGAAGTATTGTACTTTTGAAATGTCATTCTCTTTATTTGGCTTCCTCCTTGAACCAAGCTTCCTTTTGTTCCTAAAATTCTTGAATCTTGTTGTGAAGGCTTGATCGTCGTACTTCTTTTGGGGTTTCTCTTTTGCACTGATCTTGGATTCTTCTTGAGCACAGCAAGTCCAAAGTTCTTCAAATGTAGGATACTCCTTCCTTGTGTTCATGCTTGCGGCAAATGCATCCCATGTCTTGGGAAGACCATTGAGTACTATGTTTACCAATTCCTTCTCTGAAATGATCTCTTCAATAGCTTGTAGTTGATCTCTTAACTGAGAGATTCGCACAAAGTATGATGTTATGTTGTCATCATCATTCATCTTCATGTCACGGAGCTCATTCTTCAGACTCATTACTTGTCCAATGTTTCTGATTGAGAAGAGGTTTGTTTGTGCAAGTAATGTTTCTGACATTGCCAAATTTGCTTGCGACAATTAATTATCATTCAGCATAGTTAAAGCTACATTTTCTTGTCTTTTTCAAGCAATTTCAAGGCATATTTTTTGTGGCTGATACAAAATACTTATTTTTGTTGTAAACTATTACATTGTTGCAACTTTATATCAGCTATCCTATTTTTTGAAGGTTCATGGTCTTAAAAACACTAACATCATATTTTGTACTTGAAAGCTGACATATTTTCTTTGTTGTCTTGTTCTGGGCAGGTACACTCCATTTTACCATTGCTTCATCTCTTAAAGACCTTAAGAACCTTTTGACTTGAGTGACCAGTGAGAGGGGGGTTTTTTTCCATCCTTTCCTTAGTCTTATCAGCCCTTTAGGTCACTGGGGACGTCTCCCTTGGGGTAACTTTGATATACTCCTAAACAGAAAGGGGTTTCCTATTAAGGTGACAGTGATAGGTCACCCCCTGTTATGACAATCTTGCATTCACTTGCCTTGGGCTTTGGGCAAGTACAGATTGTACAATAACAGTCATAATAGGTCAGCTCGTGATGAGACCTCATATCTATCAACTAATACCTTGAGTGTTTATGTATCTTATGGGTCCCTTTTCTTACTAAGAATGTTTTCACTGCTTTCTCGAGGATCTCTGGGCGAAGCATCTCAAAGGTTTCAACATTGGCTTTTAACTCTTGCCAGCAAATTTTACCCTCTGGACCTTGTTGTCGTCCTTATACACACTTGCAGACGTGAGTTGAGTTCGGCTCACTCAGTGTGTCCTTGGAGGCACAATGCCTAGGTTCACAGCCCACGCTGTCACTTTGACCGGAACCTCTTCCGTCTAGGCTTACTCCTAGTGAAGCCAAAGGGGGTAGACCTTAGTTACTAGATGTGTTTCAGTTAAGTTGTAGGAGTTAATTTTAATTTGTTAAGGTTAGAGGGGATCCTAATCCTAAGATGCTAAGGCAACCATGCAAGATGCAAGGGTTAGCATGAAAAGCAAGCATTTTCCCTAGGTCAACTACGACTAGTGCCTAGAAATTGGGCAAGGGGTCAACTCTGTTAAAGGGTGTTTCTTTCCAAAAGATTACAAGTTATTTACAGTTTTACAAAAGAATAACTCAAATAAAGAATACCATGTACATTTACTTACAAGATTTACAACTTAAAGAATGATAGATTACAACAACAATCTAACCAAGTATTTGTTCAATGTGTGTAGGATATAGAAGATCAAAGCATCAAGTCACATCATCATTTACACAAGATTACCATCAACACATTACTTCATCAAAAGATTCCAAAGTTTAAGAGAATTAAACACAACGATTATGAAGAGTATTGAAGAAGATTTACACTCTTAATTGCTAAGCCCCCCAAGTATTCTATTAGATTTGGCCAAGAGTTTAATAATTAGGCTTTTCTTAAGATTTGCAAATTTTATTAGCTTTCACCAAAGCCTCCTCCTCCTGTTGCCAAATAACTGTTGGACGCTCAAGATAGTATGGCAACGAGGCCAACCCTAGCAGAACCAGTCAGCCCTGACAGTAWGAGTACTGCCTGGAGAGGACACCCACCTAGAGCGCCATGGGGCAGTCCCCTGCCACTACCCTCCGTTGTTTTCCTCAAACCCGTTTTAGATGGTGAAGATGGCGGTCTAAGCTACCCTAAAGTAGTCTATTAAGTATGTATAATGATTAGGTAGACTTTTAGGTGATTTAAAGAGTGTTTAGAAGGTTTTAAAGTACTTTTTTAGTGCAAAATAATGAGATGGCCGAAACTGTTACCTCCTCAAAAAAGTGTGTTGCTTAAGCTTAAACAATAAAGTGAATCAACACATATGAAGCAAATAAAAGAGAGAGGGCTGAAAGAAATAGAGATTATATCACATGCACATCAATATAAGTTTGATTAGAGACAATAGATCAATGGCAAGAACAGCTTGCCTTCAGAGATGAAGAAAAGAAACTTATTAAGTGTTTGCCTACATAACCATTCAACAAATTCCAAGCCCAAGATGTGGCTACCAATAGATATAACAATAAATCAATAAACCACTTATGTGTTAAGCACCTTAAGATGTATTAAGCATGAAAGTAAAACGTGTGCTTAAGATAGAGATTAAGAGCTTGAAAAGAGATGAACTAAGCTATATCCAAAAAAAAAACTAAAGTGTGTTGCCCAATGGGCTTAAGATGAGAGATTAGATCTAAAACATAAGCATTAAGAACATTAAACCATTAGATCAATCACATCACATGAAAAATTAAGCATTAACATTTATCCTTACCTCTTTGGGGGGTTCCTCTCCCAACTAGGTAGGTTATTAAATTATCTTGTCTTAGTTAGATTAAGTGTTCTTAGATCTTAGTTATTAGGGCAAACCAATAAGAGATGAGCAAGAGGAAGAGCAAACTAATCTACAAGCTAATCTACAAATTAATCAAGCAAATACCCACGTCAAGGTTGAGAAGATGCCCTCACCTTCTAAACCTTGCGGCCAAGCTAGAAGAAAACTCAAAAAAACAAAAGAAAAGCTAGATCTAGCCTACGTCCCACATACCCACAAGCTTGAAGAAAAGGGGAGACCGTACCACTTCCCCTCTTACACTTCAAGCTTGAACAATCAAACAAATAAGAAGAAAAAGTGCACTTCTAGGCTAGAAAAAGACAAGAGGGGATTAGAGATAGCTATCAAACTCCCCGAAGGTGTCTTGAAGTGTTGTGTGTGTGTCTTTGGGGCAACCAAAAGCCTCCAACCATATCTGATATACCTGTTAAAACAGCAAGCTTTGCTTGCTAGGATGGCTACACACAACCAAACAATGTTAAGGAAACCCTTGCCCTTTTGGAACAAGAACTTTCCACAAGACAAGATATAGATTTTAAATTATTTTGACCTATCTAAACCAAGATATGCTAGCTGAAAATGAGATGGAAGTACAGCAATATAGATAAAAGTAATAGATCTAGATAGTTGGAGTGTAGAAAAGCTTCAAGTGACCCTTCCCTTCTAGAAGGAGTTCTCAATGAAACTTTGAAGGTGAACCTGCAATATTCTTTCAAACCCAAGCATACAAGAGACAACACGTTGATGCAATGATAATAAATGACACTTCAATTTACATCAAACATCAAGATATATAGACTAATAGGCATACGCTCTACCAAGCCTACTTAGATAACACTTTACCTAAGATCTAGTGTAGCAAGAAATAAGAAAGAACATTAAACAATATTACCTCCCATGCATAAGAAACATAAGCACACGCATTACCCTTCTTGTTGTCCTCCAAAGCTTCCAAAATATTATTACCAAAGAAGTGGTCTTGAAGCAAGAATGAAATGAGAATGAATGAAATGATAAGAGAGAGAGAGGAAAATCAAGTAGCATAACAATAGCTCAAGATATGGTGAGGTGTAGAGTCTTTCAAAAATAAAAAACGTAACTTTTATTGGAGAGACAAAAAGGAGGGCGTAACTCTCTTGGAGAGCGCTCCCCTTGGTCAAAAATCAACCCAAATGTAAGTATGGGTGAGGTGGAGTGATAAGGATCACTACTAGGGATGATAACAAG
>ML776722.1:1047659-1058509 GCA_009831015.1 Picea engelmannii
AAAAATACACTTACAAATCATGAAGAATGCTCATCAAACCCTAGTTGTAAACCTTCCAATGAGAGAAACACCATAAAAATGCCAAGAAGAATCCTCCACATGAGTTGCGCCTCACTTCCAAGAGAAAAATACCAAGACAAAAGACTAAAAGTAGATCTCTCACAAGAGAGTGAGTTATGTTATCTTTTAAAATGAGGAGCAACGTCCTCTATTTATACCATTCCATGACCTTTTAATTAAATTTTAGGTCATTAAAACAGCCGACAAGGCTGACTACCAATTTTACACTGTTTTTACATTAATTGCTAAAAAGATGACATAATATGAGCCAAAAGAGGGACGTCAAGCCCTTCTGAGGGAGACGTTGGCCCTTTTGGGCAAGCACAACATCCAGAAAACCAAACGTTGGCCCTTCTAGGGCTCCTCCAAGCTGCCACACGTGCCAAATGACCTCAGCACCCTGCCACACGCTCCAGACAACGTCCAGCTCTCTCAGGTGACGTCCTGTCCAGCAAAAGCAAACGTCCCATCTGCAGCGGGTGATCCCCCCTAGGTCGAGTTCTGCCAAAGTGTTCTGGGTGGAACGTCCTTCTTTCTTCTTGTGCAATGGCTCATCATAACGTTGTCTTGTCTCTGCCATCCCAACAACCATCTGATGGGCTCTTCAGCCCCATGGAGGTCCGAGCTAATCATATCCCCATGTGTACCGGTCCACTGGTACCTGTCCGTCGAGTATGGTCCTGTACATCAAAAACTACGCCCTCCATGGGCTCATCAGTCCTCGGGATCATAGCAATGTCAATCATATTTCATCATTAAATTTATCAAATACATGCATAAAACCCCTAACATATCCTCTAAGAGCTCAAAGACATTACACATATCTACTATACAAAGTTGAAGAAACAAACAGAACAACCTATTGGGCTAATATCCACAAGAAAAGGAACGTTTCCACAGAGGATCATTCAAGCCATGTTCATGAGGTGATATGGTGTAGGGATGTCCAATCATAGTAAGACCAGGGGTAGGTGTTGTTCGTGGGTGCCTTTGTAGGAGGTGAGTTGTACCCATCATGGATGCACTTTTTCCAAGCCCCTTTATTGCCTTTTTTCTTTATTTATTGCTTTTCTTTCTTTTTACTTCAAGGTCTGACCAGAGGACACTGCCTTGGCGTGGTGACCAGAGTTGACAGTGTTACCCACTGATATTTTCGCAGAAATGATAAGGCTGGCTCGTGATGAGACCCCCTTTCCCTTGGTCATGCAACCAAAGGTCATTGCCCTGGCGTGGTGACCAGATAATGGCAATGTCATACTGCTAAATACCTATGAACATAATGGGCCGGCTCGTGATGAGACCTCCCATCCTCTTGGCTAGGTCTTGTTTTTGTTATTTTTCTTAGGGTCCCTTTTTTTTCTTATCGAGAGGCTTTTTATTGCCTTCTCAGGGATCCCTGGGCGAAGCATCTCTAGGTTTCATTTCTTATGGCTTTTATCTTTTACCAGTTGCTTTTACCCCCTGGGCCTTTAGCCCCTTCTTCCCACATGACAAAGTGTAACCCTCAAAAGGTCATCCTAATGGCTGGACCAGGGGAATGGGATGGATGTATGGGAGATAAGATGTAAAATGATAGAATGGCGGGAGCGGACGATGGCTCTGCAAATCCCCCCTGGTAACTAACCAAAACCCATGAATACAAGCTTGCTAGGTCACCCCGTTAATCCCCCCAACAATGGTCAAGTGGATTAGTGTAAGATCCAAGCAGTTATCAGAAATGTAAGGAACCTAATGCATATATAAGAAGGTTATAACGATCAAACATGACACATACCATGATACCTTGGACCAATTACCTCATGGAGCAAGAGTCTTCTCTGATGGAAGTCCAAGCCGATGGTGATGGAAGTTGTTGCTGCTAACAGGACAAGTCTGACGAAGAAGAAGAAGGATGGGCCGTCCAAGGCCATGCTCAGGTTAATCCTGCTCTCGGTACTCCATGTCTAGGACCTATGGGCCTCGAGACATGATCTCCTAGTTATCCCTAGAAAACGGGGATAACAGTGCCCTTGATTAAATGTCAGTTTCATACCCTCTTACATGATAGAATCCAGTGGAAACATTGCAATCCTGCCAATCTTGAAATCYTGAAAACCGTTAAGTCTGTTGAATTTTGAATGGGACTTAAAATTCTACTTTCTCCATATGAAGTCCAATGAGGTTGGAACCACTCTCAAACATCCTGAAACAATTAATGGTAATGTTAAAAATTTAAGTAAAAGTGACATTCTCCTTTCTCTTTCATTTTCAAAATGAAAGAGAAAGGAGAATGTCACTTTTACTTTAAGAATTTAATATTACCATTAATTACTAAGGCGGGTAAAATGGAAGGGGTGGACCGTGGGGACCTCTTTAAATAGAATTAGTAAGGCAAAATAACCCTTAGTTGCACACTGAAACACCTCACAGCTGCAACTTGCATGAGAGGAGATCCCTTCTCCTAATCTATGGCAAGAGATTCTTGATCCGGCCTGTACGGAACCGGTCGGTTCAAGCAAAAGAACCGGTTCCGTACGGAACCGGTCTGAAACGGTTTAAGGGACTGGTTTGAACCGGTTTGGGCTCGGAACCGGTCGGACCGACCGGTTTTACCAGTTCCTGTTCGGTTCCGGTAACTATGGTGGAGGCTACTTGGGGTTGAAGCCATGGGGGGTTTCATGGAACGACATGTCCTCGTTGTTGAGCACCCAGCATCTTGGATTTGACCTATGGAACTAGGGGGGGAACCTTGTTGTTCTCTCGTTGAGCACCCAGCACTTCCTCTTGGTTAAAAGACAAGGAACTTGGGGTAGTCACATAGTTTAAGATTCTTGCAATTCACATCTAATTACCCTAAGTTAAAGAGAGACCTTAAAATTTATTAAAAGCAACCAACTCACATTGCAAAACATTTACTTTTCAATTCTTGCAATTTCCTTTTCATGCAATTTACTTTCAATCACTTACATTTCATTCATTTTCAGCAATTTCTTTACATCCGAATATTTACTTGTCAAAGCATTATTTCCCTGATATTCCAAGCATTCTTTATTCTTTGAGAAAAAATTGTCTTAACTGTAAAGTCATTTTTATTGTTTAAATCATTGTGTAGATATTCCATACTTTATTTCAAGTTGTAGAAATGTCTTTTAGTGTGCATATCTGAATAAGTGAAATTTGGTAATCTTTAGGCACTGGTCTATTTGTTATCTTGTAAAAGAAAACATTTGTTTGTCATTGAACGAACTGCATTTTGCATTGTTTGCTTGTCATTGGGTTGGATCTCCTTAATCCATAAATTAATCAACTCCTATAACTCGAATAAATCTTTCGCATAGTTTAATAGGGTCTACCCCCCTTGGCTTCCCTAGGAGTGGGCCTAGATGGAAGGAGTCTAGATTGAGGTGACAGTGGGTCTAGACTCAGGTTTGTGCCTCCAAGGACACACCAAGTGGGTTGGAGACTTCTCCACGTTTGTAGGTGTGTATTAGGCGACAACAGTACCAAACCTAGTAAGTCAAAGTTTGACTCAACTGGTTCGGTACAAAAACGTCCCTCTAAACCAATCCATTGGCCAAGTCCATACAGGCGGTGGCCAACTCGGCCAAGTTGACCAAGTCCGAGTCAACTCGGTTGGAGTTTAAAAACATTGTTAAAAATAACAAGTCCTCAAAATCTAATAAAACTCGAACCACGAAAGGTGTTGAATCATATAAAACCTTGGATGTACTAGTGAATGCACCAATGCAATGAAATCAAGCTGGAATTTAACCCTCACAATAATAATAATAATCTAATTTTAAGGTCATGGCCTAGCCAAATACAAAATTTATTTATGATACTCCCTTGTTTGTGGGACAAGGGACCCCCTCTGCGCAACAATTTGATAGCCTAGGTCTATGGATTGGAAATGGAATTAATATATTTGGAGTTTGATTCTATTTGCCTAGTTTCCCAAAGCCTTGAATAGAGTTTTTTCAAGCCCCAAGGCAGCCAAATCCGACTCTGACAACAATGGTAGCTACCATTGCAGCATTCAAGCATTATATACCATGTTTGAATCCAGAGTAGGGTAGGGTATGTACACCTTTGTAGACTTAAGCAGTCAAATCATTGTGCAGAGGGAGTCCCTTGTCCTACAAACAAGGGGGTCTCATACATCAATTTGATGTATGGCTACGTCGTGACCTTAAAATTAAATCATTATTATTATATTATTTATTATTAACTCAATCAGGGGAAATTAGCTGCACAGTTGTCGAATGATTTTAATGCCAGCCATATTTTCTTTTTTTTTTGGTTTTTCAATTTTATTTTCCTTTCAAAATAATTTATTATACTAAATTATTTATTCTTGTCACATTTCTTTTTCTGGATTCACACCTAGAACATCTCTATTATCATCATTATTTTTTCCAACCTATCTTTGCCATTTTAGCATTAACTCATTTGAAAGTTTCAAAAATTCATCGAATTTTCTTCTTTTTTGTTAATTTTGCATAATTATTTTTGCTGGTAGCTTCTTTTGGATTATTATATAGGTTTTTGAATTCTGGGAGTTGTGGAACAAATTCTTTAAAGTCTTTGTGATTTTTAAAATCTTCAATTTGTTTTTCAAATTTATAACAATAGCTTTGAGCTTGGTTCAATGTCTGCAGATTATTCTTAAATTCTTCCTCCAGTTTGACTTGCTTCTGCTTATTTAACGATCCTCTGAATTTCTTCTTCACTTAAACTTAAACTAGCTTCAATAGTGATTCATACTCTTGACAATTGGGAAAGATTTTCTAGTTCACTCTTAATTAATTTGCAAAGAGATTTAAACCTCTTGTCATCTGTACTATCTAATAATCATTTATACTGTATTCCTTTCAATCTCATCATACCAAATAGGTTTATAGACATATAATAGACTAGAAATGCATTAGACCAACAGGTCAGATTCATAAATACTTTTCAAGTCTATGACTAACCATACCCTCAGTTGATTTTCAAGACCTCAATGCTCTGATTACTCTCGTTTAGCTTATTATTTGGATTGGTCTATCTAGTTCATTGATGGTTTTTAATGGAAAAAAAAATCATCATACACAAAAGTACCTTTCATTGCACAATACAGTAAAGTAATATATATGGTAAACCTTTTAACAGATTTAAAGAAAATATATTATTTTCAAATATGCGGAATCCAGACACACCATACAACAATTAGCAAGCTTAGTTGTGAAGTAGATTACCTGCCATAAAATGCCGCCCAGTGAAGTGCTGTCCAACCATGCACATCACGGAAATTTACATTGACACCAGCAGACACAATTGGACCCATTGCCCAGTCATAATCAAGTGCAGCTGCCAAGTGTAGAGCTCCTTGTCCCTTGTTATCTAAAATGTTTGGGCCCTTTCCTTTATCGTTTATTTTCCAAAGAAGCCAGGTGTACAATTTATCCTTCAGTAACTTCTGCATCAACTGTTCTCGGGACTTATCAAAGGGAGAATCTTTTATTGATCTCTCCATCTCTAGCCACTCTTCATCACCATCTTTGGTCAAAGAACACATCATATTTCGTAGGCTACAGCTTCCATCTTCATCAAGGGGAAAATATGTTTGTGCTTTATCAAAATTCAAATACAACGATTTTGCAAATCGTATCTGAAGCAGCATTTCATCTACAGCCTCGTTATCCATACTTGAGCCAGCAACCATTTCCCGGGATGGACCCACTCGATATTCAAATTCCCGCACTTCGCTACAAGCCAACCTGTTGCTGCACGTAACATAAAAAGGTACTCTTCCAGGAGTATGATGAGGGGCTTGACATCGAAGAACACCTGGGCCTAATACTTCTGCTGAAACCTCAATTTCCCCAAACATACAAGAAAACTTATACTTATGGATATCCTTTATGTCCCCCATGTATGTACCTGATATTAAAACCTACAACAATCCATATAAAAATTAGTTTTAGATGATTTCAAAAAGAATCTCAACATTTTCTAGTTCTGTCACTTTTTATTTACTTATTTTCAAACTCACAGACATACTTCTTGTAACTAAGAAGATGGAGAATTGCAATGGCCTCCATACCTACAGTATCCATATACTAGTAACAAGTGAAGAGGTAAACATACCTTGGTCTCGAGTTCAGGATATGCCCAATCAGGGGAAAAATCCAAAATACTGAAAAGCTGGTCTTGGGACAGTGAAGGGCCCATCAAGTCATTATCTAATTGCATTTGACGGGACAAGCTTGACACTTCCTCAACCCCATTTTGATTCTCAAGTGAGTTCCAATACTTACTGGAATCAGATGTAACCAGAGAGTCCTCTCCATCACCGCCAATTTCTCTACTCATCCATCGCCCAAAGCTGTCCATTTTCTTCAACCCCTCTTGTCCTCCAGCCTCAGATGAGCATTGCTGCAATAGTTGCTTTGGAATCTGAGGGTAAAATGGATTTTCATGAGACCCACTCTCAGCCTCCAATTTCACAGAATATTCATTTTGGGAAAGCTGAGAATTGTCATTATTGTGTGCWTGACGTTTTCTTTCCTGATAATTGTGCTGATATACAGACTCTTTTGCCTCCTCTGAATCTCTAAAAATGGATTTCTTTTGTTCACAAGCATCCAGTAATCCGTATCCTGGCCCTGCCATCTGCTGTTGATCTACACTCAGCGTGGAATTTGATGTAAATTTCCTATGAGAACCCATCTACAGATCACCCAGACACAGTAACCACCTAGTTGTCAATTATCATAATCACACAAATATTTACTAAATTTATAGCTGAAACAATAACCCACACAAGCACTACAATCACTTTACTTTAAGTTGTTGAGACATGGTACACAAATGAATGCACTGCACCCTATTAGGGGTCTACATTATAGTATGGTTTCAAGGATACATACAGGTTATTACGAACTCAAGACTGAGAACTCCCTTCCCAATGACCAGGGCATTTTTACAAATCAGCAACAAACATTTTTGTAGAGGAAATTTCAGACTCTTAATGGCCATTACCAGTGTAATAATCTGTATTGCTTCAATTTTTTAACTATTCATGGATTATATTATTGGGAAGGAATTGACAAATGCAAACATGGGGATTCCCATCTAACAAAATAACCATAAGCACAACCCTCTTCCAATGCATCTATTAATGGAACACCATTGCAGATATTCTTTATTAAAGAGAATATTAGGAATTATTGATTCAGTTCTTAAGCCAAATTCTGTATGCAAGTGTTCAACAAGTTACACTTCGGTATTTAGTTTTACATATAGTTACTAGTCAGTACATTGTTCTAACCATTTATTTCCAAATTGTCCCTTGGTAAAATCTCATAGTTTAGAGTAATGAAGATGTCACCACAGACACATCACAAAAGAAAGCAGAACCTGTCCAACCTTGGATACAATAACGATGTCTATCATATACATCCTTATAAGAGAATAACAACAAATGATAAAAGATACAGTTAACAAATGACAAAGAGTGTCTAGTAATTGTATTTATAGAAGCTCATATAGTCTAGAGTTTAAATGAGATGAAGGAAAGTAATATTTAAGTGTACCTGCCCAGAACAAGACAACAAGAAAAAATGTTATTTGCAAGTATTGTTGTCATCCTAATACACACTTGCAAACGTGGACTAAGTCCAATCCACTTAGTGTGTCCTTACAGGCACAATGCCTAAGTTCAAACCCACTGTCACCTCGACTTGAACTTCTTCCCTCTAGGCTTACTCCTAGGGAAGCCAATGGGGGTAGACCCTAGTTACTATGTGAGTGATTAAAGATGTTCTAGGAGTTGATTTTAAATAATTAAAGGTTTGGGGGAATCTAGCCTATATGAGAGGCAAACAATGCAAAGTGCAAATTTCAATGAAATGCAGCCCTTTCCCTAAGTCAACTATGACTAGTGTCTAAGGTTGGACAATGGGATTAACTAAAGTTACAACAAGATCTAAACTAAGCAAGAATGACTTTACAAAACTTACAATTAGATACAAAAGAATAAAGCAACAATCTACACAAGCTAGGATGCAAAAATATACTAGAGATACAACAATATACAACTATGAACAAAGAAAGGAAACAAGCACTAACTAGATCTAACTTGAAGCTAACTTGAACTAACTTGATTTGATTGTGCAAGGAAAGAAAAGATTACTCAAGAAAAGATCACCACAACACAACAAACCAACAAACCCAAACAATGAAGTGCCTCCACAAGATGCGCAACTTCAAGCGGTTGTTTCAATGGCTTCAACATAACTACAAACCCAAACAGTGAAGTGCCTCCACAAGATGCGCAACTTCAAGGGGTTAATTAAAGATAAAGCAAGTAAAACAAAGAGCCTCCAAGGGCAAGTGCACAACTTCAAGTGGACAAAGATAAAGCAAGTAAAGTCTCCAAGGGCAAAGAGATGTGCAACTTCCAAGCTCACTTAGTTAGTCATCCACAAATGCTCAACAAAATATAGCATGAAAAATAACTTGAAGTAAAATGCTTGCTGAAATTATAGAGCATGAACCATAGAATAGATTATGAAATTAGCCCAAGGTTGATGTGGATAAATTTTAGGATTAATTAAGTTGGTCAAGTGAAAGTGAATCCTAAAACTATGTGACTTTCCCTAAAACTCTCCCTGTTTATACCAAAAGGATTGTTGGGTGCTCAATAAGTAAGGCAAACAAGGCCTTACCCTAGCTCCACAGGTCAATCCGAGGAACAAAAGTACTCAAACAAGGGGGACACCTAGTGTCGTGAGACCATCCCTGATCTAGCACCCCAAGTTCTTTCCTCAAGTCCCTTTTATGATAGCAAAGTTGGGATAGTAGCAGGTGCTCTAATTAAACTAGTTAATTGAAGCCCTAAAGATCTAAGGATAAGTTGAACCTTAAAATTGATTAAGTTAAGTTAAGTTGAGTGCTTGAAATGTAAAGTGCTTGACAAAAGTAAATTGCAAGAAATTAGAAGTACTTGAAAATAACTTGCAACAACTTGAAAGTAAGATTAGATTGCTTTGAAGGAAAGTAAAATGATTGAAAATAAAAGTATTTGCAAGTAAAGGAAAGTAAATTGCTTGAACTTGAAAGCAAAGAAAGAATAGACAAGTAAATTCTTATGCCTCCATGGGCTTAAGCAAATATTAGATGATTAGCTTCTAAGATCTAAAGATAAACCATAAAACATAAGCAATAGAAGCAATATAGCATCAATATCTACCTAGCCTTACGTTATAGCATGGTTGGCTTGGCCAAACACTATGCTAGGTGTTGGCAAACAAATAAAGAATGAAATATATCTTGAAAGCAAATATACACTACTTGCAACCACAACAAGTGCACAAGATGGAGGACAAAGCCTTCTGGTTTTGTGCACAAGTGGGCGAAAATAAATAACTTGAAATAAAGTAACTTGGAAATAGAAAAAATCCTAGCCACACAACCTTGTCTTAATAACAAGTGGGGCAAACAAAAAAGTAAAACTAATGCTGAAAATAAATTCTACAATCTAGCCATATGATTTAGCATGGTTGGCATGGCCAAATTCTATGTTAGGTGTAGGCAAACTAAAGAAAAGAAATTGCAGAAATTTACAAAACTTTAGAGAAATGCAAGCCCTAGAGGCTCTCTTGGGCTTGCTTAAAATGAATATAAGAGTAGAAGAGGAAAGGTAATGATTACCCCAACTTGGGAGGTTGATCTTAGACTTGTAGATGCCCCAAATGGGCTGTAGATCCTTCTTTTTGTCACCAGCCTGCAAAAAAACAGCAAGCAAAGGCTTGTCGGAAATGTTGCCAAAAGTGACACAAACTCAAAAAAATTATGTTAGTCACAACAAAAATTTTCTGCAAAAAAAATCAGCATATAAAAATGATTTAAATGACCTATTCTAAGTGTTAGAATACTCAAAAAATCAATGGAAAAGAACAAACAAAGAATGCAGACAATTTAGAGGGTGAAAATAGATGAGGAAGGCAAGTTTCCAAATCTGAATCAAGCCTCTCCAATCCTTGAAGTGACCTGCAAATATTTGTGAGCAAACTACAAGATAGAGCAAAGGGGTGAGTAGATCTAAAAGGAAATACAAAATACTTTGTAAACCTATAAACTACTCACTTAGATCTACAACAATACTATTGCAAATCTACCCAAGCAAAATACTTTGCTTGGGATCTCTACTCTAAACTTGAAAAAATGCATACACAAAAAGACACCAAGCAATGTCACCTCCAATAATTTGATGCACCAAGAATACTCTTAACACACCATTTGCCTCCAAAGATTTCTTTTATTGATAGTAGAAGGTTGTTGCAAATACTTGCAACAAGCTTCTCTCCAAAAATCTAGAGCAAGAATGAAAAAGAGAAGAGAATGGGAGAGATGGGAGAAATTTGAGCATAGTAACAGTAGGCAAAGAATAGATGATAAATGAGGAGGGGAGGGCCTTCATTTATACTTGGGAAGCAAGAGCTACCCCTCTTGGATGTTTTCCAAGTGTCAATCATAAAGCATCATTGAGCATCTCAAGGAGGGGGGCGCACTTTCTAGGGTTTGAGGGGTTTTAGGGTTTTGGTAATTGAGTGGGATGTGAGTTGGCACCTTTTTGACAAGTCAAACATGAGGCTGAGCCACTAGGGGGGCGCACTTAGGGAGAAAGGAGGCCCTACACTTTAATTTTTTATTTTACATCGTTTTCCCTCCAAGGGGGGCGCAACTTCCCTAGGGGGGATGACTTTATGAAATGGTGGCTAAGTGGAAGGGGTGAAATAAGGTTAGGAAAGGGTTTGGGTAGCTTA
>ML776722.1:1068164-1104190 GCA_009831015.1 Picea engelmannii
ATACACAGGAGGCCATACAGCACGCATTTCGAGGCCCGTACAGCCATTTATGTGCACAGAAATTGAGACAGCGAACAGCATTTAATTATGTCCGTACGGTACGGATTTTATCAGTCCGTACAGCGTAGTTTTGCACAGATTTCAAGGAGGGACAGGCAGGCCATACCATACGGATTTCGTACAGGTCCTTACAATCCTTTCTTGGCACAGAAATCGAGACAGATTGCTGTGTGATTTTTCTGGGAAGTTTGGCACGGTTTTCAAGGCGGCCGTACAGTCATTAATGCACCCAGAAATTTGTTGAAACTGTTGGCACGAATTTCGAGGTGACCGTACAGCATTTTGGAGGCACAGAAATCGAGGAGCAGACCTGTATTTGATTGCAGAAAATTCTGGAAAGAATTTTGAGGAGTTGGCTCATTTTCTTGTGTGAAGATTTGGCACGGTTGTCGAGATAAGTTTGTCATTTAAATTTCTGAAGATGAATATGCTGTAACAGAATTCTCTGAAGCTCCTAAATAATAAAAATCTCCCTCTCTCACTGGATTTCCCCTTGTGGGTTTTTCCAGGGTCGAAGTTAGACCAAAAATCTCTGTCTATAAATTTTCCGAGTTTTGCATGCTGTTGATATTTTATTTCTGCACTTAAACGATGCTCAAAATCCTCATGTTTCAGTTCTGAAGTTTATTTTCTGCTAAGTTTTTATATGCTGAAACTGGATTTGGGCATTTAACTTTGGCTGAAAAATCAGCGACACTGAAACTGGGTTGGGGTCTGAAAAATTAACAGACTTGTGAGAGGGGATCTTTTTCTAGCCACTTTGACTTTGCCTTCTCAAAACCCCAGGTCACCGGGGACGTCTCCCCTGGGCCTACCACCCTAAGTAGAAAGAGACATCCTATTGAGGTGACAATGATAGGATAGTCTCCCGTTACGCCAATTTGTTTTCCATTTACCTTCTCTTCTATCATAGTACAAATTGTGCGATAACAAGGTCATAGGTCTAAATTTTGGAATTTGTAAACAGCAATAAATAAGTGGCTGTAGCATGTTTGTTTTCACTGTAAACAGCCCTACTCTTCAAAGAAACAAGTTCATATGACCTTGCATTCTAGATCCCATATACCCAATGTTGTTTAGGCACTAGTCTTGCTTTCCAACTCTCGTAAAAAATCATGATTTTCATATTGTGTTTTGTTAAAATGAAATCTGAAATAAGTAAATGCAAAAAAGACTTCATTCCTTGAGCCCAAATATTCCAATTTGTGGGCTGTTTGAGATCTGAAATTTACACAGAACTCAGCTTGCGAGATCTCTTGTTTCGACAAAAGATTCCTTTTGTTGTTCCAAAAATCTCAAGTGTATTGTTAAATCTTCCATAAAATCAAAGTTGCTTCTAAGCCTAAAAATCCTATTGTTTTAGCACCTTTTGTTATGCTCATTTGAAGTACACAAAATCTGGAATTTATATCAGAAATTTATATTAAAATCTAGATTCAAATTGAACCCAAGAAGTCACTCATTTCCACATCTTATAGGTGCAATCTCTTTTGTAATAAATCTGGAATTAACAATTGATTATCATCATAAAACCAGATTAACATTAAGTATCTTGAAACCCCATGAATCATTCTTATCCATCAAATACTTAGTGTTCGGGGATTCCCCCCTTAAGTACGAAAGGAACCAACCTAAAGAGTGGGAGTGGATTATTGAGGTAACAATAGATGACCCCTCCAAGTTGCCATTAGGTCTTTACCTTGTGAATTAGGACTTTGACACCTTGGGTGAAGACTAAAATAGTAGCAAATAGAATTTACTAATTTAGCATACATAGATTGGATTACTTGTAAAACCAAACTTCTTTCTTTGACCGTGTTGAGTTTTATTATTCTCTGATGAATCAGTTCATTACCTAAACCACTATAAAACGTGTACACCTTACATCAAAGATGTAAATCCAGAAGAAAGCAGTGTGCATACACCAGCCATCAGATTGATAAATTGAGCAACCATTGTACAAAACTCGAGAGTTACAATCATATATTAGATCAGGAATAGACAAGGTGAAGTGACATTAGACACAACATTAGTGTAGATTGAGTATTCAATTGGAAATATTTGAAGTATGTGGCCAGGCTTTCTGATATGATAATCACCTGCTCTACCTTGACAGGGACATCTTCTCTTGCAAAAGCTGGAAGACGAGTATCTGTATAGGCTCGCTGTCTGCCGCTCAGCTCATTAATAACAAAAGTTTCCATCGGAATATTTGTCTGTCTTCTATCGATATCCTCACTGGTCATAGATTGCAAGCAAGGGACCTTTGTCTCATCAGTAGCATTTTGACTACCACTTTTGCAGAGCTCTAACACCTCTGTCCAACTAGATAAGTTGATGCCATGCCCATTATTAATTTCATTCACCCCAATATCCACATTCTTGGTTTGCATGCCTGAATAATTGCATCCTGACAAACCTGAAGTAGCAACAGGAGAGAATATCTGCTTTCCAGAATAATTTCCTGTTTTAAGACATTTCACAATATCTTTCACCTAAGAGTGGATCAAAGCAAGAGACAACATCTAATGCGTGATGAGAAAGCATCCTCCTTGTGATTTTTCAAAGACATTTAATACTTACCTTGGCTATGTATCAGGCTTAGATTTTCTCCATTGTTGTAGTCATGCAAGCAAGTATCTTGAAAAGTCATATTCAATTGACTTTCATCAATATGCTCAGAAAAGTTTCCTTGTTCTGATTGTTCTAATCCAAGGAACGAATATTGTCCAGGGCCAACTTCATTCACATTGAAGAGACTATAACTCACATTATTTTCTGCTAACGAGTTTGTAGATGCCTTCAAATATGACTGAGGTTGGTAAACTCTAGAGTCTACGACCAAATCCTCCTTCCTATTCAGATGTTGACGACTAGATCCTTGCTCTGCTGAAGAGGATTCAGCTTCAACTGATAGAGCGGCACCAACATCATCCCCAGATTCACCTTCCTCAAATTCTGAAGACTGAGTTGGTCCATTCCATTCAGATATGCTAGGACTTGAAGCATAAGTTTTTTGCGCCAGAAAAGAATTTGTGTGTGGTTGAGTTGAACACGATAAAGAAGTTACAAGGCCCCCAGAATTTGCCATCTGCAAAGATCTTTCTGTATTTATAGAGCGCATATGACCAGCTTTGTTACCCTGAAAAAATATTTTTTAGTCAGAAAACATAGAAGACATATAGGCTATTAGCCTAATGCTACTTAATTATGGAGAATTCCAGAATGTATATAAAGCCATCGACATCCAAGAAACATGTTATACAAAACATACACTGTGCATCATGAAGAGAGAGAATTAAGGACAAGATTATGGTGTATGGCTGCATGGAAGTTTCATAACTAAATATATGGCTGTAGCTTAGTTAACGGGTAATGAACTAGGCCAGACCACACTATTATAAAACAAAAGGACACATTTTAAGGAAATTTGTTGACATCCTCTAAGGTACATCCTAATCCAGTGCATGATAAAAAACAACATACAGAGATCCATTATAATCCTACAGCATTGGGTCCACATTATTCACACATAGGCAGTGCGATTCCACGGAGTTGAACTCACTACCATTTGTTGTTAAGAAGCATTCCCTGGCCAAAAAATCAAACTCTATTTGTTGAAAATTTTCAATTGCTATAGCAATTATAGATCTTGTATTATGTGCACCTAGGACTAAATGCAAAGAAAACGTTCACTTTGATTGTTATAAGAACTTTGCATGCATGATAATAATTACCATGAAATCCTAGGCATCCACTGCAAGGAAAGATGAATAGACTTCATTTTATTCATAATTTCTTATCAGTTGTACATGTCTGTATGAGTACGCACACAGAAGCCCAAGGGGTTAGCTGCACCAGTTGTCACCAATGCTGCTGGGAATTTGGCTAGTTCCATGCCAACAGGTGCTCAGTCGGAACCCCCCTGCATGAGGTGCACTACTCTACACCAACGGGTTTACTAGGAATGCCATCCATGAATGTGGGGAAGTGTCCCTTGGGTTTTCCAAGTGAGGTTTTCCTAGGCACAAAACAAAGGAATAGGCACACATGTTTTCTCAGAGCTGCAAGCATTTACATTTTGACAAGGTAGTAGGTATAAAATTCATATCTAGGAAGTGCCTTGTGATATAATGCTATTCATGCCTTTCTAAAACTGTAATTGTGACTCATATTATACAAGCCAGGAATGATAAATCCATTTTATTCATCTTCTTACCATCATGCCTGTATTTGCAAAGAAACAAACATGTCTGCATAAAGATGCATCCCTATAACTAGCTGCATCCATGTAACTAGTCACCCAAACATAAACAAGGCATTGGATATAAATTGATATATTCATGCATCCAGTCAGCCACACACCAAGTTAACATGTACAAAATGTCATATGTATGAAATGCAAGTTAACAAGTCATCTGACAATTGATTACCAATCAACTTCTATAGAAACGACATAAGAGTCAAGATGGTGAAAGAATACTGACCTCTTTAATTTCTCGATAATGAACAAGAACAATGTGCTCATACTGCCTGCCAAATATATGAGCCGACACTCAGTATAAAATGAAATGAAATATATATATATATATTAACATCAACTAATAACCACTAATTGTTAATTGAACTGTAGAAGTAAGAGTACATAGATGAGAAACACAAGGGAGTACGTCAAGCAACTACACTATAGAACAAGATAAATTAGAGCTTTGACATCCTGCACGCTCTCTAGAATCAGCATACAAGATAGGAACCCAACAGGACTGTGTACTATGCAGCTAAGAGAAGCCATCATTATCCACACCTAACATCTAAGATTAGAAAGAAGCCAGTGATAAGAGCATGATTTTTTTTGTAAAAGATATTTCTTATATATACAGAAAAATATTTACATCAGCAGCTAGAAACAAATGGAAAAAAACAGAAGGGTATATACAATGTACATTATATCTTCTTCCGTAGGGCAACTAGAACAGTTATGAAGTCAGAATAAGCAGACGGATCTAACAATTTGGCATCTCTAATCAGCAATGCCAATTTTGCTAGGACTTGCATACATACCTCATCTCACCATAATTGACAAAACACTGTCTAAGAACTCTCCTCATTAACAAAAACAAACTTGCAATGGAGTTTCCAAAGGATATACAAAGCAGAAACTCTCAAACAGTGCCAAATAACAGCCAAGGAATCCTGGATCACTGATTTGGAATCACCAAACAAAACTGCCCACCAGTGCAAATGTCCTTAAAGGATGTTTATCAGCTAAGCTTGAACCCGAGCGCAACAAGATCTCGCAAAGAAGCATTCCCACAAGATGTGCTTCACTGATTCTAACTTCAAGCAAAAGGGCCAAAGGCCATCAAAAGGACCACATTTGGCCAGCCAGGCTTTGGAGAGGAGACCTCGGTAGATCACCAACAAAGCAAATACCCAGAGCTTATAAGAAATTCAAATCGACCGGACACCATGCAACCGTCAAATCCAATGGCTCTCTGCATCCGAAGAAATCCACCTAGCATTGAGAACAAGACCTAACGCATGCCGCTGATACAGAATGGAGTAGAGCTTACGGGAATCATATTGGATCAAGGGATGTCCAAAACTTCACTCCCAACATCGCTAAAAGGGAACGGTCATATCAATATTCATCTTAAAAAACTCCTCTTGGGGTATGAGCCCTGTTACCACACAATCTAGCACCCAAGTGCAAAGCTTTCAAAGGATGCCAAGACTAATGGAACATCGGAAGGTGTCACAACTATCACCTAGGCAACAACTTCCCTCTCTTTAGTGAAGGACTAGATCAAACACAAGGGAGGTTTCCCCAGTAGCCTCAAGGAATCCCTAGGTAAGACAAAATCAAGTCTAAGGCCTCCTATATAGCTATTCAATCTACCACCAATGGAATAAAATAAACAAGGTAAGGACAAGGTGGTAAGTTAGTGCAATTTCCGGATTTGAATGGATGAGGATATAGGGCAATTTAGTAGGTTTATCAAGTCAATTTCTAGCACAAGGCAATCCCCAAACACTACAAAAGAAGAAAAAGCTATTATGTGTCATAAAACTTGAAAGAAAGATGATGAATTACAGCGGTAATACAAGTTATGACAGCAGCAATAAGTTTAGCCCTTGAACAAATAGTAAATCAATAAAAATGGGGCTAAATGATGGATTAAACTAGGGTTTTAGAAAAACAACAAAATCTGAAAATACAAGTGAACATAACAGCCAAGAAACCCTAGACGTCCAGCCCTAAACAGGCTGAAATAAAAATCAGCAAAACAATTTTAGGGTTTTAAGACGATTTTCAAGTGAAAGGGCATGCATAAATACCAAAATGTCTAGCTTTTTTAGGGCTGAAAATGAATATATTGTTGTTATCTAACCCTAATTAACCCTAAAACAATAAATAAACTTGAATTTTGAGTTCTATGATTTACTATGGGGAGAAGACTAGAGCCCACTATATTTTTTGGGGCATATGGGGTCAATTAAGGACACCTTTAAAGAGATGTAAGTGGATCTAGGGTGATAATTAGGGTTGTTCACTACTAACCCTAGAAGATTCTCCTAGTATCTTGTTGACCACCTATTTCAACTAGGGGTCAACTCCATGTTCCATGAAGATATGTACCTATTGGTACAACCATTTTTAAAGATTTTTCTCAAAAGGGCAAATTTTGCCCCCGGCACGCTTTTCTATGTAACCGAAATTTCCGCTCCCCTGTGTGGGAAAATATTGTAATATGCTAGCATGTGTCATTTTTTGTCTAGTTGCCTAGGACTTTATCATTAGGGAAGTGCTTTCATCGAGTCTTTTTTTCCTCGGATAATTAACCTTGCTTAACGGCAATTTTAATTATCCTTGAGTTTTTCACTCACAATAATTCTCCAAAGTGGTGAAAGGCGTTCTAATGATCGAGCCCATGGGGTAACTAAGGTCTAGGAATGTTGTAAATAACCATGCTAGACATTTCCTAGAGTCTTGCGGAATTCCGTTAAGTTTTGATAGGATTTTTTAAATGATTAAAATTACCACAAACTGGGGATTTTTAATTATTTTTTATGTAAAATGTAAAAATGAGGTCCTTGGGAATTTTGTATCGGGGTATGAGTAATCAAATCAAATGGTTCATGAACCCCTACAACCTTGGACCAAGTCTCAGCTCATTTGAACAAGTTTTGCTAGGCCATTGTCCATGAGGAGTCCAAGTCAGTAAAAAATCGGCATGTAATTGGCTTAATCAAAATAGCCAAATTTTGTAAAATCACTAAAGTCATGAGAGAGAGTGAGAAAAGGATCCCAAATGTATTTCCTAAGTTGGGAAAATGATTTTCAACTTAAAAGGACCCCCTTTGCTTAGCCAACTACCCAAAGTGACCATCTCCTTGGAAGAGGGGCGCCCCCCTTGCTCACAAACTCATGAAAAATTAAAAATGAACCATGAGGGCCCCCAAAATTTTGGGTATACCCCCTTTGACCCTAACTGCCTTTTTGATTAATGGGAAAGGTGGTTTCCCCCTTCCCCACTCACCCCTCAACCCTCACACACCTCTCTTGCCCTAAAAGTGCGCCCCCCTTGAAGAGACCCTCCTCCCATGGATGGATGACACTTAGAGCACATCCAAGTGGGGTCTCTCCCCTTCGTCACCTATAAAAGGGACCCTCTCCTCCTCATTTCTTCATCATCTCTTGGAGCAAGTCTATTATGCCAAAAATTTTCTCATTCTTTCCCTCTCTCTCTCATGTTCTCATGGGTAAATCTTGCTACAAGTATTTGTAGCAACATTTTGTGGATAATAAAGGAAGCTTTGGAGAATCTATTGTGTGCATTGGGACTCTTCTTGATGCTCGTCATGGTGTTCTTGTGAGGTGATATAGTGCATTTTATTTCTTGTATTTCCTTTGCATTCACTAGTTTAACTTGGAGACCCAAGCAAAGTATTTTGCTTGGGAGCAATTAGTGGTAGTATTACTATTAATTTTGTGATAGTTTCTTTCCACGCTTGCAAAGTATTTTGTATGCTTCTTTAGATACTCTCACATCCTTGTGTCTTGTGTAGCAAGAGATATACATGTATGCAGGTCACTAGAGGATTGAAGGAGTGGTTTTAGACTGGAAAACTCAGTCATTTCAGCTGCTACCCTGGCGTGGTAACCAGCTGCTAGTAGTGTCATACCGCTAGATGCCTATGGACCTAATAGGCAGGCTCGTGATGAGACCCCCTATCCTCTAACTAGGTCTTGTTTTATTATTTTTATGGGTCCCTCTGTTTCTTGCTAAGAAGCTTTTTACTGCTTTCTCGGGGATCCCTAGGCTAAGCATCTCGAGGTTTCATTTTTAGGCTTCTATCTTTTGCCAGTTGTTTTTACCCTCTGGGCCTTTAGCCCCTTCTTCCCACAAGGTAAGGTGCAACCCTCATATATTTGGCCAACCCAATGCCCTGACCAATGTAATAGGATGGATGAGCGGGAGAAAGATGGAAAGCGGTAAGTATGGTGGGAGCGGACGATGGCTTCTCATGAATCCCCCCAGTGGCAACTCAAAACCTATGGGCACAAGCTTACTAGGGCATCCTGTCATTCCCCCCATATATGGTCAAGTGGATAAGCATAAGATCCAAGCACTCGTTAGAAACAAAAGGAATCAAATGCACATATTCAAAGGTTTTGAGGATCAGAGTGACACATACCATGATACTCCGACTCATTACCTCATGGAGCAAGATCCACTTCTGCTACAGGACCAGGCCAAGGTGATGGATGTTGTTGCTGCTGACAAAGTGGAGGCGCTGAAGGAAGAAAAAATGGGCCTTCCAGGGCCATGCTCAAGTCGATCTGGCTCTTGGTACTCCATGTCTAGGACCTGTGGGCCTCGAGACATAATCTCCTTCGTTATCCCTAAACTGGGGGGATAACAGAGTCAACAATTCCTAATGGAAACGAAGCTGAAGCTGTTGGTCGACACTTCGTCAGAATTAATTGATGCCACGCTGTATAGACACATTATTGGATCGTTGATGTACCTAACGAACACCAGACCAGATATTTGTTTTGTCGCGAACACCTTGAGTCAGTTTCTGGTAGAACCCAGACATGTTCACCTAATGGCTGCAAAACATGTGATGAGGTACCTTAAGGGTACATTAGATTATGGTCTCAGTTATGATGGAGATCATGATTTCACATTGAGTGGGTACAATGATTTAGATTGGGCAGGAAGTGTTTCTGATAGGAAAAGCACTTCAGGATGTTGTTTCAATTTGGGATCAGCCATGATCTCGTGGCAGAGTAGGAAGCAATCCAGCATTGCTCTCAGCACAGCGGAAGAAGAATACATTGTTGCGTGTTCTACTAGCTGCGAAGCTATATGGCTTCGAAAGTTGTTGATCGGTCTATTTGACCTAGAGATGGAAGCAACCACGATCCTATGTGACAACCAGAGCTGCATTAAGATGACAAAGAATCCTATATTCCATGATAAGTCGAAGCACATAGAGATTTGATATCATTACATCCATGACATGGTGCAGAGAGGAGCCATAAAGCTCCAATACGTTAGCACGGATGAACAGGTTGCTGATGTGTTGACCAAGCCTCTATCTTGTGTAAAGTTTGAGCACTTTCGAGATAAGCTTGGAATAGTCCGGAAGGACCTTCCTCGAAAGGGGGAGTAGTTGTTGTGATGAGACATCTCTTGCTTCCAGCTTCATTGTTGTGACATAAAGCAAGAAGATGTGATGAGACGAGTACTGTGCTTCCGGCTTGACAGCTGTGACGTAAAGCCAATGTAGTATCTTGCTTCCAACCTGATGGTTGTGACGTAAAGCAAGAAGATGTGATGAGACTAGTACTGTGCTTCTGGCTTTACAACTGTGACATAAAGCCAGTCTAGTATCTTGCTTCCAACCTGATGGTTGTGATGTAAAGCAAGAAGATGTGATGAGACTAGTACTGTGCTTCCGGCTTGACAATTGTGACGTAAAGCCAGTCTAGTATCTTGCTTCCAACCTGATGGTTGTGACATAAAGAAAGAAGATGTGATGAAACTAGTACTGTGCTTCCGGCTTGACAGTTGTGACGTAAAGCCAGTCTAGTATCTTGCTTCCAACCTAATGGTTGTGACGTAAAGCAAGAAGATGTGATGAGACTAGTACTGTGCTTCCGGCTTGACAGCTGTGACGTAAAGCCAGTCTAGTATCTTGCTTCCAACCTGATGGTTGTGACATAAAGCAAGAAGATGTGATGAGACTAGTATTGTGCTTCCAGCTTGATAGCTGTGACGTAAAGCCAGTCTAGTATCTTGCTTCCAACCTGATGGTTGTGACGTAAAGCAAGAAGATGAGATGAGACTAGTACTGTGCTTCCGGCGTGACAGTTGTGACGTAAAGCCAGTCTAGTATCTTGCTTCCATCTTGATTGTTGTGACGTAAAGCAAGACGAGTACCTTGCTTCCAGCTTGATTGTTGTGACGTAAAGCAAGATGAGTACTATGCTTCCACCCTTACAGCTGTGACGTAAAGCCAGTCCAGTATTATGATGATGAGCCAGCCTCATGCTGTGATGATGATGTATTAGTTTTATACTAATCCATATTGATGCAGATGATGATTGCATTCCTTTGAGAATGACGATGTTGCCGATGAAGAAAAATTCCGATGATTTATAGATACGCCAGTCAGTGTTCCAAGATGATATTGATGATGCTGTCCTCCTGATGTTGTTGATGATAAAGGCCTCTCTCTCGTCTGATGCTGTTGTAGAATACCCTTCTTGTTAAGGGGGAGTGTTGAAATAATGTAACTGCAAAGTGTATTCTTATTATTATTTGATATATTATTCATTGGATCAATCCCCATTGTGGATTGATCATGTCGGCTATTGTAAAAGGACCAAATCCCCTTTTGCGGATTGGTCAGAATATAATTGTAATAGGGAAAAGAAGAAATCGGCCCCAGAATATATCAAAGAGGCCCCAGAACATAATAAAGGTGGTTATAACCACCCAGAAGAAGAAGTCGGCCCTGCCAGTGAATGGACACTCCCACACGTGCCAGTCTTGTATAAATAAGGAGGCTAGCGCCTCACTTAGACACACACTCACTTGTTCATTAAGAGACAAGTTTCGGAGCTGCAGCTGGAGAAGACAGAGAGAGAGAGAGGCGCATCTTTAAGAGAGGACTTTCCATATTTGTTTGAGTTATCTCTTGGCATTGTATTGGCTATCTATAATAAGGAAGCTTTGTTGGGTTTTCTTCCCCATGAGGGTTTCACAGGATAAATGATGTGTCTCTTGTGATTGTGTATTTCTCAGTGATTCTATCTTATGTTATTGTTATCTATTGAAATGCAAAGAACTATAATAATGGCTTAAACATTAACAGATGGGATAGTTGTTTGATGTTTCTCTCTTTTCATTACTTTACATGTCAGCCTATAGATGATAGATTCATAGCATTTAGCGACTAGACTCTAGAGTCTAGTTTTGGACCTTTCGATCTTCATAATTCAGTGCAGATGGCATATTTTGTAATCATAACTATTTGGTCATGACTCATGTTATTGTTGATAGTTGTTAGATGACTATTTCATTCCATAACTTAATGGTCTACTTTCTATTAGGCTTAAAAATTTGTATGTTGGTTTGTAAGTTTGTAACTGCTAGATTCTAGATGGTCGATGCTCGAATGATTAATCATTGATGTACTACTACTTACTACTATGGATGCCATTTTAATGTTACAATGTACAAATATACATGTTTTCATACATTCTGCAGCTAATTTGTCTTTCTGTGTGTCTTTTTTAATATATACACAATATATATAAAAAAATTATATATATATAATAGACGCTTCGCTCTCGAGGATTTTTTGAAAATGACGCTCCCGACGCTTCGCTTCCTAAAAACGCTCCTGCTTCGCTCCGCGCTCTGGCAACATTGGTGAAGAGCATCATAAGTCTCGCTTGAGACACATCCTGTGCCATCATTGCTAGCCTCTAGAACTCTTCTATGTAAGCCTCCGGTGATCCTGTCTGTCTAAGCTGTGTGAGCTCCCTAAAAGGTAGCTCCAGGTCCCCCTGGTCATATCTGTCAATGAGCCTCTGTGTGAATTCTGTGTAGGATGTAATATGATTGTGACCCAATGTGGTCAACCCATGGTACCACCAATCATGAGCCTTGCCATCTAAGTACATGGTGGCAAATTTGATGGCATCCATCTCTCTCACGGGGTTAAGTTGTAGGTAGGTATCCAGCTTCTGCACCCATGCTTGTGCAGTCACCTTAGCAGATCCATCAAAATAAGGGATTTCTATTTTGCCTGCTCTACGCTCCAGTTCATAGTTGGGCCTTTGATATTGTTTTGGTTTGACCCAAAATTTGATCCTGCAATATTGATCTAGTGTGACTTGCTTTTGAAACCCTGCACTTAAGGCATGATACTCCCTGGAATACTGCTCAAAATTGTCCTCAATCTCATCCTCATAGTTGTGTTGTGGCTGATTATCCAAGAATGTAGGTAGATAGGGTCTACGGGTGGTCCTACTGTGTGTCTGTCCCTGGGGTGCACCTCCTCCATAGATCTGTCCCCTAGTGTGATAATGGGGGTTGTGCTCCTGTTGAGGTCTAGCCCCTCCATGAGATCCACTAGCCTCTCTATTGGCATAAACTTTCGGACCCCTCCCTGCATGAGTCATCTGCATCAGGAGTTGTGACAACCTCTCCTGGCTTTCATTCACCTTTCTCAAAGTCTCTGTCATTTCCACTTGTCCCCTGCGCATTGTTTCCTAGTTCTCCTGTAGATGATGGACAAGGGTGCTCTGTGTCATGTTTATGGAGTGTTGCAACTCCTTAGCGAACCCTGCTAGAATCTGTGGCTCACTGTCTTCACCTGATCCTTCCATTTCTGCCTATGTCTCACCTGTCTGCTTCCTTCGTCTGCCCATGTAAATGCCACTAAACTTTTGCATGCGCTAATCCCCACTGGCTGGGAGGATAAACGCTCTGATAGCACTGTAATGTTCCTAAGCCAAACATTTTGCACAAAACATTAATTGCTCGTTGTTTGCTATGTTTGTTTGTGTGTTTGTAGGTGTTCCCACGAAGATGTTTATTATGGATTACTTATTGTTGATTTATCAATAGATATGAAGCATAGAAGCATAAACAAGACAAGATATATAAAGAGCACTAGTAGAGAACCAACAATGTCATATCTGACCTTTATTTAGATAGTAAGGAGATCCCGTATACAAGAGATCTGCAGATCTGGAAGAAAGCCCCAATAATATCAAAATGGGGTGCCAATCAATACAATAATAAGCAATACAAGATAAATGCCTCCCAAAGGCTACCTGAGAAAAGATCCAAGCCTCCAAAGGCCACCAGCAACCAGCAAAAACTGAAGATGGGAAAACCCCAACAATACTCTGCAAAACCCCTCCAACTGGAAGATTTACGCCCTATTATGGATGTTGCCAAACCCTCAAGTTTTGTCCCTCCCTTTCCTTAGCTCCAAATCCCTCCAAACTCTCTCGGAATATAGATCAGGCTGATAGGAATCACCGGTCAAAGTCTCGAGCTGATCTAAGAAGTTATGCTCCTCCAACTAGGCAACCCCTCAAATGGATTGTGCCCTCCTGGTTTGATGAAGTCAAGGAGAATCCGTTTTCCCCTCTAGGAGCCTTCGAATACCACCAAAATCTACCAGACTGTAGATCGGGCCAATGCTACCAAGATGATGAAGTCTCAACTCAATCTAATATGATTTGAGCCACCAAACATTAAAAACCATTTTCTTCATGTGCCCTTCTCTTCTCCAAAATCGTGCCAAGCTTCCAGAAATAAACTGCAAGGATAAACTTCTCCGGAATAGAGCAGAGAATGATGCCACGGACCCTACAAAGAGAACCCAGGTGCTACTTTTCCAAAATACCTTCTCTTTCCTCCAGATTGAACCAATCTCTCCATGGTGGTGCGCCCCCCTAGCTGGAAACCCCCTAGGTTGCGCCCTAGCCTAGAAATCTGCCTGTAGAACAAACCTGCAACACTGTAGAATGGTGTGGGAGGATTATTCCAGCTTCGAGACCAAGCCTGGATCAAGAAAGGTGGGATCTTTCACCACCAAGTTGATCTTTAGGGTTTTATACTCAAAACCCTCAAAATTGATTGTGCTCAAGAGCTCCAATGCAAATAAGATAATAATCCAGAATGAATAAGGAGTGTGCCCTGCCCTTTCCTTTATAGCTCCAATCTATTCCTCCATTGAGTTAGTTAACCCCTAGGGTTAACTCTTAACCTAACTCATCTTTTATTTTACTTCGTTGAGTTACCCTTTTTCACACAAAGTCAACTTAACTTTAGAATATTATGTTTTCTGGTTGACTTTGTCCCCAATATGTCTAAGACTATAGTCTAGTGGGGAAGGCTAGACAATTGAGTCTCTCCAACCCTCTTCATATAGTCTAGTGGGGAAGGGTAGACTACTAAGTCTCTCCAACCCTCTTCATCAAGAGGTGGGGGACATTACAATTTGTTGTTGCCTAAAAGACTCCATTTACCCTAAAAGCACTGATCTAAGCCTTGCAATTGAGTGATTGACAAAAACTACTATCAAAACCTTTACCTTGAGCTCTCTACTAACTACTCCTAACCTTAGAATAGTCTAATCTACTAACCTATTTGTTGTTGTTACAAAAGTAAGCTACAGCCATCTATTGCAGCACTAAAAGCACCTAAAAGCAATTATAAAGTTTATTTATACACTACCTGATTTGCTTCCGACAAATGCTAGTACTTTGCTATTGTTGAGTAATTATTCTTGGTCATTGTGAAGCCATTTCAAGGCATTTATTGTGAAGCAATTATCTCATAAGCATTGTTGCTATAAAATTTTGTTTGCTTCATCACATATCAACTATTGATTTTATTGATAAAGTCCATGGTTTTATGAAGTACTAACAACAAGTTGTACTTGCAAAAGATATATTTTCTTGTTGTTTTGTTTCGGGCAAGTACATCTTAATACTTCACTACTTCATTGGTTAAAACCCTAGACTTTCTGATCAGTGTGACTTGTGAGAGGGGATATTTTCATAAACACTTTAACCTTTGCCTTCTCAAACCCCCAGGTTACCGGGGACGTCTCCCCTGGGCCATCAACCCTAAATAGAAAGAGGTATCCTGTTGAGGTGACAGTGATAGGATAACCTCCCGTTACGCCAATTTTCCTTCCCTTAACCTTTTCCTTTGAAATAAGTACAAATTGTGCGATAACAGGAAGCACCATATTTAACGGTTTTGTGCAAGTTTTCTACGATTTACAAGTCCTCATGTTTGTAGAAGTAGCTGGACTAGATTGTACCTTCTACATGCTCCAAGCCTCTTGAGAATGTTACAAACATAAAACAAATAATAATAATAATAATAATAACTTAATTAAATAAATGAAAGATCAAGAGGCACGTACCTCTTCATGATCAAGAGGCATGTACCTCTTCACCTCGTGACCAATCAATGCCATAAGTAAACCGTCATGAGGGTGATTGTATCATCATATGTTATTCATTTTATCTATATAATTATAAAGAATATGTCTGTCTTCGTTTAAATAACAACTTACCTGTTATAGTGTTATCAGAGCAAGTTAAAAATTGTACTTATTTGTACAGTGACAGTACACAGCGATCCATATTAGCACAGCCACCACACAATCATCCATACAACCTATCTTTTGCACCCGTACAATCTGCATGTGCTCACGACTGTAAAAAAAACCCAATCCATACGTTGTCTGCCACAAACCAAGTCCCACTGCAAATCCGTCGTACCATACTCTGCCACTGTCATACGATTACGGGTTCTTGTCCGTCGCAATCCATACTCTGCCATCGTCGTATGATTATTGTCTTTGTCCCTATCTGAACCCCTATATCATCCGCATGTATGTCTGTTGTAACTTCCACAGTCACCCTCGATCTGTACACCGAGTCTCCCTCTCCCTCAATCCGTACACACCGTGTCTCCCTCTCCCTCGATCTGTACACTCTACCGTGTCATATGTCCTATCTTGTCATGTACAGTCCGCACCTTTTCCACAAATCGACTTTTAATTTTTCATTGGTGACCTTTTACAAAGTCACACCCCTTAGATCACCTTTAATTTTTCTAATTTTTTTTAAGTTGACTAACTTCAATAAAAAAGGGTGCAACTTATTAATTAATTAAATATCATAACTTTAACTTTATATACGCATAAAGTAAAAGTTAAAATATATATATATATATGGAAGGAAGTAGGAAAAAGAACGAGGAGTCACAGGAAGACATTAACCGCCATAAAAGCGAAATCAACAGCATCAAATATCGTCTCAATAAAGTTGAGAAGAGTAGGGAGGAATTTGGCGAAGTACAAAAAACACTATTGGCAAAAATCAATAAATTATTACAAAAAGAAGACAAAATTGACAAGTTAATAAGCACGTCGGAGGAGCGATGGAATAGTTATTTAAGAATGTGGGGTGACAACAAGGACAAGAGTACAAGGAAGCTTAATGAACAGATCGAGAGAATTGATCAATTAACTGAATGAGTGGACACATTATTCGCAAAACCCTTAGACTTTCGAAGACCATCACAAAGTTCTGGATTGCAAAATTTAGAGGATTAGGGACACCAGGAAATACCAGAGATAATTTTTTCAAGAAATACGCACAAATTTCAAAATAGAGATTACCAGAAGTTTAAAAAAGAGTTACCGAAATATAACGGCAAAGACCATAGAGGAGTTGTTGTTTGAATCAACAAAATGGACAGTATTTTCAAATCAAACCATCTGTTGGGTTAATGAAAAAAAAATAATGACAACATCCAATAGTTTAGAAGGAGAAGCATATGATTGGTACCTATGGTGGTACAGAAAATGTGACGCTTGTTCCTTCCATTGGCAAAGCTTCACAACTTCCCTACTAAAAAGGTTCCATGACGAAGAGGACGATGACCTGTATAACAAGTTCGTGCATCTTAAACAGAAAGGAAGTGTAAATGACTATACACACAAACAGGAGGTACTGAAAACAAGGCAAAGTGGATTCATTGATGAACAATTGCTAAAAATGTATATCTGTGGGTTGTGTTATCCACTGAGTTGCACTAGCTGAACTTGCAGTTGAGCCGCCAAAGACTGAGAATCACTTGATCAAATTTTAGTGTTCAGAAGTTCAGTCGGTCATTTTGACCAACTTTGTTTTTCGCATTTCCATCCCCTATGGGGCATTATAATAAATGAGATTAGCATGATGAAGTTGTAAAAGACTTGGCCACCCAAGACTTGATCACGAGCATATACTCTAGAGTTTTTTTTTTCACTTGTTAATTATCTCTTGCCTGAGAATTTATTCTGAGGCGAGTTATAATTTCTAAGTTTTTTCACTCAAATCACCTCCAAACCTGGAGTCTGTGTTGGTGGTTAGACCTTGGCATGGAATTCCAATGTCTAGTGTCTAAATGTTTATATTACCATGCTAGATCATCTATATTGAGTCATATGGAAATTGCGTTAAGTCCCCCCTAGTTTTTTTTATGTTTTGAGTCAATAAAAAATTTCCCGCAAACGGGTTATTTTAATTGTAAAAATCATAAAGTCATAAAAAATGGCATTAGATGTTGTTGTATGCCATGTTGGTGCTCCTTTCCTAACCCAGAGCACCCCCTAAACCCTTATCCCCCCTTTGTTGAGTCAAAAAAGTGATTTTAATCACTCAAAATTGATTTTTGCTCACAAAAGGTGAAAAAGACATAAAAAATCAATAAAAATAAGCAAGCCTAAATAAAAGGAAACATGTTGGGGACATGTCTTTGTTGTGTCTTGAGTTCAAAGCTAAGGTGGTGAGTTCTCTTCAGTGGTAGGAAACTTGATTGATGAGGTGGACAAGGATGGAGAACCCAAGATTCGGACTCGCCCTTCCTTGACATATGTGGCGCATTTGTGAAGAGGGGCGTCAATCCCAAAGGGAGAGACTCGCCCTCTCTACCTACCATTCACACTTAGTGTATTCTCCTTCCCCACATATCTAATTGAAGTGGAGCTAACTCAACCACATGTGGGGAGGTGTCCAAGCTATCTCCCTCTCATTTGCCACTTAAGCTATGTGCACTCTCTCACTTAGCTCATGCCCTAGCTTGGGAATTATCACCCCATTTGTTATATAATAAGATCAACCCCTCCTCTTTAGAGTTAGTTGGAGCTTGGGAGTTGATGCTTGCTATTGTAATACTTTGTAACACTCTTTGTAATACTTAGTTGGCTCCTCGGTGTATGCTTTGAACCCTTGTGAGCCTAGCTCGATCTACGGAACTCATCAGAACCGGGGTTGGTCAATGGGGAGTAGCTTAATAGGACAATCTTGAAGGCACTAGCCCTCTTCTCTTATTTCTTGACAAGACTCAACTCAAACTCTTTCACTTCATACTCTACTAATTTGCTAACCTAGTCTAAAATGCTAACAGCTAATTTGCTACTGTCATAATCACTACTACAGATATCATTTTGTAGTTTATATCAGCCTACTAACCATCTAAGTCATCCCATAATTTGTATAAGGCAAGGTACTATCAATAAGTGTTAAAGTGTGTGTTTAATTGTCTTTCTAAAGTGCAAATTCATGTTAACATTGTCATAGTTGTTGTTACAGTCATTGTTGCAGCCCCTAACAGCCCTAAAATCATCCATAAAACCATTGGGCATTTGTACTAAGAAAACTACAATCATTGGATATTGAAGTAGTGTCTTATTGCTTTATTATAGTACTTTTCTGAAGTGGCTTTATTGTTGTCATCATCATTAATTAATGTTGTTATAAATGTTTGTACAACCATTTAAGTCATTCATTGACTTGTATTTATCTTGAAAAGCGTGAATGACAAACCATTATAAAGTTTGCAAGACTATTGTATCTCTTCCTTGTCATCATAACTTGCACCTTTCCAGATACATTGCTTCTACTGTGGTCTCACTTTCATTGTATGGTAACTTGTTTAAGAAGCACATAATTTCTTTAAGAAGTCATTGATTATAACTGTTACTACTAACGTTTGATGTTTCATTGGTAAAGGGAAGGTACAAACCCATTTTCATTTTCCCTTGTCACTCTCAACATCACCAAACTGACTTCTTCTGCTGAGTGACCTAGAGAGAGGGGTGGGTTTTCACCGTATCTTTTTTCCCTTCTAATGTCGTCTTTATACATACTTGCAAACATGGACTAAGTTCAATCCACTTAGTGTGTCCTTGGAGGCACAATGCCTAGGTTCAAGCCCTCTGTCACCTCGACTTGAACCTCTTCCATCTAGGCTTACTCCTAGGGAAGCCAAGGGGGGTAGACCCTAGTTACTATGTGAGTGATTAAGGTGTTCTAGGAGTTAATTTTAGTTGATTAAAGGTTGGGGGATCTTGCCTATATGAAAGGCAAGCAGTGCAAATGCAAACCTTCAATGTCAAGCAACCCTTTCCCTAAGTCAACTAAGACAAGTGCCTAAGATTGGGCAAGGGGTCAACTAAGTTAAAGGGAGATTAGAATCTACAAAGATTACAACAAGATTACAAAGAATTACTAGATACAAGATTTAACAATTAGGACTAGATAGTAGATACAAATAAAATGAAGTAAACAATTATTTACAAAGTAAAAGTGTAAAGACTAACTAAGAGATACAACAATGATACAATAGATACAATTATACAAAGCAGGATAACAAAGCAACTAACTTGCAAAGAAACTTGAATGTGTAGGTAAAGAAAGATGCTCAAAAGGAAAGTGAACCACAACACATCAAGCCAACAATCCCAAACATAGAGTGCCTCCACAAGATGAATAACTCTAAGGGGATGTTTCACTGGCATAAACAACAACAAACCCCAAACAATGAAGTTGCCTCCAAAGGATGCGCAACTTCAAGGGGGTGAGCCAAATGAACCAAAACACAACTTAAACTCAAATAAAAGTGTTGAAATGAAGCCTCCAAGAGCAAGTGCGCAATTTTAGTTCACTTAGTCAATATCCACAAGATGCTTAAAGTAAAACTTGCATGTGAAATAGATGTAAAAGTAAAGTGCTTGCAAAGTGACTTAAGCATAAACCATAAAGATATACCAATGTAGATTTTCCAAGGTTGTTGTGGATTGATTAGGATTAGTTTAGTTATTAATGTGAAGTGTGAATCCTAAACTAAGTGACTACCCAAGAACTCTCCTCGCTTGTACCAAAAGAATTGTTGGGTGCTCAATAAGTGAGGCCAACAAAGCCACACCCTAGCTCCACAAGTCAATCCGGGAACAAAAGAACTCCACAAGGGAGACACCTAGTGCCACGAGACCATCCCTGATCTAGCACCCCCTGCTTCTTCCTTAGGTTCCTTTTTTCTTGGCAAAGTTGAGACAGTAAATGGTGACCTATTAAACTAGGTAAATTTTAAGCCCTAGGAGCTAAAGGTTAATTAAGCTTAAGTTGGTTAAGTTAAGTTACGTTAGTGAAGTGATTACAATGTAGTGTTTGAAAAGAAAGTGTGCTTGCAATGTAAGGAAAAGAACTTGAAAGATAAAAGACTTGAAAAGTAAAGTACTTGAATGGAAATTGCAAGAATAGTAAAATGCTTAAAAGTAAATTGCAAAATATTACAATGCTTAAAAGAGTAAATTGCAAGACTAAAAGAAGTACTTGAAAGATAGATAACTTAGAAGCAAAGCATTTGAATGGAAATAACTTGCAATGAAATGAAATAAGCAATATAAGACTCCACTTCAATAAAGACTCCATTGCCCAAGGGTTCCAAGGCTACAAGTTTCTTCTTTCTCTCTTTCTCAAAGAAAATCTAAATTTTGGTTACTTTGTTGGAAATGCGAGTATCTTAGATCTATCCTTATTTCAAATTCTGAATATCTAAGTGTACATGCATAAGATAAACTAGATCCAAATTTGTACTTTCAAGTTTCATCTAATGCTTAGATCTAGCATAGGAAAAGTCTCATTTTAGCATGTTTTCTTTCAAATTTTTTAGAAGTTAAAGGATAGTTCTTTTCTTAAATCTTTCACTTTCATATTTGGCAATTAGAGTGCCTTTATATTGTTGTTTTAAAATAGAAAACAAAGACCCTAAGGAGACAAGCTCTTTAGCTTGCTCTTCTTAGTTCTTTTTTGTTCATTTTCCACTAGTTTTACTTAGTCAATTTTGGGGCTTTCCTACTAATAACCAGAGACACTTCCAAAGTGTTTTTGGGCATCTTTTGTCATTGTTTTCTTGTTGTTTTATGCAGGTCAGCGAACAGATAAGAGGAATTTATGTCCGTTTTGAGCAGATTTGGAGCATCTGGGACCCCCGGGGGCACCCCTTTTCTTTAATAAACATTTGTAAACATTGTAAAGACTTGTGACCCCCTAATGAATGGTCACAAGTCACTCCCAGAAAGAGTTGTGCAAGTTCTTTAATAAAATCAATGGGGCTACAAGCTCCCACTCTTCATCCCCCCTAAGGGAACAGTGTTTTTTGGTGATTGTCTCATTTTTGCAATTTTAGCTTAGATTCAATTTTCACAACTAAGGATGAGCTAAAAGTAATCTTCCAATTCGTCATAAAACACTACAATCTCACATAAACTCTAAAGTTGAATAAATCTTCACATAGATTAGATTTCATTTTGAAAGTAAGATTTGAATTGCTAGTTAGTTTCTATTTTTATGCAATTTTTCAATTTGGCAAATAACCTGTCTCCTCAGCTCTCCAAAGAGGCTGATCAGTGAAGACATTAGTAATTAGAAAACATTTCAATTTCAGTATTTGCTTTCTTGTTTAAAATAAACAATTCCCCTCAGCTCTCAATGCGGTTCCTGACCCTTCTAGTTGCGAGCTAGTCTCGATCTGCTGGGAGTAAGTTTCATACACGCTGAGTTGGTCAGTGGTGATAGAATAATTAGTGAAATCTCTGAAGTAGTTAGCTTAATGCGCGGGAAAATGCCTTAAAGTGACCTGCAAAGTAAGGCGGGCCCTCTCGGGACTTGGCTTCCCACCCGTTTTGGACATCCAGCACTTTAAGTGAGTTTATTGGTGAGACCATTTGGGTTTCAGTAAACTCTCCGCAAGTTTCCAAACAAAGAGCTAACGTCCAAAGAGACCACATACTCTCATTAACTCAACATCAATTTACCTTAATAAAATACACGAACTACACTGCCCACGATTACCTTTAAGGCATTGATCTCATTTACACACTTTGCAAAGCCATATGTTTCATTTATTTTTCAGTCATTTATTTGAAGCAATTTGATTTTACTTGCATCTAACAATTGTCTTAAGTATCTTTTTATGCAAGTACATGCTTCATATATATATCGTGGTGAATAATTGATCTGTGTATTTTCACTCTATGGTTGGTTGATGAAAGAATAAAACTCCTAGATTTATTCCTTGTACTTAGTTTAGTTCAAGCCTTAGTATATTTGTTAGGGACTACCCCGCTTGGCTTCGCTAGGAGTTAGCCAAGATGGAGGAGTTGAGGATTAGGTGACAGCACCTTAACTCTCACTTGCCCCCAAAGACACACCGAGTGGATTGAAGATTTCTTCCACGTCTCCCAGGTATGCATAAGGCGACAACATTACCCAATCTTGGGAGGTTGATCTCTAGTTTCTTGTGGCCCCAAATGGCCTCTTGACAACCTCTTTAGTCACCAACATGCAAAAAACCAGCAAGCAAAAACTTGCTAGAAATGCTACACAAGTGACAAAAATGTTAAGAAAAATTTTGCTTTTTACACAGAGATTTTCTGCAGAAAATTACAGCAAGTATATTTGAATAAAATGACCTATTCTAAGTGTTAGTATGCCCAAAAAATGAAAGAAAACTGCAGAAATAAATTACATAAAAGTTTTAGAGGTGAAAATGGTTGGAAAACACTATTTTCCATATCTGAAAATAGCTCTCTCAACACTAGAAATGGCCTGCAAAAGTGTAAGCAAGCTACAAGATAGAGAGAGGGGTGAACATATATGTTAGATCTACAAAATACTTTGCAAAAGAAACAATATACTCAACTAGATCTACAATACTACTATTGCAAACCTACCCAGGCAAAAGATTTTGCTTGGGATCTTCTACTATAAGCAAATAAAATGCACACAAATAAAATACCAAGTCACCTCCAAGAGAATAGATGCACAAAGAAGACTCTCTACACATCAATGGCCTCCAAGGTTTTTTCTATTAATCCAAGTAGAAGGTTGTTACAAATACTTGCAACAAGCTTTTCTCCAAAACAAGTGAGCAAGAATGAGAAAGAGAGAAAGATGGGAGAGATGGGAGAAATTTGAGTATAGCAACAGTAGCAAAAGAATTGGTGAGAAATGAGGAGGGGAGGGCATTCATTTATACTTGGGAAGCAAGAGCTACCCCTCTTGGATCTTTTCCAAGTGTCAAATCTTTAACAAGAGTGAGGATCTCAAGGAGGGGGGTGCACTAGCTAGGTTTAGGGTTTTGGTATTGAGTGGGGGATGAGTTGTCAAGCATTTTGACAAGTCAAAGGTGAGGTGGAAGGTCTATGAGGGCGCACTTAGGGAGAGAAGGGCCCCACTCTTTCAATTTTTCATTTTCTAGAGTTTACTCAAGGAGGAGGGCACAACTTCCCTAGGGGGAATGACTTTTTCAAGTGTTGGCTAGGTGGAAAGGGGGATTGAGGGTTAAAAAAGGGTTCGGAAAGCTTAGTTAGGGGTTTAGGCATCATCTCCCATCTTTTCTCTAACCATTTTGCTATTTTTACAAAAATTTGACATTTTGACTATGTCAATACTAGCAATTAAATTGTTGTTTTAGACTGACTTAGACTCCTCATGGACAAACACCTAGCAAAACTTGTCCAATTACGTTGAAACTTGGTCCAAGTGTGTAGGGGATCTCATTCCATTTCTTTGGAGCACAAATACCCTTATCAAAATCTCAAGGACCTAGTTTTTACATTTTTTATCAAAAATTAATTAAAATTACCATTAACTAGGTAGTTTTAAAAAATAAAAATAAAAACTATTAAGACTCAACGGAATTCCACAAGACTCTAGGAGATGTCTTGCATGGTCATTTACAATATTCCTAGACACTAGCTACAAGAGGGCTAGACCATTATAACGTCTTTCACCACTTTGGAGGAATTATTTGTGGGAGTGAAAAATTCAAGGGAAATTAATAAGGCTTGTTAGGCCAAATTAATAACCAAAGGAAAAAAAACACTCAGTGAAAGGGACTCCTCTAATGATGAAGTCCTAAGGTAGCTGACCTAACCATGATCCATGCAGACTCATTACAATATTATCCCACGCAGGGGAGCAGAAATTCCATTACAAAAAGAAGTGTTGAAGGCCAAAACTGCCTTGTAGAACCAAAAAGTCTTCATACTTGTTGCACCATCAGGTACATATCATCATGGCACATAGAGCTGACCCCCTAGTTGAAATAGGTGGTCAACACCTTCATCAACCAACTAGATTCTGGGACATCTCCCTTGGAGTGAGGTTTTCCTCCTCCTAAAGAGAAAGAGGTACCCTATTGGGGTGATAGTGATAGGGTTACCTCCGTGTTACGTCAATCTAGGCCTACTTGCCTTTAGGCTTTGGCAAGTATAGATTGTGCGATAACATGATTTATGTAGACTGTACTCCATTTTGCATCAAATTCATGTGCTAGGTCCAATTTTGAATGCTCGATGGGCTTCATCGAACGCTATGAACAATGGATTCAAAGATTGTGTAATGTTTGGTTAATGTGGATTTCCTCTAAGCTACATGTGTTCGCTTGGTTGGTGATCTATTAGGGTATCCCCTCCAAGGCTTGGTTGGCGAAGAGTAGCCTTTCAGATGGACTCTACCTCTCCTATCCAAAGGCAAAAACTTTGAGGCATATTTTTCATGGGCATCTACAATGTACGTTAGCAGGCAGCATTGTTGGGGGATTCCAGATCTGTGATTCGGGACTCTTTGGCTAGTATCTAGCATTGTTTGAGAATTTCAACATTATTTGTTCTTTGGAAACTACGCTACAAATATGCCTTTGATAATGAGATCAATTCTTTGGTTTCTTTTTTTAAACTATGGAGAGAGGAGGTACGTATCCAGTTGATGGGAAAGGGGTCATTATTGATTAAGTATGCCAAACTGTTAGATTCTGCTTCTTATTTTAATTTCATTTAGTTGCACTAAGGAAGTGAATGTAAATATCATTGTATATAACCTTCCATTTTTCTTGCTGTTGATGTAAATATTTTCTGTATATATAAGAAGTATCTTTTACAACTAAAAAACAAATAGCAAGTTGGTCAATCTAAGTCAAGGATGAGTTTCAAGCTGCCTTGAAGAGCGTTGCACAGGATGTGAACAGGAATCTATGAATTCCTGAGAGCTGTCATAGAATATATCTGCCATTAGGAGAAGAGCGGTCAATCAAAGAAAGCCGTTGTTATAATTGAAGAAAGTCACCATTGTTTAGACCCTGTGTCAATGTGGGAAATTAAAAAAAGGTTATGATGATTGGACCCATCAACATGTAAAGGTGTGAAATTAGATAAAAGAACCAATTCGTGAAGAGATGAAATACCAGTCAGAGATGACCAATTCATGAAGAGCTTAGCCGTCAAGGATAGGAAGATGGACTACTCATGCCGAATTCGTGAAGAGCCCATATGTTGTGAGAATTTTCAGTATATTCCAATTAGCAATTAGTTGAAGGAGACATGCAAAGGTCGATGTTGGTAAAGCTGACCTAATATGATGAGTGGGCCTACAAAAGTTTGGAAAGCGCTGCTTCCTGCTCTCATGAGGGATATCACCCTATTGTGGCAGACACAAAGGATTATACATCAGGTATGCAAAAATAAGGACATTCACCTTTGTGAGATTGTCCACATGACTTACTATGACATCATGAGGAAGCAATACAGGTCAGAGAATTCACCTCGTGAGTTCTGGTGAGAAACTGTCACTTGTCAGTAGAGAGCCTGTGACACAGATCGAAGAGTTGAAGAGCACTGTCAGAGTCATTGTTGATCATCGAGATGAGTTTTAACTTGTGGAAGAGAGAATTCTGCTGTGGGGACACAACAAGGAGCACACACGGCAGAAAAGAAGAAATTCGAAGGTTATGTTATTTCAAAATCAAAATCAAAATCAAAATTGTTTGAATCTTTCAAGTTTATGACTTACATAACGAATTTTATTTTCTGGACATAGAAAGATTTTCTTCAGAACAATAATACTTTTATGAAATTTGGTACATGAGATTGGCAATTAATTGATGAGATTGGCAAGTAATTGTGTCTGGCAATAGAAGTCAAAGTTTGTTGACATTATTACTACAGTGATTTATGAATTTAAGGGTGATAAGAATAAATTCACACAAAATGGTAGATGGCAGAGAGTCCGGTGTCAATGTACATTGGCATCGAAGATAGGGGCAATTTGTTTTTCCACATCTTTCCCTTCTAAGTAGGTTCAAGATGGTTGATGGCCTACAAGAGATAGAGAAGACAAAAAGGAGATGTCAAACATGTTCATATGGAAAGCAGCAAAAAAAAAGCTACCAACATGGGAGCAGGCAAAGTGTTTGAGCTTTTACATGTTGAAGTCTGTGGTCGGACAAGAACACCATCATTATCAAGTACAAGGTATTTTATACTTCTTGCTAATGATTTCTCACAAAAGTCATGGGTCTTCTTTCTTAAGAAAAAGACAGATGCATTAAATGCTATTATGAAGTTTAAGGCAAAGGTAGAGTAAGAATGTGGTAGAAAAATAAGTGTTTACCAATTCTATCATGAAGATCAATTTCTTCTTTGTAAGAAAGGAGTCTAGAAGCAAAGATGTAATGGTGAAAGGCAGAGTAATAGAGTAGTAGACATGATGGAAGGAGTCTAGAGACAGAGAGGTGATGGTAATAGGCGGAATAATACAGTAGTAAACATGATGAAGAAGATGAATATTGGGCTGAATATTGTAAGACAGTTCTAGATTAATATTGAGCTGAAGCGATGAATACAGCGATATATTTGCTGAATAGGAGACCCAACAAAGTTGTCATAGAAGCCACACTTGCAGAGGTTTGGACTAGATTGAAACCAACAATAAACGATTTTAAAATTTTTGGTTCAGTTGCTTATGATGACATATCTTGTAGAAAATTGTCATTAGTTGGGTACGTTGATGAAAGTAGAGCATATTGGTTGATGGATCCTTGCAAAAATGAGGTTGTTGTGAGCAGGGATGATAGAATCAATGAAAATTCTGACCTGAATCAGATTAATGATGATTGGTTTGAGGCTGAAAAATCAACGGACTTACAAGGAAGTGAAGTGCAAAAGTTTGAGCAGTCGTCATGTGATGTTGTGCAGGTAGCACAAGTGGCAATAGAGCTCCTACAATTCAGTGGTGGAAGAGCTGGAAGGCTTGAAGATGTAGCAAAGGAGAGCTCCCACAGTCCAGTGGCATAAGAGAAGGTGGAAGGCTGGAAGATGTAAAGCGAGAAGATCTCTCACAGTCCACTGACACAAGAGAAGGAGGAAGGCTTGAAGATGTAAAGAGAGAAGAGCTACCATAGTCCAGTCATGGAAGAGAAGGTGGAAGGCTTTGTTATCGCACAGTTTGTAGCAAGGATAAAAGGCTTGAAGGTCAAATTGGCGTAACAGGAACCAATCCCACCCAATGTCACCACAATGGGATGGTTTTTTCTATTTAGGGTGGTAAGGCCCAGGGGAGACGTCCCCGGTGACCTGGGATTCTGAGAAGGCAAAGGATTACGAGATAAAGTAGTTATTCCCCCCTCACAAGTCACCACCAAGCAGATAGTCCGGCCAAAGGCCAATAAAGTAAAACCCCCAAAGAGATATACCTGCCTGAGACAAAGCAACAACAAACTGACATGTGCAAGCTTGCTCAATGGATTAGTACTTCATATGAATCAGAGACTATCTGATAAACATATAAGCAATTTAACAATAAATATTGATGAAGTCAATATTTATAAAATAGCAAATGAAAATAATATCACTTCTTCAATAAATGCTGGAATAATGTGGCATTCAATGCAATAAATCAACACTTCATTCAATTAATGCCTTTAATCATCATTCAATTGCTCATAAAGAAAACGTCTAGCCGCACTGGTGATTTATAGCTAAAGATGACGGCAGCATATAGGGTTAGTTTCTTAGCTAGGGTTAGTGTAGTTAAGGTTTCATTCAATATATTGAGAGTAGTTTTGATCGGGTTCACTCCAACGCGTGAGGTCTTTTAGGATCAATTCCTTAGGGTTAATGGAGTCAAATAATGAAGGACGCAAGAGCTAAAGGAGGCAAAAGTCAAAACGGCTAAGGACTAGAGGGAGAAGCTTTGAGGTGTTGCAAAGGCAAGGCCTCAAGGTCAAAACCCTAAGGGAGAGAGGCTCACTTTGGTGTAGGTGAACTAGGCCTTGGTGCTCTCTCCTCCTTCCTTAACTCAATGGCAATCACGGCTAGCTGAAGATGAAGCATAAAACCAAGACAAGAGGGTTTGATGAAGCAGAGTGTTGCTACAGCAAGGCTCTACCAACAAACCCTAGAAAAATCGGCCCAAAGTGTAGAAAACCTAGGCTTTAAGGCGTCTCTCTCTTCTTAGCTTATAGAAGGTACGGCTAGCAAAAGATGAAGAGGGAATGAGAGTGTAGCAACGGCTAGGCTCTCTCCTTCTTCAATAAATGGATGAAAAAATCTCTCTCAATGGGGACATGAGACAAGGACCTACTTGTGTGCTTGTCACCTAGGGTTTTATTCAGCAAAATTATAAATATATGCAAGAAATGAAACTACAACCATTCATTCAAGAAGTTTTGCAGAAAAATACTTACATATCACCAAGAAATAGCATTGCAAACCCTAGTCGTAACACCTTCCATTAAGAAAAATGCCAAAACATGCCAAAAAGATCCTCCTTCAACAAGTGCGCATCACTAAATCAGCCAATAACCCAAGAGAGGGCGCAGACCTCCTTATGGAGTGAGTAAGTTGTGATGATCAAATTAAGGTGAAAATCCTTCATTTATACCATACCATGACCTAATTTTACATTTTAGGTCATGAAAAAGGCCGACAAGGCCAAAATACTAAAATCATACTGTTTTACATTAAAATGTTAATTTAAAAATCTAATCAAGCTGAAAAGAGACATCAAGCCCCTCCAAAGGAGACGTTAGCCCCTTTTAGGGAAAATGGAGCATCCTGGAGCAAAACGTTAGCCCTCTTTGGGCTCCTCCATCATGCCACACGTGCCAATAGTGCCCAGTCTACCTCCCAAGACGACCAATAGGCTAGATGACGTCATGATCATCAAGGGTGACGTCCCAGGACTTCCAAGGCCAACGTTCCATTAAAGAGGGTCAATCCCCCTAGGTCAAGCTCTGCCAAAGTGCCTCTGGTGGAACGTTCTCTTCTCCTCCGGTGCAAAGCCCCTGATCCATCTTTGTCTTGTCTCTGCCCCCTAATGGGGTCTCAGCATCCACCTAATGGGCTCTTCAGCCCCATGGAGGTCCGAACTGATCATCTCCCCATGTGTACCGGTCCAAAATGGTACCTGTCCGTCGAGCATAGTCCTGCACATCAAAAGCTACGCCCTCCATGGGCTCATCAGTCACAGGGATCATAGCAATGTCAATCACATCTCATCATCAATATTATTAAACATGTGCATAAAATCCCTAATACATCAGTTAACAACTCAACGACGTTACACAAGCCTACAATACAAGTCTGGAGAAAAAGACAAGACATCCTATTGGGCTAGTGTCCACTGGAAAAGGGAAGTTCTCGGAAGAGACCTCATCCAAGCCATGTAAGTGGGTGATGTGGTCAGGGGAAGTCCAAGCATCTGGGTGCAATGAGGACCAAGGATGCAAGAAATGTTACCTGTGGGTGCCTTTGTTAGAAGGCGAGTTGTAACTATCCTGGATGCATTTTTTCCAAGCCCATTCTTGCCTTTTGTTCTTATTTTTTTCATTCTTTTATCTTTTATTGCTTTTCCTTTTTTTGTTCAAGAGCTAATCAGGGGACACTGCCTTGGCATGGTGACCAGTGGTGGCAACGTTACCCACAAGTACTTTCACAGAAATGAGAAGGTTGGCTCGTGATGAGACCCCCTTTCCCTTTGCCATGCAACCAAGAGTCACTGCCTTGGCGTGGTAACCAGTTGGTGGCAATGTCATACTTCTAAGTACACATGAACCTAATAGGTTGGCTCGTGATGAGACCCCCTATCCTCTGGTTAGGTCTTGTTTTAATATTTTTCCGGGTCCCTCTTGTTTCTTGTTGAGAAGCCTTTTACTGCTTTCTCTGGGATCCTTGGGCGAAGCATCTCAAGGTTTCATTTTTTAGGCTTTTATCTTTTACCAGCTTGCTTTTACCTTTTGGGCCTTTAGCCCCTTCTTTCCACGAGATAAGGTGCAGTCCTGAAAATAGGTCAACCCAGTGCCTGGACAAGTGGAAAGGGACAAGTGAGCGGGAAACAAGATGAAACACTGGTGTTATGATGGGAGCGGAGGATGCCTTTTCAGAAATCCCCCCAATGGCAAACCAAAACCTACAGACACAGGCTTGCTAGGGCACCCTGTCAATCCCCCCAAACATGGTCAAGTGGGCAAGTGTAAGATCCAAGCAGTTGTTAGAAATAAAAGGAATCAGATGCATACATTCAATGATTTTGATGATCAAAGTGACACATACCATGATACCCGGACTAATTACCTCATGGAGCAAGAACCTTCTCTGACACAGGACCAAGCTGATGGTGATGGATGTTGCTACTGCTGACAAGATAAAGACACTGGAAGAAAGAAAAGGTGGGCCCTCCATGGCCATGCTAAAGTCAATCCTTCTCTCAGAACTCCATGTCTTGGACCTGTGGGCCTCGAGACATGATCTCCTAGTTATCCCTGAAAGTGGGGGATAACAGGCTTGAAGACATGAAGAAGAGTGGAAAGCTAGATTGAGAAGTGGAACCAAAGGCATTGGGATAACTAAGTGTTATCCCCTATCCTAGGGATAACTAAGGAGATTATGTCTCAAGGCCCACGGGTCCTAGACATGGAGTACCGAGAGCCATATTGACTTGAGCTTGGCCCTGGAGGGCCCATCCTTTCTTCAGAACCTCCCATCTATCAGTAGCAGCAGCATCCATCCCATCGATCGGGTTATGAAGTAGTAGTGGGTCTTGCTCCATGAGGTAATGAGTCCAAGTATCATGGTATGTGTCACTCCGATTCTCAAAGCATTTGAATATGTGCATTTAATTCTCTTTTGCTTCATGATGTTTGCTTGGACATTATGCCTTTTAACTTGTCCATGCCTGGGGGGGATGACAAAATGCCCTAGCAAGTTGGTTCCCTTAGGAATGAGTTTCACTGGGTGGGTCTATGAAAGGTCATCGTCCATTCCTTCCATACTTATCACTTTTCATCATCTTACTTCTCATCTACCCCCTACATTGGTTTGAGCATTGGGTTTGCCAAGCTAGTAAGGATTGTACCTTGCCTTGTGGGAAGAAGGGGCCAAAGGCCCAAAGCGTAAAAATAGCTGGCAAAAGTTAAAAGCCAAAGATCAAACCTTGAGATGCTTCACCCAAGGATCCCCGAGAAAGCAATAAAAGGCTTCTCGGCAAGAAAAGGGGGGGCCATAAAAAGATAAAACTCAAGACCTAGTTGGTGGATAGGGGGTCTCATCACGAGCCAACCTATTAGGTCAGATTGTCCCTTTCCTTCTCTTCTATTGCTTTCGAAGCGCTAGGTTCTCCTCAGTCAGTCAGGTTCAGGTGGAGACCGAAGTGACCTACGAATTTGCTTCATTTTATTATAAGAACTATTTGGGGTAGACAGATGGGTTATTTGGGTAAGAGAAAGGTAAGTTGGTAAGTAAAGCCTTCTTTTGCTTGAAGAGGACTTGACACAATTACACAAATTACTCAAAAGGTAATAATATTATAATAGAAGACCACATCATAATATTGTATCATAGAATTGCATCAACAGATCCAAAATAAGAGTTATTAGATTGCATTGTAGAATTGGACTAACAAGTAAGGGAATTGTATCGAAAGGTAAGGTTCATCAGTATGATAGATTCTATGGTAAAATGACTTACACTTTTCTTTTCTATTGACTTAAGATTAATATTGGCCAAGATTGAGAATGTAGCGGTATGACACTACTATTCATCTGGTCACCACACCAGGGTAGTGGCTCTTGGTGGCATAGCCAAGAGAAAGGGGGTCTCATCACGAGCTAGCCTTCTCATCTCCGTGAAATGCTTGTGGGTAACCCTGTCACCACGCCAGGGCAATGTCCCCCAACTATTCTCTTGAAAGAAAAGGCAATAAGACAAAGAGTAAAAAGGCATTGAATGGGCTAGGAAACAATTACATCCATGACAAGGTGCAGCTCACCCTCTTCAAAGGCACCCACAGGTAAGAGCTACATTTCCCTATCATCACTGCACCCCTTGCCCAAACATCCCTCACACCATCTCATGCACTTACATGACCTAGATTAGCCTTCACCTAGAAACACCCCACACCTAAGGAGAATTAGCCCAATAGGACGTCCTGGAACCCTCTCCAAACCTGGCTTGTGGAATAGCATAACGTCTTTGAGCACTTGCCTGGGAAAAGGGGGGTTTTATGCACATGTTTGGGTTACTTGATTATTAGATGTGATTGAGATTGCTATGATCCCTATGACTTATGAGCCCATGGAGGGTGTACTTGTTGTTGTTGCATGACCATGCCAGATGGACAGGTACATATGGGGAGATGATTAGCTTGAACCTCCATAGGGCTAACAGCCCACAAGATGGATGCTAAAATCACAACCAGGGGCAGAGAGATATTGGAGGCTTGCACCAGAGAAAAGGGAGCACGTTCTACCAGAGGCACTTTGGCAAGCCTGAACCCAGGGGGGTCTTGCCCTCCCACCATGACGTTAGCCCTTGACGGCCCCTGACATCATCATTCAAAGCCTTGACGTCATCCAGTTGAGGTGTCCAGCATGAAGACGGCTTTGGTTGGCACATGTGGCAGTCCTGAGAGGTTTTGAACCCCAACGTTTCACTTTGGAGGCCTAGCATTCCAGGAGGGAGGCTAACGTCACCCTAGGATGGGCATGACATCACCCTAAAAAGATGAATTTAGGGTTTTATTTGTCAATTTTATGTAAAAATGGATTTTTCATGTAAATTGGCCATGTCGACCTTTTTTGACCTAAAATGTAATTAAAGATCATTTGTATTGTATAAATAAGAGATCAAACTCTCATTTTTAATCATCATCTTTCACACACACAAGTGTGAGGTCTGAAATTCGACCTCTTTAAGGCTTATTGGTTGAAATTAAGTGGTGCACAACTCTTGGAGGAGGCTTCTTTTGGTGATTTTTGGCATTTTCGTGGTGGAAAGTCTTCAACTAGGGCATGTTACTAGATTATTCTTGGTGAATGTAAGTGAAAATCTGCAATTCTTCTTTCTTTGAATGGTTATGGTATCTTTTACTTTGCATTTACTAAGATTATGAAATTGCTAGTGTGAAACCCTAGGAGAATAAGCACATGTTATTGTCCTTCTCTCAATAGTTATCCACCTACTTGACTTTGCTAGAAGACACCTCCATTGAAGCAAATGCTAGAGCCCTACCTTTGTAGCACTCTAAAACCATTGCTTCATTAAGCCTTTATTTATCTCAAGCTTGAGCTAAAGAAGAAGGAAAACCGCTAGGGCCTAGGGTTACCTACTTCCTAGTAGTTGTTTTCCTTCTAGGGTTTTGGATGATTGAGGCTTTGGGTTACCAACAACTCAACCATCCTCCCTCTTGTCTTTAGTTCACATATTATCATTTGTTTCCTTCAAGATTGTTGCTGCAAAAGTGACTCCATTAACCCTAAAGGCACTAGTTTTACCTTACATTTGATTGATTGATGAAAACAACCCTCAAACCATCTACCTCAAGCTCTTTGCTAACCATTCCTAACCTTAGATTAGACTAACTTACTAACATTCTTGTTGTTGTTACAAAAGTAAGCTACAGCCATATATTACAGCAGTAAAAGCTCCTAAAAGCAAGTGTTAAAGTTGATTTTATATTGCATTATTTGCTTCTAATAAATGCTAGCATATTGCCAATTCTAGGTCATTATTTTGGGTCATTATTGAAGCTTGTTTAAGGCATAATTGTGAAGCTATCATTATATATACATTGTTGTTATAAATTTATGTTTGCTTCATCTTGTATATCAGCTTATTGTTTTTATTGTAAGTACCAGGTTTTACGAAGCACTAGTATCAAGTGTTACTTGCAAATAGTGTTTTCTTGTTGTCTTGTTCTTGGCAGGTACACTTAAGCAAATCTTTGCTTCATCTTATTAAACCTTTGGGACATTCTGATCAATGTGACTTGTGAGAGGGGAAGAACTTTTCTTGATACTATTACCTTTGCCTTCTCAAACCCCCAGGTCACCGGGGACGTCTCCCCTGGGCTTTCACCCCTAAAGAGAAAGAGGTGTCTTATTTAGGTGACAGTGATAGGACAACCTCCTTTTACGCCAATTTATTGTTCACTTGCCTTTGGGATTTTGGGCAAGTACAAATTGAGCGATAACATTTTGGCGCCGCTGCCGGGGAACACTGAGACAATTCTCCTCAAAAACGACACTTTTCGGTAAGCCTTTCCTCAAAAGCCTTTACTTTACAAAGCTTACCTGGCGACTCCACTGAGGGTGATCCCCTCATCCCTTTGATAGTTTCAATAAAATTATCCGGCGACTCCACTAATGACAAAGCCAACCATGACTTCAAAATCGGACCCAGGAAATTTCAAACCCTTAGACATGAGTATAATCCCAGGATACCCTCGACAAATGCCCCCTAAGTACGAAAAATGGCTCCCTAGATTCACTGGTAGTGATGGGGGTAGAACCGATTATCACATGGGTGATTTTTGGGCTTTCTTTCAACTCCATCCTATCAATGATGATGCTAAAGATTTGGCAATGAAATTCTTCTCTGCCACTCTTCATGGCAATGCTAGGAAATGGTATGACAACCTCATCACATCTATGGACCAATTGGAAGAAACTTTGCTCAAAAGATGGGGTATTAAGTTGGAAGATCTCCCAATCCTACTAAAAAGACTCGAGCATATAAAGCAAACTGAGAATGAAACTATCAAAGAATTCCAGGATAGGTTTGAGAACCTGCTATTTCAAATTCTTGGAAGCCATCATCTTGAAGACAAGTACCTTGTTTATCTCTATACCAATGCACTCTTAGTGCATTTAGGGTTTCCCCTTAGTAAAAAGGGCCCAAAAATGCTCCATGAAGCTCATAACATGGCTTTAGAGATTGAGGCAAATATCTCCTTGTCCAAGGAAGGACACCTCTTTGCCCCAGATACTCTTAGTTTGGAGAGATTAGTTTCCCTTGAGACCTTTACTGATAATTTCCAAGAAAGAAGGGAAAAGAACATTGATCAACAAAGGGGTCAGGAGAAAGGTCTTAGTGAGGATTTCCAGACATGGTTGAAGAACCAGAGCCTGAATATCAAACACGATGATGAAATATTGATGTATGCTCCTCCCTCTGAGGAAGCCATTCAAGAACCTATTCCCCCTGCACAAGAAGAAAAGGATGTGTAATGATCCCAAGCCATTATGCAAGGATCATCACTATTTTGGTGTCTTTTTAAAACTTTTTTTGAGTGAGTTATTTCGTCAAACACTTTGTTAATCTACTTTTTAGATGTGTTTATATGTGTGTATGCAACAAATAACAGAAAGAGATAACCATGGAACATACCTCAACCATATGCAATAAGATAGACAAGCCAAAACATCTCAATTCTTCTTTATTCATAAAATAGAGAAACC
>ML776722.1:1120009-1146979 GCA_009831015.1 Picea engelmannii
GCTACTCTGGTCATCATAAATCTCTGCCCTGTGATGATGTCCCAAAGTGGCGACATTACAAGATGAGGTCAATCACTTTCCTTTTCAAGTTTTTGATGATGCCTTGTTCTATAATTCATAAGGGGAAGAAGAAGGGGAACCCTTGAACAAGACAGATCCTCCTTATTATGAAGTTGAAGAGACAAGTCATGAGGATGAAACAATGGTGCTTGTTGTTCCATTTGATGAAGTTGTCCAAGTCCTCGAAGGTCCTGCATAGGAAGAAGTAAGCACGGTGAGTTATTTCCCTTTCAAAAATTTTGATCATGCTTTATTTTATGATTTGGAAAGTGAAGAAGTGTTGGATGAACCCTCGGATGTTTTAAACCCTTCATGTTATGATAAAGGTGATGACTTTGTTGATAATATTGATGAATTCATACATGTCGGAGAGCGTAAATGGGATCTGATTAGATATGATGGGGATACCATTTACAACATTGAGGGTCATTTCCAAAAGTTGCCTTTACCATTATCATATGAGGTTGCTAATAATTCCGACATTTGGCAACAGGGAAATGATATAGTTACAGATATCTCCAAAGGTGACCTAGTTCTAATTCTTCCTGATGATTCTCGGTCATACCTCGAAGATTTTGATGAGTATCCTTTTGAGCACTTGGATTTACTCTATGAAGAATATTATCAACCACCGTTGTGCTCAGATCTTGAGGACATTGCTTGTCCAACCCATGGTACTTGTGACGAAGTTATCCAGCCTCCTTTTACTTTACCTCGCTGTGTCACTAAGGGTGTAGTTAGGAAAACTGTTCCTTGTATTGAGTTTTCTCCAGGACAAAGCCTCTTTTTAGAATTCAAGGGTAGTTTGAATACTTTGAGAAGAAGTTTATTATGTCACTCTTTCAACTTTCCCTTAGAAATTTGCCAATCATTCCCTAGGTTTTTGTTGGTCCTTTCCAGACTTCGGGATGTGTTGATATCCAAGGTAGCCAACCTTCGAACTCTTTAAATCAGCCTTCTGAACCTTGGATTTGTCACAATCCCTTTCTGAGTTGGATTGAGCATTTTCCTAAAGGTGTGAATTGGCATGATTTTGTCCCTCCCTCCCGCCTGCACGAGCTAGACTTTACAATTTCCGATGGTACAATACATTTTCTAACTCATGTTATTTTTGTGTTTGACCTATCATTTTTTGGTTTATGATGAAGCATAGAGGCAGGTATTATGAGACATTGCTAGGATGGTTTCATTGGCTATTTGACTACACCTAGCATTCAACCAACAAGTAAGTAGAGGTAAGTATGTAGGCATTTGCATTCATTGTATATACCATCTGCATTTCATGCTAGAGTAGTTGTATTTCCATTTGTACATATGATTGCTTACTTTTATTTCATTGTATCATATATGAGTCAGGGGTGATATCACCACCCCAAAAGCTTACTAATCAATTTTGTTGAGATCTAACAAGTCACAGGTCATACCAGAGATTCTGAGGTTCTCATGCGCTCTACGGTGAGCACATGTCCCCGAGTTGGAGCCGGATGTTATCCCCTATCCTAGGGATAACTAAGGAGATTATGTCTCGAGGCCCACAGGTCCTAGACATGGAGTACCGAGAGCCATATTGACTTAAGCTTGGCCCTGGAGGGCCCATCCTTTCTTCAGCACCTCCCATCTATCAGCAGCAGCAGCATCCATCCCATCGTCCTGGTTCTAAAGTAGCAGTGGGTCTTGCTCCATGACGGAATGAGTCCGGGTATCATGGTATGTGTCATTATGATTCTCAAAGCATTTGAATATGCGCATTTAATTCTCTTTTGCTTCATGATGTTTGCTTGGACATTTTGCCTTTTAACTTGTACATACCCARGGGGGATGACAGAATGCCCCAGCAAGTTGGTTCCCTTAGGAATGAGTTRCCACTGGGTGGGTCTATGAAAGGTCATCTGATGCAGGAGCATTAGTTCGACTTCATGGTGGAGCGGTCACATGTTGTGATCTAGAACAGCATTTGGGGTTAGAGTGAATAATAGATTAAACAAATCTATACTTCATTAATCTAGGTAGACAGCCTTGTTGTCAAAATTAGAGATAGGTATGGAACAGATAGCTATCAAACAGCKCCCTGCGAGGAGACTGAGCCACCTGTTCTAAGTGTTGAATAAAAGTAGGGATTAGTTYTTCTAAAAATAGGAGAATGCCTAAAAAYAGGCATGGTTTGTTAAATGTGATTAGAAATAGAGGAAAACAGAAGATAGAGGTGCGCAGAGGAGTGTGCAGGAGAGTTGCAGAGGAGAGAAAGAGACGAACCAAAATGAGGAGAAATCATTAATAAAGTTTCTTTCTATTGTGCAACATTCTTATATGTGAGAAATCCTATTCATCTGTATATGATTATGATATCTTTGTTCTCGATGATGGAACACATATGATCTGTCAATATTATTTAAGGATCCTTGGAATCGAAACAATCCTGTAATAAACTGATATTTTCATTCTGTAAGTATCGGGATTAATGGTGGAAAGCAAAGCGGAACTCGAAGAGACCAAGGATTTACGGTGCTAATCATCCAGAAGACGGACGATCGAGATCTGAGCGGAGTCCAACAGTGAAGAATCGACGGTCCAGATCACAGCGGAAGGCGGCTGGTTCAAAATTGATGCACTTTTGTGATTTCCGCTGAGGGTTACGTGTCACCCGGTGTATGGAAGCGGAAATGTTTGGTAAGTACGAAAAGGTGTCAGGAGTGTTTTCCATTGAGTTATGGTCATGCCGTGTGGTTGTAAGGTGCTTTGCATCATGTATAAAATTATTTCCGTTGGGTGCTAGATAAAACAAGAAGTGCTTAATCCACCAATTCGATAGGAGTCTTGTCAAAAGAACCGAATTGCCAATTATAGCGACAGACAACTAAATTTAGCTCTGTCAAATAGATTTCACTAACACCAGTTGCATTATCATCGTCCATTCCTTCCATACTTATAACTTTTCATCATCTTCCCTCTCATCTGCCCTTACATTGGTTCGGGCATTGGGTTTGCCAAGCTAGTAAGGGTCGTACCTTTCCTTGTGGGAAGAAGGGGCTAAAGGCCCAGAGGGTAAAAATAGCTGGCAAAATTTAAAAGCCAAAGATCAAACCTTGAGATGCTTCGCCCAGGGATCCCCAAGAAAGCAATAAAAGGCTTCTGAGCAAGAAAAGGGGGGACCCATAAAAAGATAAAACTCAAGACCTAGTTGGTGGATAGGGGGTCTCATCGCGAGCCAACCTATTAGGTCCATGGGCATGTAGCGGTATGACACTACTATTCATATGTGGCTCTTGGTGGCATAGCCAAGAGAAAGGGGGTCTCATCACGATCCATCCTTCTCATCTTCGTGAAATGCTTATGGGTAACGTTGTCACTACTGGTCACCACGCCAGGGTAGTGTCCCCCATCTATTCTCTTGAAAGAAAAAGCAATAAGACAAAGAGAAAAAAGGCATTGAATGGGCTAGGAAACAATTGCATCCATGACAAGGTGCAGCTCACTCTCTTCAGAGGCACCCACAGGTAAGACCTGCATTTCCTTGTCATCATTGCACCCCTTACCCAAACATCCCCCACACCATCTCATGCAATTACATGACCTAGATTGGCCTTCACCTGGAAACACCCCACACCTAAGGAGAATTAGCCCAATAGGACGCCTGGAACCCTCTCCAAACCTAGCTTGTGGAATAGCATAATGTCTTTGAGCACTTGTCTGGGAAAAGGGGGGTTTTATGCACATGTTTGGGTAACTTGATTATTAGATGCGATTGAAATTGCTATGATCCTTGTGACTTATGAGCCCATGGAGGGCGTACTTGTTGTTGTTGCAGGACCATGCCAAACGGACAGGTACATATGGGGAGATGATTAGCTCGAACCTCCATAGGGATAATATCCCACCAGATGGATGTTGAAACCCCAACCAGGGGCAAAGAGATACCGGAGGCTTGCACTAGAGAAAAGGGAGGACGTTCTACCAGAAGCACATTGGCAGGCCTGGATCCAGGGGGGTCTGTCCCTCCCACCATGACGTTGGCCCTTGAAGGCCCCTGACGTCATCATTCAGAGCCTTGGCGTCATCCAGTTGAGGTGTCCAGCATGAGGAAGGCTTTGGTTGGCACGTGTGGCGGTCCTGAGAGGTTTTGAGCCCCAACGTTTCACTTTGGAGGCCTGGCGTTCCAGGAGGGAGGCTAACGTCACCCTAGGAGGTGCATGACGTCACACTAAAAAGATGAATTTAGGGTTTTATTTGTCAATTTTATGTAAAAATGGATTTTTCATGTAAACTGGCCATGTCAACCTTTTCTGACCTAAAATGTAATTAAATGTCATTTGTATTGTATAAATAAGAGATCAAACTCTCATTTTTAATCATCTTTCACACACACAAGTGTGAGGTCTAAAATTCGGCCTCTTTAAGGCTTATTGGCTAAAATTAAGTGGTGCGCAACTCTTGGAGGAGGCTTCTTTTGGTGATTTTTGGCAATTTCATGGTGGAAAGTCTTCAACTAGGGAATGTTACTAGATTATTCTTGGTGAATGTAAGTGAAAATCTGCAGCTCTTCTTTCTTTGAATGGTTATGGTATCTTTTACTTTGCATTTACTAAGATTATGAAATTGCTAGTGTGAAACCATAGGAGAATAAGCACATGTTATTGTCCTTCTCTCAATAGCTATCCACCTACTTGACTTTGCTAGAAGACACCTCCATTGAAGCAAATGCTAGAGCCCTACCTTTGTAGCACTCTAAAACCATTGCTTCATTAAGCTTTTATTTATCTCAAGCTTGAGCTAAAGAAGAAAGAAAACCGCTAGGGCCTAGGGTTACCTACTTCCTAGTAGCCATTTTTCTTCTGGGGTTTTGGATGATTGAGGCCTTGGGTTACCAACACCTCAGCCATCCTCCCTCTTGTCTTTAGTTTACATATTATCATTTGTTTCCTTCAAGATTGTTGCTGCAAAAGTGACTCCATTAACCCTAAAGGCACCAGTTTATATCTTACATTTGATTGATTGATGAAAACAACCCTCAAACCATCTACCTCAAGCTCTTTGCTAACCATTCCTAACCTTAGATTAGACTAACTTACTAACATTCTTGTTGTTGTTACAAGAGCACGCTACACTGCTACAGCCATATATTACAGCAGTAAAAGCTCCTAAAAGCAAGTGTTAAAGTTGATTTTACATTGCCTTCTTTGCTTCTGATAAATGCTAGGATATTGTCAATTCTAGGTCATCATTTTGGGTCATTATTGAAGCTTGTTAAAGGCATAATTGTGAAGCTATCGTTATATATCCATTGCTGTTATAAATTTCTGTTTGCTTCATCTTGTATATCAGCTTATTTCTTTTATTGAACATCCAAGGTTTTACGAAGCACTAATATCAAGTGTTACTTGCAAATAGTGTTTTCTTGTTGTCTTGTTCTGGGCAGGTACACTTAAGCAAATCTTTGCTTCATCTTATTAAACCTTTGGGACTTTCTGATCAGTGTGACTTGTGAGAGGGGAAGAACTTTTCTTGATACTATTACCTTTGCCTTCTCAAACCCCCAGGTCACCGGGGACATCTCCCCTGGGATTTCACCCCTAAAGAGAAAGAGGTGTCTTATTTAGGTGACAGTGATAGGAAAACCTCCTGTTACGCCAATTTATTGTTCACTTGCCTTTGGGCTTTTGGGCAAGTACAAATTGTGCGATAACAGTCCAGTCATGGAAGAGAAGGTGGAAGGCTTGAAGACACAAAGAAGAGTGGAACGCTAGATTGAGAAGTGGAACCAAAGGCGTTGGATGCATCAGGATTATTCATAGCGAGAACCATACAATATGATTGGTAGATGGATGTAAAAATACCACATGAACAAACATGAATGGTTGAGGATCAGATACAAGTGGCTGAAAATCAGCCACAGGAGATGGAGTTTGAAGGTGTATATTAGGCTCTTTACAGGCTATTGCAGGCTCTAGAGGCCTGGTTCATGACTTTTATAACACTTTGGTACCTAGTTGTGGAAGAGGACAACTTCTTGAAGTTGAAATCAGCTTCTACATCTGTGGTATATGCGCTGAAATATTTAGCCAACATTGACTCTCATCCAACAGAAGAGACAATGGTTGATCAAGTGGTTGGTGAGGTGTTTTTCGTTGCGTCAACCATGTCAGGTATACACCATGCAGTCGCATATTGTTCATTTGGTGACAACTTCAAAAATTGCTTTTTGGACTGAATTTCAGAGTCACGCTGCTGACATCTTTGACACATTTGGTTCAGACAAGTTTGTATTATTGGACCAACGATCGTTTCCCATATGACCATTAAGGGAGGTGTTAGAATTAGAATTTAATAATGGTCATATACTAAAGTTGCAATGTACTTTCAGTTAGTAATTGAATAATGTCACATGTCATAAATATAGTTGTGTTAGATTAGGTTAATCTTAATTACTAAAGTGGTTGTACAGGATTTTGGTACAGGACATTGTATCCCTTATGTGTATTGACATCCACACAAAATTATAGATCAACCAAGCATGTCATTCTCTCTTTTAATATGATTTTCATTCTCTGTCCACATTATTGTGGGTAAAACTCACAGGGATCAATCTAAGCCAAAGGTTTTTCTATTGTCTTTTATGTAAACTTGAGTTTGTTTGTACATTATTGTTGCATCACAAATCCTTTCTTCTGTTAATATAATCAGCAATCTCCCAGCAGTATATGAATAAAAATAACTTAGGTTGTCTGCTATCAGCTTTCTGTGGCAGTATCAGTGTAAGTCTAGATTTCAGGAGGAACCCTCTTCTCTTAGTTAGGGGATTTGAGGCTATTTAAGCAGGAGTTGGCTTTCCTTGTTTAAGTCAATGTCATCTCCTTCCATAAAGATGTTGACTCTCCTCCTATTGGGGCACAGGTTCATATCCTCGCATTTCTGGGTTTTTTATAATGGTATTTACCCTGTTTTACTGTGGTTAGATTGTTGTAACTCTCATTGTCCCACGATGTAACTATTCGTTCCATGAAGTAATGAATAATGCATTTCTCAAAAAAAAAAACACTTTGCCTGCGCTTTATCTCCAAAAATAAAAATACTATGATAGTTCCATTTCCTTATAGATCTCTCGTTCAATTTAGCAATCACTCTGTAAACTGATTTATCAACATGAAAAAATTAATATTCCTTGCACTAAAGTTTCTGTTTTAATCTCATTAATTGACACCATTTCAATAATATGAAAGAAAAGCCCAGCATAATGAAAGAAAAAGCATATTCTAACCTTATTGCAGCGCTGACTGCATTAAGGTAACTCCTTTTCATATTCTGTAATGTTATGTTTTATTTCGTACACTTTAAGGTATTTGCTCAAAAAAAGAGAGAAAACTGAACAAAATGCAATATATCAAAATGGGAAAAGTCAAAATCTATAAGCATAAAAGAAAAATTGAGATCAAGGCCAACATACTCCTCAAGCATCCAATAACTTCGGCGCTGGAAATTCTCATTATCTTCACCATGAGCATAGTAACAATGCAGGACATCAACACTTCCTGCCTATAAAGGAAAAACAAAACAGAGATTGAAAATCTTAAGAAAGCTTTGTGCAAGTGAGAATATTCAGACGAACATGAAGAAACAAGACAGTTGACTTATGATAGTAGTGCAATCTATGTTTGGATTCTAAGAAAAAGATGTTATACAAAATTATCCTACCTTGAAACACTAAATTGAATTGAGACATTTAAAACCATATTATTTTTCAAGCTGGATATACTTTTACCAGAATATTGTTTAGGATGCCCTTCCCATGGAAGCACAACGGATGTAAATAGAATAAGCATCAAAGTTCTAGTTGTGAAATATTTCACAAAAGGAATTTAAAGCACACAAAAGTGTAGGGTTTTGATCTAAGAAACATGACACGTCCATCCAGCCATCCGTGTTGCATATCCGGCATGGGGATACGGATTCGTGAGGATACATGTTGAACACAGATTTGGGATGTGTCATGTGCACAGGACACATCCCAAATCCATGTCCGACACAGGACATGTCCCAAATCCGTGTCCGACACGTGCCTTGCACATGCTCCAATTTCAGGACATGTGTCATGCATAGGAAAGGTCCCGGCATCACATTTCTTCATGCAAGTTGGAGTTGTGAGGTGTTTTGGTGTGCAACTAAGGGTTATTTTGACCTACTAATGCTATTTAAAGAGGTCCCCACCCCCTCCATTTCACCCACCCTATTAATTAATGGTAATATTAAATTCTTAAAGTAAAAGGATGAAAATGAAAGATAAAGGAGAATGTTATCTTTCATTTTCATCTTTTTACTTAAATTTTTAACATTACCATTAATTGTTTCAGGATGTTTGAGAGTGGTTCTAACCTCATTGACTTCATATGAAGAAAGTAGAATTTTGGGACCCATTCAAAATTCAACAGACTTAATGGTTTTTAAGATTTCAAGATTGGCAGGATTGCAATGTTTACACTGGATTCTATCATGTATGAGGGTATAGAACTGGCATTTAATCAAGAGCACCAAGCCCTTTATGTACCTTGATGTTGGTGACATTGATTGTTGAACTCTTATATCATGACCCTAGTAAAAATGTACCCTTCACTCAAGTATAAACTCTTATGTTGAATTCTTCTCTTTATCATCGTGCAGGTGACTTAGTGGTGTATGTGCACACCAACCTATGTCTTATTTACATGCAGAGAGAAGAATGGCTGACGGGAAAGACAAAGATGTGGGATGTGTTTCCTAATGATATGGGTTTGGACAACAGTGTTGAGTTGGCATTAGCCAACTTGGATCTTAATGAACCAGTGCTAGGGTCGATCACTTTTGATGATGGTAATCCTCTCGAGGGGTCATCCTCCACACTAGTAGATGCACAGATTCCATTGGATATAGAGGAGGAGGAAAATGGAGGAAAGAGCACTGGTAGTGATGTTAATCTTGATGATTATGACATGGAGGACTACTAGCAGTCGCGACTCATGAACTATGAGATTCTTCCATCTACGGTTCTATTATCTACCCTATGATTATTTTGTATTTTCTATTGGTATTCCTACCTGTTAGAATTAGGGTAGTAAAGCATAACAGTGGTGTCTTTTAAATTTCAGTGAGTATAACAGTTAGAGTACAAGTTCAGAAATCTAATCTAGACTGTAAAACATAGATATCCAGATCTAAAACAAATTTAGATAAAAACAAGTTATAGAGTAGATCTAAAGAGATTCTAGTTCAGATCTATTAAACTGAAATAAGAAACTAATACTAGTTTGCAGATCTAAACTCAATCTACAGGTCTGATCAGTAGATCACACTACAGAAACAAACAAGTAAACTCAATATATCGTTTAGATCTAATCACTGTTAATGCTGAAACATAGATCTAGATAGATCAAACTGTATTGAACTCAAAACAAAAAACCAGATCTGAAAATGATGGATAGATAGCTTACCTTGTCCTGAACCTTACCTCTGAAGAAGTCACAGCCAACAAGAAAGATGTAGAACCATTTGTAATTATGCTCAGGTAAAGTCTAGGTCATAGATCCACCATATAGGTTGGATCTCTTTCCAAGATATGAAAAACTTTCTTGCCACCAAAAAGGGATAAAACCAAAAAGACCTCACAAGGACAAACCCTCAAACAAAAAGAGGCTTAAAACATTCAAAGCCCTACACAGAAAAACTGTGGATAAACCCTCATTACAGCAGAAGAAAGGAGGCCGCACCCTATAGGCTCACCACAGCAAAAATTAGGAGGGACCGCACCCTACAGGCTCACCACAGCAGAAAATAGGAGGCTGCAGCCTATAGGCTCACCACACAGCAGAAGATAGAAGAGGCCGCACCCTACTGTAACCCTACAGTAACAAGAGGAGGGGGGCTGCACCACATTAACCCCACACAGGAAGGCTGCAGCAGTACCAGCACCCTAACAGCAAAAGATAGAGGGCCGCAGCAAGGAAGACTTCAACAGTAGACAGCAAGGGGGCCGCAGCAACCTCAGACAAGTTCCAACAGCAAGGGCCGCAACAAGGAGACTCCAACAGAAGAGGGCCGCAGCAAGGAGAGGATCCGCTCACTCTAGAGATAATAATAATAATGTGTGTAGTGAGGGGTAGGAGGGGGTTCTATTTATAGTTTAGGCTAGGGTATTAAAATTTTAAATTAAATTAAAATAATTAATATAACATGTTTAAATTAACAATTTAAACATGATATAATAAACATTTAATTTAAACTTTAATTTACCCTTAAGACAAAACAACATAAAACCCCAAAACACACAAACAAGGGTAGGAGAGGGTTAAGGAGGATTTACAAGGTGGCAATACTCGTTCATTCATATTCATGGTGATCTTATTACTTTATCATCATTGCATATGGGATACATCGCTCATGTGGTTATGTCTTCCTTCAAGGAAGGTCATACACCAACAAGATACTTGATCGAGGATCAAGTAGCCCCAGAACTTTTTCTGGGGTCTTATCCACCAAGGTCAAAGACCAAGGATCAACCCATGCCCTAGGCATGGGTACCCTGGACCATGTCCAGGGGCCCTAGACTTATCTAGGGGCTTTAACTGCTTGGTCCTAGACCAAGAACTCCAGTCATATACTGGGGGCCCTAACAAGGGTCTTTGGCCATGGCACTGACTGTTTGGTCCCAAACCAAGTACCCCACGAGTGCACTGGGGGCCCTAGATCTCGTCTAGGGTCTTAGCCATCCTCCCGGAGAATGGCTCTTGCAGCTGCTTATAAATTTAACACTACCTATAGTATTAGTGAATTTAACTCAGTATCTATGTAGCTTAATGACTTAATGAGATTGAGAATGTTGTAGCTTATGGTTCTAATTTCTTGTGTATTCATTGTTTTTCATTTGATCATCATTGATGTTACAATGTATTATGTAACATGTTTTCTATCATGTAAATCTTCTAGTTTCTAACAAAATATGAATCTTTATGTCTATATTTCATTTTTGTATGTGTAATTTTCAAATTTTTTTCACATATTTTTTTAAATATATATATATATATATATATATATATATATATATATATATGAGTTGGCCTAATGGTTAAGAATATGTGTTTCCTGCTTGGAGGTCACAAGTTCAAAAACCAAAGGGGGGTAGGGTATGTATACCTCCGTAGACTTTAGCAGTCAAACGTTGCGCGGAGGGGGTACCTTGTCCCACAAACAAGGGGGGGTCTCATACACCAATTTGGTGTCTGAGCAGTCAAATCATTGCACAAAGGGGGTCCTTTGTCCCACAAACAAGGGGGGGTCTCATACACCAATTTGGTGTCTGGCTTGGTCGTGACCTTAAAAATAGATTATTATTATTATATAAAATCGTGTCCTCCATGTCCTGTTTATGAGGTCGCCATGTCACGTGTCGGACACTCATATTTTTGTGTCTCGTGTCATCGTTAGCCCCTGAATATGCATGGTTATTTCCCATTTTCATTGGCATTTTTCTCTCACCATCACTACAAAAGCCCAAGGAGCTCAGTGATTATTACCGATTTTGGGAGAAACCTAGAGCCCATGCACCATGTTCCATCATTCCCAAGTGCCATTCTAAAATCCATGGCAAAAAAAAAAGTTGTATAGGGGTATTGTTTGCTTGATGGAGGCTCTTCTAGAGGCATATTTCACCATGGGGTTTCGATTTGGGCACATTGACACATGTTTGTTCGGATGGCCTACATCACCATTTGGTTGCATCAATGATGGAGTGCCTTGCACATGGATTGTATCCAAAGTCCTAGACCACATGTATGGACGATGTGAGCAAGAAGGGAGACTTAAAAGATGAATGACCTGCTCTGTTGGAGGCCCAAAAACATGACACGTGGCAAGAAGGCATAAGAAATGACCCTAATGGAGGAGCTTCCACTTATTTGGAGGTGTATTTCACCTTTGAAGAGGCCCCTCGGGGCATTACACATTAATCAAGGCATATTTCACATTTGTTTTAGGTATATTTCACCTTTGAGATATGTGGGGCATTACACTTTGTTCAAGGCATTCGCTACATATTTGGAGGAGCGTTATTTGCTTGAGAAGATGCCATGTGGCATTGTTGACATGATCCAAACCTTCAAACGAAGAACAAATGCATGCTTCAAGAGGACCCAATGGACTAGAACAACAACAAGTAGCAATATGAACCTATTCAAAAGGAGATAAAACAATACATAAATCCATGGAAGAGGTGCTCTAGGCTTGAAGAGACCCTAAAAGCATGAGAGGGATGCACTAGGGTTAAGTCCTAAAGACATCAGTAATTGCTCAATGGCATATAGGGATATAATAAATATAATAATTGAATGATGATGAAATGTTTACATAGAGGGGCCCATTAAATATTGATATAGGGGATGCCTCAGTACCTTTCTCGAAAGGTGGTGTCTTTTTAAATATTAATTTTGGTTATCTTTTATTATTTTCTTTAATTAAAATACCCTAATATTATATTATTATTATTTTATATAACATTGCCTTCCTCCTTAGATATGTTTTTTCCTCAAAGCAAGGGTAACGAAGGATGTTGTTAACAAAAATTCTTTGTCTCCTAGGAGGCATCCTCTTTTGATAGGTTCTTCCATTTAATGAGATATTCCTTCATTACTATAGAGTGTAATTTCTTCTCTCAGGTGGCAATAATAGCTTCTGGTTCTAATATAACTTTTGCTTCGTCGTCCAGTGTAGGAAGTGTTGTTTGTGTTGTTTGGTGTTTTCCTGTTGATTTTTGTAGTGTCAGACATGTACTTCCACAGAGGCTTGGTGTCTAGCCTGTGGAAGTTGTCCTTTGTAACCTCTCAGATAACCTTAGGAAGTTCACTTTAAGAGTCTTTTATTAAAATGAATGATCCTTTAATTAATTAAGTTAAATGAACAAGTTAGTGGCATTAGTAACTTAAGCGAATGTTTGATTAAGTCATAGTCGTTAGATCTAAAGTGAAGGTGAGATTAGATCTCATCCTTTGATCACTTTGGAGATCTAGGGTTAGTGATTTATTTGGTCAAATCTCAATGTAATAAAAGGCAACCTAGGTGAGAGTACGAGATACACAGAGAGCACATAGGAGCAAAGAGGGACTCTTTGCTCATGTGCTTGTGTCACACTGAGAGAGTGAGGAGATCTCATTGAGTGGGTTAAGAGAATTAATCTGAGTGTGAGTGGGCAGGGCCAAGGATAGGTGCAAAGGGGCAGTGAGAGAGATAGCATCCAGGTGGGCTAGGCTATCGTTGCTTTGTAATCCTCTGAAAGGCCTGTTGACTGCCTATCCAACTAGGGGGTCAACTCCATGTGCCATGAAGAGATGCATCATCAGATGTTCATTTGTCAAAGACTATTTGGTTCTACTGGGCATTTGTGGCCCCAACACTTCTTTGTGTAACTGGAATTTCCGCACCCCTGCGTGGGTCAATAATGTAATAGGTCTGCATGGATCATATTTAGGTCAGTTACCTTGGGATCAGTTCACTAGCAGAGTTCCTTTCACCGAGGGTTTTTTATCCTCCGGTTATCAATTGGGCTTTTCAGCCTTATTGATTTCCCTTGAGTTTTTCCCTCACACTTGCAATAATTCCTCCAAAGTGGTGAAAGGCGTTCCAATGGGCTTATCTTCCGGTAACTATTGTTTAGGGATGATGTAAATGAACATGCAAGACATCTTAGAAAGTTTCGCGGAATTCCCTTTAGTCTAAATTAATTTTTTTTAATTAATTAATTTTTAATTAAATTTCCCTAAGTTTGGAGGTTTAATTATTTAATTAATTAATTATTTTTTAGCAAAAGTTGTAAAAAATAGGTCCTAGGACTTTTGATAGGGGTATTTGTGCTCAAAAGAAATGGAATGAGACCCCCTACACCCATGGACCAAGTTTCAGCTCAGTCGGACAACTTTTGCTATGGGTTTGTCCACCCGAAGTGTCAGTCAGTCAAAAATAACAATTTTAATTGCTAAGTCTTGACATAGCAAAAATGTAAAATTTGTAATAATGAGTTAAAAGGATGATAAAAGGCGGATAAAGATTGAGAGAGGTTACCTAGCCATTTCCTAACCCACCCAACTTGTTCTAACCTTTTCCTAACCCCTCACCCACCTCACTCACTCAACCCTCACATCCTCCTAAGGAAGTTACGCCCCCCTTGTGAGTGAGACGTTGTAACTTGGGTTCTCCTTAGGTGGTGGACCCTTCCCTTGGTTGGTGTGCTCTCCCTTACCCTCCACGTCACCCCTTAACTCACCTCCTCTCCCTTTCCATCATTTATTGCCTCCCTTTCCTTTCCTTTCTCACAAGTGGTGCGCCCTCCTTGAGGAGTTACGCCCCCCTCTCCTTGGAAAAAACTAGAAAAATATTTTAAAATATTTTTGGGGCCCTCTCTCTCACTTGGCACGCATCCCCTAGCCTCCCACTCTTTTTTTGTGTGATCCCAACACCCTACCACTCATCCACACCCTAGATCTACCTATCAAACCCTAGATGGTGCGCCCTACCCTTGGGATTCTAGCTTGTGCTTGGTGGTGAACACTTGGCATTGATCCAAGAGGGGTGAGTTTGCCTCTCCAAGTATAAATAGATCCCTCTCCTCACTTCCTCTTTACCATATCTTGAGCTATTGTTATGCTACTTGATTTTCCACTCTCTCTCTCTCTCTCTCTCTCTCTCTCTCTCTCTTGTCCATCTTCCATTCTTTGGCTCTTAGGGTTTTGGAGCAAGTATTTCTCCAAGATCCATTTTTGAGTAATAAAAAGGAGAAACTTTGAAGGATCATTGGAAGAGCAACAAGTATTTTTGTTCTTGTTACATGTGAGGTAAACTTGTATGTGTTTGATTTGATTTATGCATAGCCTAGATCTTGGGTAAAGTGTTACTTGGGTAGATCTAACAACAAGTGTTCTTGTAGATCTATATATGTGGGTTTGCTAAATAGGGTGCAAGTATTTCATCTTATTAGCATATTCAGCCATATTATCTTTGTATGCATATGATCTTGTCAAGTGTTGCAGGTTTGGCTTCAAGAGCTTTATTGGGATTGCCTCAAAGAAGAGTCCTCCCTTAGAGCACATATAAACTCCATATTTCTTATCATTGTTCATTCTTTCACATGCTTATCATTCCATATATATTTCAACTAGCTTAACATAGTTTTATGGTCACTTTAATCATATTTTATCTTGATTTTTAAAGGAGAAAAATTTATGCCCTAAAAACAGAAATTTCTGTTTTTAGGGCATAAATTAAATTTCTGTTTTTAGGGCATAAATTTTTCTTCACATTGTTCGTTGTGTGTAGATTTTCCGGCAAGCATAGCTTGCTGGTTTTTTGCAGGTTTGCAGCAGGTTGAGGGGGTTAAGTTGCCCTAAAATAGCCACACAACACTCCAAGACCCTTCACTTCAAGTGATGCTTGCCGGTTTTTTGCAGGTTTGCAGCAAGTTGAGGGGGTTAAGTTGCCCTAAAATAGCCACACAACACTCCAAGACCCTTCACTTCAAGTGGGTAACATTTCTCAACCATTCTTTTGTCATTTTTTTAGCTTCTTGTACATAGATCTAGTCAATTTGTTGATTTTTAGTACCTCATTGGCTTGGGAGAAGGATTGGTACGACCTCCTCCCAAGGGTGAGCTTGGGGTGAGTGCAAATTTCTTATTTTTCAATTTTTGAGCATTCTTTTGAGCTAGGACATGGGGTTTGGTTAGTATTAGTCATTCTCCAAGCTAGGACGTGGGGATAGCTAGTGGCTTGTTAATAAGTGTTTAGTTGCTTGCTTCTCCTTTCTCTCTCTCTCTCAAGTAATCTCTAAGTTGCCTACACCTTGGGAGAGTAATACCTATTATCGCACAGTTTGTAGCTACGAAAAAGGCTATAAGATTTAAGGCCAAACTGGCATAACAGGAACCTATCCCACCCAATGTCACCATGATGGGGAGGTTCTTTCTCTTTAGGGAGGTTAGGCCCAGGGGAGACATCCCCGATGACCTGTGGTTTTGAGGAGGCAGAAGGATAATGAGATAAGGACAAACTTTCCTCCTCACAAGTCACCACCCAAACAGAAAGTCCCGGCTAAACAGCCAATAATAAAGTAAATCCCCAATGAAGAACACCTGCCTGGAACAAGACAACAACAAACTGATACGTGCAAGCTATTTCAATGGGTTAGTACTTCATATCAATCAAGAACTATCTAATGAACTTATAAGCAATTTGAATATAAATATTGACAGAGTCAATGTTTATCAATAGCAATGGAAATCATATCACTTCATCAATAATCATTTCAATGATGTGGCATTCAACATAACAAACCAACACTTTATTCAATTTATGCCTAAAACACCATTCAATTGCTCACAAGATAAGACGTTGCTGCATTAATGATACAAATAGCATAAGGTAGCGGCAACACTTAGGGTTAATAGGGTTAGCTAGAGCTAGGGTTAGTGTAGTTAGGGTTTCAATTCAAAAGGTTTGAGAGTGTTTAGATCAAGTTCTACTTCAACGTTTGAGGTCTTAGATCAGTGCCTTAAGGTTTAATGGAGTCATAAGTGAAGGACGCAAGAGTTGAAGGAGGTGAGATTTTAAAGGACTAGAGGGATAAGTTTTGAAGTGTTGTTAAAGTAGGGCTTCAAAATCATAACCCTAGGGGAGAGAGGCTCACTCTGGTGTTGCTAAAGCAAGGCCTCGTGCTCTCTCCTCCTTCCCGACAAACAGCTACCTCAAATGAAATACAAAATCAAGACATGAGGGCTTAAAGAGGGAGAGTGTTGCTAAGGCAAGGCTCTTTCATCAAACCCTAAAAGAAAACGGCCCTAGGTGTAGATGACCTAGGCCTGGGACGTCCTCTTCCTCTTGAAGTCAAAATGGTACGGCTAGCTAAAGGGAGGAAGAAGAAGGAGTGTAGCTATGGCTAGGCTCTCTTCTTCTTCTTCAATGGCTAAAAGCTTTTCTATCAGGGGACATGAGACAAGGACCTACTTGTGTGCTTGTCACCTAGGGTTTTGATTCAGCAAATTATAAATACATGCAAGAAAATAAGACTACAACCATTCATTTAAGAAGTTTTGCAGAAAAAATACTTACAATTCATCAAAAATAACCATGCAAACCCTAGTTGTAACACCTTCCTTCAAGAAAAACACCATAGAATGCCAAAAATCTCTTCCTTCAGCAAGTGCACCTTCCTTAATTCAGCCTATAACCCAAATAGGGCGCAAAAAATCATACCTCACTATGAGTGAGTAAGTTCTGATGCTAAAATGGGGATCAAAATCCTCCATATATAYTGTATCAATGACCTAATTTTACTTTTTAGGTCATAAAAAGGTCGACAAGGCCATAATGTCAAACTCATATTGTTTTTACATTAAATGCTAAGTAAAAACCCTAATTAAGCAGAAAAGAGAATAAAAGCCACTTCAAGGGAGGCGCTAGCCCTTTCTAGGGCAAATGAGACATCTAGGAGCAAAACGTTAGCCCCCCAGAGGCCTCTCCAACATGCCACACGTGCCACTGCTGCCCAGTCTGCCTCCAAAAGCATCCATGAAGTTGGATGACGTCATGGTGAAGATGGGGACGTCCTAAGCCTTCCAAGGCTAGCGTTACACTGAAAAGGGGTCATTCCCCCTAGGTCTAGTCCTGTCGGAGTGTCTCTGGTGGAACGTCCTCTTCCTCTCAGGTGCAAAACCCATGATCAAACTTTGTCCTGTCTCTACCCCCTGATGGGGTCTCAGCATCCATCTGGTGGACTCTTCAACCCCATGGAGGTCCAAACTGGTCATCTCCCCATGTGTACCGATCCAAATGGTACCTGTCCGTCAGGCATGGTCCTGCACATCAAAAGCTACGCCCTCCATGGGCTCATCAGTCACAGGGATCATATCAATGTCGATCACATCTCATCATCAATATTATTAAACATATGCATAAAAACCCTAATACATCAGTCAATAGCTCAAAGACATTACAAAAACCTGCAATACAAGATTGGAGAAAAAGGACAAGGCGTCCTATTGGGCTAGTGTCCACAAGAAAAGGAGAGTTTCCAGAAAGATCTCATCCAAGCCATGTAAGTGAGGTGATGTGGTTAGGGAATGTCCAAACATGTGGGTGCAGTGAGGGCCAAGGATGCATAAGTGTTACCTGTGGGTGCCTTTGTAGAAGGCGAGCTGTACCTGTCATGGATGCATTTTTTCCAAGCCCATTCTTGCCTTTATTCTTTTTATTCTTGTTTTATTCTTTTATTTGCTTTTTTTTTGTTCAACAACTAACCAGGGGACACTGCCTTGGCATGGTGACCAGAGCTGACAGCGTTACCCACAAATACTTTCACAGAGATGAGAAGGTTGGCTCGTGATGAGACCCCCTTTCCCTTGGCCAGGCAACCAAAGGTCACTGCCCTGGTGTGGTAACCAGACGGTGGCAATGTCATACTGTTAGGTACCCATGGACCTAATAGGCTGGCTCGTGATGAGACCCCCTATCCTCTGACTAGGTCTTGTTTTGTTATTTTCTAGGTCCCTCTTGTTTCTTGCTGAGAGGCTTTTTTCTGCCTTCTCGGGGATCACTGGGCGAAGCATCTCGAGGTTTTATTTCTAGGCTTTTGTATTTTACCAAGTGCTTTTACCTTCTGGGCCTTTAGCCCCTTCTTCCCACGAGATAAGGTGCAATCCTGCAAATAGGTCAACCCAATGCCCGGACAAGGAGAATGGGATAAATGAGCAGAAGATAAGATGAAACAGTGATGCTATGATGAGAGAGGACGATGGCTTTTCAGAAATTCCCCCAGTGGTAAACCAAGACCTATGGGCACAAGCTTGCTAGGGCACCCTGTCAGTTTCCCCAAGCATGGTCAAGTGGCCTAATGTAAGATCCAAGCAGTTGTTAGAGATAAAAGGAATCAGATGCATATATTTAAAGGTTTCAATGATCAAAAGTGACACATACCATGATACCTGGACCAATTACCTCATGGAGCGAGAACCTCTTCTGATACAAGATCAAGCTGATGGTGATGGATGTTGCTGTTGCTGACAAGACAAAAGATGATGAATGAAGAAACGGCAGGCCCTCCAGGGCCATGCTCAGGTCAATCTTGCTCATCGGTACTCCATGTCTAGGACCTGTGGGCCTAGAGACATGATCTCCTAGTTATCCCTAAAAAGTGGGGATAACAATACCCAAAATCGTAAGGCTAGGATAAGTAAAGTGCTTTGATCTTTTCTAATGCTTAATGGTTAAAACTTTCTAGATCTAGATCTCACACATATCAATCCTTAGCTTAAGCCCGTGGGGCATAATCAACCTTCTTAGATCTACTTGCATGCATAATCTATCTTAAGATCTATCTCATTTGCATGCATAATCTATCTTAAGATCTATCTCATTTGCATGCTTTAATCCAACACACTAAATGCCTAATGCTTTGATGGTTTAGCAAGTGATTTTTCTTTCATGTTATAACACCTTAAGGCCATTTGCCAAAACATTCAAGCTAAGTAATTGTTGGATAAGTTGATAGTGTAGGCACACTTCTAATCTTTCAAGCTTCTTTTTTACAATTAAAGTTTCTTCTCTTAATGCCCTAACAACATAAGATAAGTGTTATAAGCTTGAGTTATTCTTTATTCTTTTTGGCAAGTTGTTCTTGCCCTTGTGATTTAGTATTCTTTGACAAGTTACTCATGTTGATGATCTAATGCATGGTGACAAACTAAATCGTTATTGAGCTCTCTTTTAATGCTATACATGTGTTAAATGCTTCATTCTTATGCTTAAATAACACACTCAATAAGCTCAAGTAAGTTTCGGTTTTGTCATTTAATCACCACTTTAAGGCAACTAAAAGTTACCTAAATACTCTCTAATACACCTAAAAGTCTAACCAATTGATATATCAACTTAATAGACTTAATAGGGTATCTTAAACCACCATCTTCACCATCTAAAACAGGGATTGAGGAGGGCAACGGAAGGTGTTAAGCCGGGGACGGTCTCGTGGCGCGGAGCGTCCTTTCCGTAAAAACGCAATCTTTCGAGCTGACCTGCGAAGCTAGGGTACGCCTCGTTGCCATACTTCTTGAGCATCCAACAGCTATTTGGAAACCGGGAGAGGAGGTTTTTGGTGAAACACTTAATAAGGGTAATTAAAATCTTATAATCTTAGGGAACCCTTAACTCACTAAGTAATCAAACCTTGGCTTAATCTGATACATCTTAAGGTTTAACACTTGTAACTCAATCTTTCAATCTCGTAATATAAGTAATACTTTGTGGGTTAAATAATTAAAGTGTTGAGTATCTTCATCATTGTGGAACAATTGTGCTTTGATTCGTAAATCTTCTAAGTATCCTTACGAATATTGGTGATAAATGTGTTGATGATGCCAGTGCCTTGATCTTCTTTATATCCTGCACATACATTTAAAACGTGGTTAGCTTGTTACATTGTATCATTGTATCTTTAGCATTCTTTATTGTAAGTAATTGTATCTAGCACTCTTGTGGGTTAACTATTCTTTTTCAATCTTGTAATCATTGTAACAAAACAGCCTAACATCTAGTTGACCGCTTGCCCAACCTTAGGCACTAGACTTAGTTGACCTAGGGAAAGGCTTGCTTGACATAACTAACCCTTGCATCTTGCATTGCTGCCTTAACATCATAGGTTAAACTCCCCTAAACCTTAACAACTTAAAATCAACTCCTAGAACTTAAACTCTAAATCTTATCTAGAAACTAGGGACTACCCCCCTTGGCTTCCCTAGGAGTAAGCCTAGACAAAAGAGGTTCAAGCCAAAGTGACAGCGTGGGCTTTGAACCTAGGCATTATGCCTCCAAGGACACAATAAGTGAGCCGGACTTGGCTCACGTTTGCAAGTGTATATAAGGACGGCAACAGAGCCATTATCCCGGGAAGGGAGCCCAAGACTAATAAAAGAAGATTTGGTTTTCTCGCAAGGGTTTTTCTAGGGGTTTTACCTGAATATCTTGTGCAATGTGTGTTATGGTTTCTGTTGTTATTGCTTCCGCTGATTTTAATGTTGATAACCTAGCTGTGCAATTGTTCAATAAAGTGATTTTATTAGGAATAATTGTCGGGTGCTAGGTTCACAAGAAATTCAACATGGTATCAAAGCTTTGGTTCTGAGGAAGCCAAGATTTGCACGACATTGAGATTCGCAACAAGAAAATTGTTTGTCTACGAGGAAAATTTTTGCAGGCTTACAACTGTTGGGTAATTAATTAAAAAAAAACAAGAGAAGATTCATACAGTTGTACATACAGACCATACAACTATGCGGATTAGTCGTTGACTAGATCATTGTGATTGCTAAATCGTGTTGCAGAGAAGATCCACGGTGGAATTAGGTTCGATCCATTGGAAAGAAGTCAATCGAGTGGTGAGTAACAGCAGAGGTCGATTGCATGCTCACAATGGAGTTCCAGTTTGTTAGATTTTGGTAGCTCGAAGGTATTTCTACATTGGCAGCCCCAGCATGTAGAAGAGACCGAGCATATTTCTCTCTTAAGGTAACTTTATAAAGTGACTTTATAAAGTTAAGTTGAGCCTTTTATTATTTAATGGGGAAAAGTGACTTTATGACTTTTAGGTTACTTAAGTGATTTAAGTGAACTCAACGGACAATTAAGTCGTAACCGTTGATCTCAAGAGGGCAAGATCTAATCTTGATCGTTCATCTCTTTGAAAGACCAAGGGTTAGGGCAATTACACATTAAAGATGCATAAAAGGAGCTTGAGATAGAAAAGGGGGCACACCTTATGAGGAGAGCTTGGAGAGGAATGTGAAGAGTCACTCATATTCCGAGAGAGACCAAGAGAGTTTGAGCTAAAGGAAAGAGTAGCAGCAAAGTGGGATTTGCACAAATTCCAAGGAGGGGAGGAGGCACGCATCCCAAGATATCTTCAGCATTAAAGGACAGTCTGTACAGTACGGATTGAGGAGGTCGTACATATGTTTTAGGCACAAAAATTGAGGTAACCATCTCAGCAAAGTTTTGGCAGGATTTTCTAGGTGCCTAGCTAAGGAACAATCCATACAAAAAGGTGCAGCAGCAGTGCACAAATTTCGAGGAGGTTTTGATGTCAAGGAGGTCGTATTATTCAGGTCGTACAACTGAAATCTGAGCAGAGATTTTGTGGTCTGATTTTTGTGGTCTTTGGCACGTTTTTTGAGGTGATATTCTTGTTGTAATTAATGTTGAATTTATTGTTGATGTAAACTCTGAATTTTCCTGAGAGCTCAATAAGAAGAATATCTCCTTGACTTGTTTTCCCCTTGTGGATTTTTCCAAGGGCATTGCCTAGAAATTCATCGTGTCAAATGTAGTGATTTTGTTTATTGTTCATTGTTATTTCTGCTGCTATATTTTCCACATCTTAATCATTATGTGTTTCTTCTCATAAAGTACAGTAGTTTACCGAAGTCTTTATTGGAGGTTGAAATATGTGTGTTGACCAAGTGTTTGAGATCAGTTATTTGCAACATGGTATCAGAACAGAGGAGCTCTGAGGTTCAGCGGACAAGAGATTTGGCACTTGATTTCCAGTGAGTGCGGAGGGGAGGAGAACTTGGAGGGAAGGTGAGGAGGCACGAGTTCTAAGAGAGATTTTGAGTTGAGGGAAAGAGTTGCAGTAAGAGAGGACCGGCACGCATCCCAAGGAGATTTCAACATTAAATATAGAAAAGTACCATACAACAAATGAAGGTGGGCCATACAACATTTATTGTTGGTCGTACAGCTAGGTTAAGGCACTAAAATCAAGGCAGTCTTACTGTTGATGTTTGGCACGATTTTCGAGGTGTTTTGGCTCAGATAAAACTATACAACTGAGTATTGTACAGTACAGTTAGATCTAGGCACGCAAATCGAGGTTGTCTGTTGGTTTTTCTCCTGTATCAATCAGTACAATTGCACAGAAAATGACACAGCAAAGCTTGACATAGAAATCGAGGTGGTGTTGGGATGATTTTGTGAGATAAGTGTTGTGTATTTAATGTTGATATAAATTGTTGGTGTAAACTCAGAATTTTCCCTTGAGCTCTATTGACCACCTATTTCAACTAGGGGTCAACGTCATGTACCGTGAAGATATGTACCTTGTGGTACAACATATTTGAAAACTTAAGGCTCAACTAGGCAGTTTTTCCCCCAGCACACCTTTCTGTATACACGGAATGTCCGCTCCCCTGTGGGATAATAATGTAATATGTTAGCATGAGTCAATTTTTTGTTAGTTAGTTAGGACTTTATCATTAGGGAATCCTTTCATCGACGGTTTTTTTTCCTCATGTAACTAATCTTGCTCACCGGCGATGTTAATTATCCTTGAGTTTTTCACTCAAATAATCCTCCAAAGTGGTGAAAGGCGTTCTAATGATCGAGCCCAATGGGTGACGAAGGTTTAGAAGTGTTGTAAATGACCATGCTAGACATCTCCTAGAGTCTTGCGGAATTCCGTTAGGTTTTGATAGGATTATTTAACAATTAAAATTTTCCGTAAATTGGAAATTTTAATTATGTTTGATGAAAAATGTAAAACTTTGGTCCTTCTGGATTTTGTATAGGCGTATGAGTACTCAAATCAAATGGCTTATGACCCCCTACACCCTTGGACCAAGTTTCAGCTCAATTGGACAAGTTTTGCTAGGTTAGTGTCCATGAGGAGTCCAAGTCAGTCAAAAGTCAACAAATAATTGGCTAAGGTAAGAAGCCAAAAAATTGAATAAGTGTCTAAAGTCATGAGAGAGAGCGGGAAAATGATTTCTATTGTATTTCCTAAGTTGGAAAAGTAAAACTCCACTTAGAAAACCCCTCGTGACAAGTCAAAAGGGGTTTTCCCCCTTCACATCTCACCCCTCAAACCCTAACTCACTACCAAAACCCTAAAAGTGTCTCTAAGTGGATGGGTGACACTCGTAACTCATCCAAAAGGGGTCTCTCCTCTCTCCCTCATATAAAAGAAAGCACTCCCTCATTTTTACAACAGATTTTCACAGCAACTCTATTATGCCAAAATCTCTCCCCCCTCTCTCTCATTCTCTCCCATTTTCTCTCATGGTTCTTCGTGCCATTTGGCAAATTTTTCTTGGATAATAAAATTGAAGCTTTGGAGGATCTTTTGTGTCTCTTGGAGTATTCTTGGAGCCATTGTATTGTGTTATTCTTAAGGTAATATTGTTGCAATTATTTTCTTGGTATTTCCTTACTTGCATTATTTCACTTGGAGACCCAAGCAAAGTATTTTGCTTGGGATAAATTAGTAGTAGTAGTATCACTATTAATCTTTGTGGGTTATTTCAATTAGGTTTGGAAAGTATTTTGCAAGCTATTAGAATATACTCACCTTCTTGTTTGATTTTTGTAGCAAGGATTTACATATCTGCAGGTTACCAAAGGCTTGGAGGAGTGGATTTCAGATCTAGAAATTCATTTGTCCAACCATCTAAAGCTTCCTTTTATTTTCTGTTTTCATTTTCAGCCTTCTATCTTTCCATTTTAAGCATTATTTTCTTCCAATATTGCAATCTAATCTCCTTTTTCTTGTTCATATTTTTATAAAATAATTTTTTTTGTATACTAATAAAAACCAACTTGTTCCAAGTTCTTTTAGCATTTTCCAGCAAGAATAACTTGTTTTTTGCAGGTTTTCATCAGTTTGAGGGGGATTATTACCAGTTTTTTGTCCCAAAAGACTCAAGGAAGCATCCAAGAGTTGTGGTGCCAAAACCCACTTCCCCTTTCATCTTCTAAAGCATTGTAAGCAGCCCAAGAGAGTCTCTTGGGCTTGGATTCTCTCTACTTTAATTTCCAAATCTGTAAATTGTAATTTAGTGTAGCACATCGCCCACACCTTGCATAGTGCTTGGCTTTGCCATCTATTGACCACCTATTTCAACTAGGGGTCAACTCCATGTTCCATGAAGATTTGTACCTATTGGTACAACCATTTTGACAACTTTTTGCTCAACAGGGCAAATTTTGCCCTGGCACGCTTTTCTATGTAATCGGAATTTCTACTCCCTTGTGTGGGATAATATTGTAATATGCTAAGCATGAGTCAATTTTTGTCTAGTTACCTAGGACTTTATGACTAGGGAAGTCCTTTCATTGAGTGTTTTTTTCCTCAGGTAATTAACCTTGCTTAACTACAATTTTAATTATCCTTGAGTTTTTCACTCACAATAATTCTCCAAAGTGGTGAAAGGCGTTCTAATGATTGAGCCCAAGGAGTAACTAAGGTCTAGGAGTGTTGTAAATGACCATGCTAGACATTTCCTAGAGTCTTGCGGAATTCCGTTAAGTTTTGATAGGATTTTTTAAATAATTAAAATTCTGCAAACTAGGGATTTTTAATTATTTTTTATGTAAAATGTAAAAAGGTGGTCCTTGGGGATTTTGTATAGGGGTATGAGTACTCAAATCAAATGGTTCATGAACCCCTACACCCTTGGACCAAGTCTCAGCTCATTTGGACAAGTTTTGCTAGGCCATTGTCCATGAGGAGTCCAAATCAGTTAAAAATCAGCATGTAATTGGCTTGATTAAAATAGCCAAATTTTGTAAAAGTCACTAAAGTCTTGAGAGAGAGTGGGAAAAGGATCCCAAATGTATTTCCTAAGTTGGGAAAATGATTTTCAACTTAGAAAACCCCTCCCTGCTAAGCCAACAACCCAAAGTGACCATTTCCTAAGAAGAGGGGTGCCCCCCTTGCTCATGAACTCATGAAAAATTAAAAATATAACATGAGGGCCCCCAAAACTTTGGGTATACCCCCCTTTGACCCTAACTACCTCTTTGATTAATGGGAAAGGTGGTTTCCCCCTTCCCAACTCACCCCTCAACCCTCACACACCTCTCTTGCCCTAAAAGTGTGCCCCCTTGAAGAGAGCCTCCCCATTGGATGGATGACACTTGGAGCACATCCAAGTGGGGTCTTTCCCCTTCCTCGACTATAAAAATGACCCTCTCCTCCTCATTTCATCATCATCTCTTGGAGCAAGTCTATTATGCCAAAACATTTCACATTCTTTCACTCTCTCTCCCTCATGTTCTCATGTGTAAATCTTGCTACAAGTATTTGTAGCAACATTTTGTGGATAATAAAGGAAGCTTTGGAGAATCTATTGTGTGCATTGGGAGCCTTCTTGATGCTCTTCATGGTGTTCTTGTGAGATGACATAGTGCATTTTATTTCTTGTATTTCCTTTGCATTCACTAGTTTACTTGGAGACCCAAGCAAAGTATTTTGTTTGGGAGCAATTAGTGGTAGTATTACTATTAATTTTGTGATAGTTTCTTTACAAACTTGCAAAGTATTTTGTATGCTTCTTTGGATGCTCTCACCTCCTTGTATCTTGTGTAGCAAGAGATATACATGTATGCAGGTCACTAGAAGATTGAAGGAGAGGTTTTAGAGTGGAAAACTCACACATTTCAATCAACCAAAGTTTTCATTACTTTCCCCCTTTGTATCCACCATTCTCCTTTCTTTCATAGGCACTTATTTGCTCTATAATGGTCATTTAAACTCATTTATATTTTCAGATTTCTCTACACAAGTCTACGTTTCATTGGGCTAACAAAAGTTAACAAGTCTTTGGTTTTGTAGCATTTTCTAGCAAGAAATACCTTGTTGATTTTTATGCAGATTTTCAACTACAAAGAGGAAGTGCTACTTGTTTTGAGCAAGCAAGGCATTCCAGAATCCAAAGGCATTCTAAAGTTGGGATATCAAATCCCCCTTCATCTTCTTCTTCTAAATCATTGTATGCAACCCGAGAGAGTCTCTTGGGTTGGCCTTTTCTCAAATTAATACAAAAATCTGATATTGTAATAAGTTAGAAAATATTGCCCAGTGCC
>ML776722.1:1159226-1179018 GCA_009831015.1 Picea engelmannii
TTTTACAATAAACGGGAATGCCAAAAGTCCTAGACATCCAAAAACCTAACCCTGGGAGATGAAGCGCCAAAAGTCATGTGGGCCCCGTTTGGGTAAGTTGGTGCATCAACTTCCCGAGGTCGTAACTTTTGCATACGATCTCCATTTTAGGTGTATGATAGCTCGTTGGAAAGATCTATCCGAGGCCTACAATGCTCGAGACAAAATAGCATCATTAGATGCTATTTTGTGACAGCAACATACCCAAAAAAACATCGTTTAGGGCCTCAAAATGGCCCCAGAAGTTCAAGACCCGAAAAAACTGCTAAAAATAGTAAACTGTGCGAAAACTGAAAAACTAAAAGAAGCAATGGTGGGGGTCCAAGTGGAATAGGTGGGTGGCCACCAATATCCACTTGGATCATGGAGGGTGTATGCCCTTATACTCCTCCAAGGATCTAGCCAATAACAACCATGGAACAAGAAAGAAAACTAACAATATGCAGATTTTTCTTGCCAATTCCAAAAAATGCTAAGACACCCTAGTTACCAAGTATTTTTCATCACCAAAGCAAGAGAAAGAACCTCCAAGAGATAGTGCACCACTTCACTCCACAAGACAAGAGATAAACCACAGCACAAGAGAGAGAGAGAGAAGATGAATTTGCCCAAGAGGGGCACAAATTTCAGCCAAGAATCCTCCCCAAGATGGGAGAGTTATGATGATAATGAAATAGGAATGATCCTTATTTATACAAATCCTCTAAAAAGTGTTTGTCCACTTAACTTTGGAGTAAACCACAAAATAAGGGGCCAACAACCCTTACTTTGCCCCTTTACAATATTAAATTCAAATTTAACTTAAAATTTGCTCATAAGAAAGCCTAAAAATGACGTCATCTCTTTAATGAGTGACGTTTTGGCACTTCGGTCAAGTCGTTGGGGCTGAAAGAGATAGTGCTAGGCCTCCAAAGGCCATATGTCCTCAAGCCAAGGTCTCCTCCTCATTGCAAGGGCTTTTCCCATCAAGAGTGCCAAGTGTTCATCACCACCACTAAAACCCTAGCCCTAGGGTGACGTCAAGCCCGTCAAATGTGACGTTTTGACCTCCAAAGGCAAAACATTGGGCTTGTAGGGGTTAGGTGAGGTCATCCAAGGTGTCTCTTAAGCCTCCAAAGGCTACCATCATCATCTGGTGTGTGGACCATGGTATCCAACCTGTGGGCTTCATGCCCCAAGGAAGCCCAAGCTAGGCTTGTTCCTCCAAAACTGTCCACCAAGCAAGTTCATGCAAAGACAATGAATACGCCCTCCAAGGATCTCAAGTCAAAAGTATCATGATAAGTAAATCAAATCAATAAAAGAGTCACCTAAGCATGTGCATCAAAAACCACCTCATCAAATTAAACAAGTGCTCAAAGACTCCATGCAACTTGCCAAGTTTAGGTATGGGAGGGTTGACAAAGTGACCTATTGGGTGAATCATTCCCTAAGTCAAGGAGTGTTTCCCAAGTGGACCCCCTTCTAAGCCATGTGTAGAAGATGAAGTGGATGGGGGAAAGACTTTTGAGCATGGCGTTCATGACATACAGGGATCGTGTGTTGCACCTTCGTTTTCAATGCATCCTTTTTCCAAGCCCACTTATTGCCTTTTGTTTTTTTAGATGTTTCCAGGTTGAAGCCAAGGTGGGGCTTCTACCTAAGCATGAAAAACAGTTCCCACCTTGACTCTACCCTGGTCACATTATGCTTCCCCATGTTGAAGACAATGGGTGGGACTTCTACATAAGCATGAAAAGCATTGGCCACACACGCTCTACCTTGGTTGGCATTTTTGCATTGTTATTTTTCACGAGTCCCATCAGTTTCTTATGAAAGATATTTCATTGTCCTCGGGATCCCTGAGCGAGCATCTAAAAGGTTTATGATTGGATTTTATCTTTTGCCAGCTGCAAACCTTTGGGCCTTCAACTCCTTCTTCCCATGAAATGAGGGACAATCCCTTCTTGGGTCAGTACATCCGAAAATCCCAAAAGATAAGGAGGCAAGGGGATTGTTATCGCACAATCTGTTCTTGCCCAAAGCCCAAGGCAAGTGGATGCAAGATTTGCGTAACAGGGGGTGACCTATCATTGTCACCTTAACAGGAAACCCCTTTCTATTAGGAGTATGTCACAATACCCCAGGGGAGACGTCCCCAGTGACCTGAAGGTTTGAGAAGGCTAAGGTAAAAGGTACAAGAAAGTCCCCCCCTCTCACAGGTCACTCAAGTCAAAGGTTCTTTATGTCTTATAGAGATGAAGCAAAAAGGTAAAAGAGGTGTACCTGCCCAGAACAAGACAACAAATAGAAAAAGTGGCAACTTCCAAGTACCAAATGATGTTAGTGCTTCATAAGACCATGAACGTTTGAAAAATAAGTAAGCTGATATAAAATTGCAGCAAAGTAATTATTTACAACGGAAATAAGTATTTTGTAACAGCCACAATAATTATGCCTTGAATTTGCTTGAAAAAGACAAGGAAATATAGCTTTGAATGGACAAAATGATAACTACTTGTCAAAAGCAAAATTGGCATTGTCTAATCAGCTTTTAATGGCACTTCTGAGATAAATTTGTTGATATTAGATGGTTGTAGCAATTTTTTGCAACAGCAGCAAGTTAGTCAATGAGTTAGTCTAGTTTAAGGTTAGTACAAGTTAGTAAATGTTTCAAGGAAGATAGTTTGAGAATTGTTTTGATCAATCAATCACTATAGTGAGTAGACTAGTGCCTTTATAGGGTAATGGAGTCTATAGATGACGGATTTCTCTTGGAAGAAATGACACAATGATTGTACTTGCCTAAGGAGAAGAGATGGATGAAAGGGGTGTTGGCTTTTCAAGGCCTCAAACATCCAAACCCTAAAGATGATTTTGCTAGAGTAAGCAATTTTAGGCTCTAGCAAACATTCCTTCCTTAGACTATTAAAAGATTATTAGAAGCAACAATTGACTAGGTAATGACCAGTAAAGTGATAATATTTTAGGGCTCTAGAAGTTCACCTAGGTCAAGGTCTCCTTAGCAAAGTCTAGCAAAATGAAGAGTAAAGAAGTAGCAAGTTAAGTCATTTACTCCTAGGGTTTGTCAAGCAAGCAATTTCATAATTTTTAACATGAATAAGCAAATTTACCATAAACCATTCAAATAAAATGAAGAATTGCAAATTTACTTACTTCACCAAGAATAATCAAGCCATAAACCCCTAGAATGCCAAGTAACTTCACCAAGAAATGATCCAAGTTGCAAAATTTAGCCTCCAAGAGAAAGTACGCCTAGAATTGCATCCAATAACCCCCAAAAAGGGCGCAAATTTCAGACCACACTACTTGTGTGATGAGTGATGATGAAAAAATGAGAGTAATCTCTCTCTATTTATAGAGTTTCAATGACCTTTAAGTAAAATTAGGTCATAAAAAGACCAACCTAGCCAAATTACATCAAAATCCAGTTTTTTACATAAATGAAAGTAATTAACCCCTGAAATCATCTCCAAGGGTGACGTCCTGCCCTTCTAGGGTGACGTTGAGCCCCTAGGGTAGAACGTTAGGCCACACATGCAGAACGTTTGGCCTCCAAAGGCTCATTACCTCGTGGAGCAAGACTTACTGCTACTTCAGGACAAGGCTGGTGGGATGGATGTTGCTGCTGTTGCTGATAGATAACGTTGCACTGGAGAAAAGATGGGCCCTCCAAGGCCATGCTCAAGTCATCCGGCTCTCGGTACTCCATGTTTAGGACCTGTGGGCATCGAGACATGATCTCCCTAGTTATCCCTAGGATAGGGGATAACAGGGATTGTTGATCACCTATTTCAACTAGGGGGTCAACTCCATGTACCATGAAGATATACACCTGATGGTGCTACCAAGTTGAAGACTTGTTGGTTCTACAGGGCAGTTTTGGCCTTCAACACTTCTTTTTGTAATTGGAATTTCCGCTCCCCTGCGTGGGATAATAATGTAATGGATCTGCATGGATCATAGTTTAGGTTAGTTGCCTAGGACTTTATCATTAGATAAGTCCTTTCATCGAGTGTATATGCTTTCTTATTAAATTTTTTGCAATTGTTGTTAAATCTTGGCCTTGGAAGGGGAGCTATCTCCCAATAGGATAGAAATAGAAAGCTTGCTTGCTTATTATTTCTAGTGATTCATGTATGTTAGATGGTTTTGAATTGCATGCTTATTTAGCTTAATTTTCATGCTTTCGTGCTTCTATATTATATGACACCAATGCTTTTAACCCCTTTGCAAAAAGTTTAAAGTTGTGCAGGATATCTCACTTGAAGGAGAGGTTGAGCTAGCTTGCATCTTCCTCATTCTTCAAGATTGTGGTGAATAACATAGTCCCTCTGTTTTCCATCAAAGCAAGGAACTCCATTGCCCAAGGCTTTTCAAAGGATCAAGCAATTCTACTTTCTCTTTCTCTCTTAAATTATCTATCTTCTTGGTTACTTTCTACAATCTAAGATCTACCATATTTTAATTCAAATACATAAGTAGATCAGATTTGTAGAAGCTTTGTTCAGATCTTAGCTTAGTCTCAATTTATCTATCTTTTAAGCAAGATCTAGCAATAGGAAAAGTCTCTTTTGCAAGTTAAATTTTAGTCAAATCTAAAAGTTTTAAAAGAGATTTTTGATTTCATGCTTTAGCTTTCATATCTAGCAAGAAAAAGTGCTTTAGTTTTCTATTTTATATCAGCCATAAAAGACCCTAAGGAGACAAGCTTTCTAGCTTGCTTTCCTTGGTTCCTTTTGCTCACTTATCATAGTTTCATACTTAGAAATTTTTGGGTTTCTATACTAATAACCAAAGACACTCTTAAAGTGTTTTTGGCCATCTTTGCTCTCTTTTTGTTTGTTGTTTTGTGCAGGTTGTTGAATAAACAAGGGGAGATTTTGGCCAATTTTGGCTGATTTGGAGCATTTGGGACTTCCAAGAGCACCAAATATTTTCCTAAGATATTTTTACATTGTAATAAACTCGATCCATCATTATAAGGATCCATATCTCTATTTAAAGAGATCCAAAGTCTCTTCAAGAGACCATTGTAACCGAGTTAATAAAATAAGTGAGCCAAGGGAGGCCTCACTTTGTGTTTCCCCCTAGGGGGGTTGGTGTTGTGGTTTTGGAGCAAGTTTCTCATTTTTCTTTGCTTTAAAGTTTAAAACAACAATCATGTAGATTAGATTTCAATTTGGAAAGTAATACTTTAATAGCTAGATTAGATTTCCCTTATGCAACTTTATTTCATGCAATTTCAAAGTTGGCAATAAATCGTCTCCTCAGCTCCTCGCAAGAGGCTGGTCAGTGAAGACTAGTAATTAGAAAACATTTCCTTTCAGCAATTTTATTTCTTGTTTAAAATAAACAACTCCCCTCGACTCCCAGTGTTGTTCCTGACCCTTCCAGTTGCGAGCTTGTCTCAATCTTCTGGGAGTAAGTTTCATACATGCTGGGTTGGTTGGCGATGATAGATTAATAGGGAAATCCTTAAGAAACTTTGCTTTTGAGGAAACGTAAGAGAGTTTGTGTAAGATATATGGCGGGAACTTTGAGATCTAGGTTCTCCCTATCGGATCTCCCACATTCTCTTAGGCTTGTGTGCAAAATCAGAGGGACCTCCCTGTTGGATATTCAATAGGCTCAACCTCCACTTTAGGGATGTTCTCTGAAGGGCCAAATCTAGATTAGTTCAAACACTTTATTTTCTTGCAAATAAAATTTATCTCATTAACCTACTATCAATAAATCTAATAAAATATGCGATCTACATTGCCCACGATACTTTTAAGGCACTGGTCTCAATATTACATTTACACAAAGCCATTTGCTTCAAAGCACTTTACTTTCAGTCATTTATTTTGAAGCACTTATTTATTTTACTTGCATCTACTATCTCAAGTATCCTTTTTATCCAAGTATCTTTTATGTATCTTGTGGTGGTTAATCTATGTTCTTAAAGTAGATTTACTTTATATATTGGTTAATGCAATAAACTCCTAAATTACTAGTTGCTTAGATTCAATTTAAGCCTTAAGATTATTTTCTTAGGGACTACCCCCCTTGGCTACGCTAGGAGTTGGCCTAGACAGAGGAGTTGAGGATTAGGTGACAACACCTCAACTCTAACTTGCCCCCAAGGACACACCGAGTGGATTGAAGATTTTTTCCACGTTACCCAGGTGTGTATAAAGGCAGCAACAGACCCCACTTGTATCATGGATTATTGTTGTTTTAGATCATTATGTGGGCATATGTGCTAAGGTTTCATCATATAAAGAGGCTAGCGCTCATTTTGAATCAAACATAACTCATCACTTGTGACATATCACTTCTATTCCTCTCTTATCTTATCTTTTGCTATGGAGAACTAGTGCACACCTTTGGAAGGAGAACTTTGAGAGTGGTTCCAACCTCATCAGACTTCATATGGAGAAAGTAGAATTTTTCATATCCCATTTAAAATTCAGCAGACTTGATGGTTTTCAAGATTTCAGGATTGGTGGGATTGCAACATTTTCATTGGATCCTATCACATATGAGGAAATGTGATTGGCATTTAATCAAGAGCACCAAACCCTTTGTGTACTCCAATGTTGGTGGTGTTCATTGTTGAACTCCTTTGTCATGGCCTTAGCAAAAATGTACCCTTCACTCAAACAAAAATCATTGATTAGGCATGTTAAGCTTTTTCTACCATATTTAAAGGCTTGGATTAGACAGTTTCATCAAAATTGGGTGGTGTTGACTAATGTCCCTAGAGGATCGAGGTAGAGACAAAGGCTAGACAAGAGGCAAAGGATGAAAGATGATACTAATAATGAGGATCCCAATATAAGCGATGGTGGAACATTGCTTGTCATTTATGTTTTTTATTTAAATGTTCTTGTTCGTTTATTCATAATGCTTTCTTTCAAAGTTTCAATATAATCATTATGTACTACGGATGGCATTTCTAACTTCATAATAATGTAGTATTCGTCTACAAGTAGCACTAATATGCATGTTTTCATATATTATGCAACCAATTTGGCATTTTGCATGTTTTTTAATACAAATGCATTATATATATATAATGGTCCCATGACACTATGCTCCCGAGATTTTTTGGGAGATGGCAATCCCGGTGCTCCGCTCCCACGCTTTGGAAACCTCAACTGACTAAATTAGATGCCACATATTATCTCACTCTAAGAAATAATCTTTCAGCAGGAACACTTGTAACAATTTCTAGACATTGATAAAAAAAATTAAGACCATTAGTCATTGAATGACTTTGCCTATCAAATTTCACAATTATATATAAAAAAATAAATTTTAAAAAAAGCAACTAAAATAAAAGGTATTCATGCATTACAACCAAATATATCAATTTTGAGTAAGCATCGTAAAACTTATAAATGAGAGATGTTATAATGCCTTGCAAGAAAATTGTTTTGTAGGAAAACAATACGAAGTGGAAGCATATTTATAATCTCAAAGGAAAACACAGTAAACATTGCATTAAGTGAGACTCCTAGTCATGTTATATCATTTAACCAAAATAAAAGTCACTACACATCAGGAATTGCTCAGAACATACCAAAGATAAACCATTTTTATGTCTCACACACTTATGAAAATGGTTCAAGATAAGAAGCAAATGCATTATATTACGAGAAATTGCTCATCTTTCAAAATCTAATTTTTCTGAAAATTATGAATACCAATAAAATTTGTCAAACAATAGATATCCCCAAATATTTACTTACTTTCAGTCTTTCATGAGCTTCCCTCACTGTTTTGCCATCCTTTTTCTTCCGCCAGTTAAGGCCATCTTTACGAAAATAGCGCAATGCCTTCCGATCAAAGAGAAATAGTGATCCATCTATCGCCATAAATAAAAGAAAAGAACAACATATGGTTAAATCTGCCAACTCAATCTCTCAGGACCCATGAGTCAAAGTTTTGTTTTTTGAGAAATACATCTTATATTAACAGGAAAGTATTTTCAAAGCTGAAAATAAAGGCCAAAGGGTATATACAAAGGTGATTCATATCATTTTTCTCAATGCTACTAGGGCAGAAATAAGATCAGAATATGCTGAAGCATCTAACTCTTTAGCATCTTTGATCAAAAGATAGCCTTTAGCTAACAACTGCATGCATACCTCTTCCCTCCAAACATGACAAAAAGATTGAAACAAACTGACCTCATCAGAAAAAACATACTTTGCATCACAACCTCCAGATAGAGAACAGTGCAGTGATTCAACAGGGAAAACAAACTAATTTAACTACGACGCATGCTAGTACCATTTGACATTGATGGTAAAATCAAGGGTAAAAATGATTTAAGAAAGGATGTCCACCCCAATATGCCAAGGATACAGGAAAGTGAACACTGGAAAGGACATTTCCATTACATCCTTGTGCCATGAAAGATTTGAGATAACAATGCTTGTAGATATCAAGCGCATAAAAGATGAAAGACTCAACACAAAAAATGCTTCATTTCAGCTTCAAGTAATATGTAACATTGCCCATATTCTATTTTGATAGGAGTGGCTGCATGAGAAATCATTTTAAGGCATAGTTGAAAATACCTGTCCTATTCAATGGAAAAACACAGTTGTAACTCATTTCAGCTCATTCAAGCACAATGCAAGGCCAGAGGGTTCCAAAATTGGTAAGCGTGAATATACAATTATTGACTCAAACCTCTAGAGAAAGAGAGTCAAGTCAATGATAAAATGTCTCAAATTTTCAGAAGATAGAATAAAGCCAAAAAGAGACCATGTTCAAGACTATACAGGCCTAAGGAAAAATAGGTCAATGCCAAAAGACAATACTATCAGAGACATCCCGTACATCAATGTTACAGACAGTATGCTCATTAAATAAGAAACATCCAATACAAATAGGAGAGGGGAAGAAAATCCATATAGGTAAAAAAAAAAAAAATTATATATATATATATATATATATATTTGTATTAATGAATGATTGGTAATTTGGTTGATACAAGTGCTCTAGTGATGGTATAAATAGGAAAACATATATATGTTTTGTATTAATGAATGATAGGTTGAACTTGAAACAAGTGCTCTAGAGATGGTATCAATACTTATCAATTAGTCACAAGGCCGAAGAGTTATGACCCTTTTGTTTATTTAATATATTTACTATATGTTTATGTAATGTATTGTATAACATTATTTTATATACATTTCAATCAAGAACCATACGACCACCTTATTAGTCCCTGCCAAGGGACTATAGCAATGAGTTTGCTATTGATTTGACATTAATTTGCCTTGTATTTTAAATTTGTGTGTGAAGTGTATGTGAAAATTAATTAAAAAGTACCTAGGCAAGTGTTTCTCATCACCTAGGTGCCTAAGGGGTAAGAAAGTGCCTAATGCGGACCCTAGTCATTTAATTTGTGAGATGCAAATTAAAAAGTGACTTTATGACTTAAGTGAGGGGGTGAGTGAAGAGATACTCAATCTCATCCACTCATCTAATCCAATCTCAACCGTTGGATTACGAAACTCTTCACCTACCACCATGAGGTCGACTAGGGTAGGAGGGCGCACCCAAGCTAGGGTTGATTCATCATTTTTTGAGAGAGCAAGAGGAGGAGGTCGAGCTTGAGAAAGAGAGAAGACATTGGCAGAGATTTGGCACGCATTTCAAGGCTGAAAGATAGCATGCACTTCAAGGCAGCAGACAGCAATTAATGCAATCCGTACAGTACGGATTTGTGGAGGTCATACAGCCATTAATGTGCACAGAAATCGAGGAGGACAGCAGCAACAAATTCTGAGTGTTGGCATGCATCCCAAGGCAGCCACACAGCATTTATTGGCACAGAAATTGAGGAGCCTGCTGGGCAAGAATTTCTGAGAAAGAAAGTCCGTACGGACTTGCACAGTTTTCGAGGGCCATGCAGTTCAGAAATTCTGGGCACATTTTTCGAGGTTGGCACGAGTTTCAAGGTAATTTCCTGCTGGTTATTCCATACAGTGTTAGCAGAATATTTGGCACAAAAATCGAAACAGTCCGTACAGCATTTATTGCTGGGACAGCCATACAGTTTACGGATTTCTGGGACAGAAATCGAGGAGCTCATTTCGGACTGTTCAAAAGGAGTCTTTGCAGAAGAAAAAGGCTGAGATAAGTTTGTGTAATTTTTCTGAAGACGAATATGCTGTAAAAGAATTTCTCTGAAGCTCATAGATAATAAAATCCCTCTCTCACTGAATTTCCCCTTGTGGGTTTTTCCAGGGTTGTTGATAGACCAAAAATCACTATGTTATTTTCTGAGTTTTATGTGTTGCTGATATATTTTATTTATGCGTTAAACGATGTTCAGAATCCTCATGTTTAGTTCTAAAAAATTTATTTTATGCTGAGTTTAATTGGCTGTCATAAAACTGGGTTTGGGCATTAAACATTGGCTGAAAAATCAGCGAGACTGAAACGGATGGGGTCTGAAATTTTACATGGTATCAAAGCTGAGTTAAAGAGAAGCAGAAATATTTCAGCAAGTCGGAAAATTGGGACAGCAGTCACTTCACCGGGCAGAATTTTGAATTTTGAATTTTCAGCAGAAAGGGGTCAATGGCTACAGGTTTGAGAGTTGAGGACAGACTTGATGGGGCAGCAAACTTTGGTGCTTGGAAAGAATGGATGATTTTTCTGTTGCAAGAAAATGAGTTGTGGAACAATGTTGAAAATACCACAACACATCATGTGGTTGTACCTACTGATGTTGCTCTTCTTGCAGCATACACTAAGAAGAGTATCATGGCTAAGAGGATTATTCTTGATGCCATCAAGGACCATTTGATTCCTCACTTGACGGGGAAGACAAATGCCTATGAGATGTGGGAGTCTTTGATGAAGTTGTACTAGAGTACAAATGAAAACCAGAAGATGGTTTTGAGGGAAAAACTGAAGATCATTAAAATGACCAAGGCTGATAATGTGGTCACATATCTTACCAAGTTGACATAAGTGAAAGATGAGCTTGGAGCTGTGGGGGAGGCCATAGTTGACAGTGAGCTTGTGAGGACAGCATTGAATGGAGTTTCCAAACAATGGGCTGTTATTGTTGAGGGCATTGTAGCTAGGGAGAAGCTTCCCAATTGGGAACGTCTTTGGGATGACTTTGTTCAGCTTCCCAATTGGGAACGGCTAGGGAGAAGCTTCCCAACTTCTGGGTGTGCTTTCAGTGTTGGGTCAGCTGTGGTTTCCTGGTTCAGTAGGAAGCAAAGATCAGTTGAGGCCAAGTATATGGCTGCTATCCTGGCTGCCTACGAGGCCATTTGGTTGAGGAAGCTACTTGTGGGACTTTTTGGTCAGGGATTGGAGCCCACAGTCATACACTATGACAATCAAAGTTGCATTAAGCTCTCTAAAAATCTAGTGTTTCATGAATGTTTCATGACCGCTCCAAACACATCGAAATCAAGTACCATCACATTAGAGATTGTGTTCAGAAGGGAAAGACCAAACTCCAGTACTTACCAACAGGGGAGCAGACAGCAGATATTTTGACCAAGGCAATGCCAAGGTCAAGCTTTGTGTACATCAAAGATAAACTTGGTGTAGTGCAGAACACCTTCCTCTCTAAGAGGGAGTGCAGAAAGGTTCGCTAGATTTGGAGGTGCACCAAATCTGGCAGGGGGACCCACCAAGAGGGGCCCAAACTTAAATTTTGTTTTTTGCACTAAGGTGACTTAGGAAAAATTAATTTTTCCTATAGTCACAAAGCTTTAGATCTGAGCCCTCCATTCTGATCTAATCTCAGCCATTGAGATGACTGGTGGGCCCAAATCAAATTGCTAAGAGAAAAATAGGGTTTTGGAGCCTCATTTTGCACAATTCGACTTGGTGGAGAGAGCAGCTTCAGCATCAGAGCAAGTTCAGCAGGAGGAGAAGGGGCCATACGGCCTCCATTTTCTGCTCAGTCAGCTTTCCTCCAGTGCCCAGCAAGGAAACCAGCAGATCTGGGCCATACCAGCAGGCCCCACAGTCCGTACGGTGCGCCCAGCAGCTAAGTCGCATGGCCTGGACCATACAGGCTGTACGGCGCACCAGCAGCCAAGCCGTGAGGAGTTTGGGTGAGGGAGAAGGCTGGAAATTTGCTGAAGGCAGAGATTTTGCCTCAGATAAGTTTTCAGAACAGCAGATGTAAAATTTTTGAGTTTGCTCTTTCCTGAAATAATAAAAATCACCAAGCAGAAGACCGGTTTTCCCAGTTGGGTTTTTCCGGGGTCATTTGACCAAAAAATCACTGTGTTTTCTGTGTGTGAGTGCTTGTGTCTTTATCTATTTATTTCCGCTACATTAGTATGTTAAGAAAATCAGCATGTTCAAAATTTTAAGCTAAAGAAGTTCAGTGCTGCTTTTTACTTGGTTAAATCTACAACTAGGTTCTGATTTTTAAGAGAAAATTAACAGTTTTCACCCTTTTTACACAAACAGACACCCAGCCATGCGCTTGAAAAAATAATTGGAAAAAAAAATTGCCAAGCATGTTGTTTAGTTAATGTTCTTTGCTGCTCTTTTGTTGTTTTCTGTTTTCTTAAAACTATTTTGGTCAATGCTCAACTGGGGACGTTTCCAAAAAGCATACTAAAATGGTCGCAGCACAAGCATTCCCAGCAACTGCCAAAGGTGGGAGAATCTCAAGGTTAGGAATTGAAGAACATATGGGAATGTAAAACTGCAACAAAAAGTTAAACAGGTAATTGAGCAGCTACGCTCCTCAACAACAGGCTTCTTATTATTGTGAGCAAGGATAAGAAGAGAAAGCTGACCTGTTGTTCAAGAATAATTCTCACGTAATTAACTCAATGAATGGACTGAGACACTGTATTGATATTTTCAAGTGTCTTGCATTATGCTTAAATACAAACTCATTAATGCCCATCACTTGAACATCCTAGCCAGAATACATTTCTCGGAAATGTAAAATTTGAGGAGAAATGCGAAACCAAGTAATAAAATTCTTAAAGCCCTAAAAACCTTGTAACGTAAAGGTGTTAAATTAGGGTGCAAAAAGGAACATGGTGGAAGCAAACCATCTTATCATAATAACATAGTAGTTTGATTCTGGAACTTTTAAGAATTCAATTAGATGGACATATCCACAGGGCAATGAAATCCTATATGGAAGAGTATTTAATTGTGAATCGGCATATATCAATTTACTACTACCATTTCACCATGCTTTCTCTTCAACTTTTGAAGCCAATTTTTACTCTCTTACAACTATCTACTCAGCTCTGATTGCTAGCACAAAGAAAGAAAGAAAGTAATTTTATTAATGTCCATAAGAGACCTAAATAGGTATGTGGGACTGTTTAGTAGTTCTTCTTGCTTACTTTCAATGTGCATATTTATATCAAATTTTGGTCCAATGTACACGTGCAGTCACTGAAAAAATTATTGCTAAATTTAATTTGATTCTTCATCCATCCTTTCTTGCTAATTCGCAATAACTTCTAAGAAACTAGCTCCATCCCTCATTTCATCTAAAGCAATTCCCCATTCAGAAACTAGCTCCATCCCTCATTTCATCTAAAGCAATTCCCCATTCAGATTACATAAGCAAGAACAGGACTAACTTTGACTAAAGAGAATTATACCTGTTGGTTTGTGTGGTGGATCGGATGACAGGGAAAACTTTTTGTAATTTCGCAGGATTTCGCAAACCTCGATTGGACGAAGCCAACGATTTTGTGCTTCTCGTAATATTTGCCCAATGTCTGTTCACGAATAAGAAAATGAGTTGCCAACAACATTTTAGAAAGACAATAAACTTCTTTATGTCATTTATCATCCCCACTACCAGTATAACCTACTACAATGGAAATGGAGTAAGAATAATAAAAATCGCATGAATTATTCATTGGCCATTTTACTTTTGCGCAAAGTATAAAGGCACATCATTTATAGTTGACAAGAAACATAAGAAAGTTAGAATCATGCAAATAAACATAACATTCAACGATTAAGTTATTGGTCCAGAAGAGTCATCTATCTTGGTGTTTGTTTATGAGATATGCTCAAACATAACCATAAGCATGATGCAACAAAGTTCAACCATGACTAAGTACTATTGGGAAATTGATAGCATATTTAATTCTCACCTTCATGTCTAGCTAACTCGTGTAGAGAAAAAAAAACAGTTGTATTATAAAAGTCGACTGTTTAAAGTGGAAATGAGTTGCCAACAGGGACTTGGTTCATAGGGGACCTTTGTCAATTTTTCACATGCACTCAAGACCAATTTTCAGATTTGAGAATTGCTACCTAGTGAGCTAACAGTGACACCCTAGCTGTTATCACTGAACAATTCCATGCTGAAAATTATGACTGAAATTATATGCAGCGGAAACACAAAAGATCAAAGATGAATCATCAACACAACTGAGACACCAATTTCTGTTCTGTAAACTTTATTAAATTCAGAAATCTGAGGGCAAAACCAGCCCTCCCGGTCAAAACACTTTAACCAAATCTGAGGACAACCCTGTCCTTCACAATAAACAGAAATTCTGAGGACAGCCTTGTCCTTCACAACAAAAAAATCAGCAAAATACCAAAAAAAATCTGTCTGCAAATCTCCTCAACTGCTGCCACCTGTACAAGTGCTGACGTCAGCCATACGGCTGCTGACATTAGCAGTACGGACCTATTGTACGGCCTCAAGATACTCGCACGTGCAGCCTGAACAATCCCTCACTCATGCGACCTGATCTTCCTCTCACGTGCTGCTGAAACCCTCACACATGCAGCTGCTTTCTCACACATGCGGCTATACGAAAGCCTCACATGTGCGGCCTGCACTTCCTCTCATAGGTGCGGCCCTGAAATTCTCCTCTTCTCACACGTGTGACCTTACACATGTGCCTTCTCTTGGCTGAAGCAAAAGCCTTGGCTAGGTCAAAAAACAATAAATCGTCCTCAAACCCTAGGCCAGATTTGCCTCACAAATTGCAGATTTTTCCTTGTTGAAATTCCCAAGCTCCCTTGTAAAAGTGCGCTTCACTTATGCTCTCTCCATCCTGCACAATGATCAAATGTCACAATGACTTGATCTCTATTTATACAAGTCCTTTGGGGTGTGTCAAAAGCCCCTCCACAAAGTCAACACCAAATTAGACTTGCATGTGGGTGTGAAGCCCCATCACAAGACCACAAAGCCCATGAAGCCCTGGCCTCATCCCAAGGCCGATTTCACTTAAACGAAAGTCAAAACTAATCTCAACGAAAATTCCCACATGCTTGACACCTTGGCCTCTAGTGGGAATACATCTTGAAGCTACAAAATCAACAACCTTGACGGAGCATTAATCTGTCCACCAGGGTTCCATTAGTACCTGTTACCCCAAAATGCCTAGGGGTAAACTTAGTCACCTGGTTCGTGTTCGTGTTCGAATTCGGCAAGCTTGAAGTTCGACAAAAAATCGACTGTCAAAATTTTGGGGATAAAATTCGGCATTAAGTTCGACAGACTACAAAATTTGAAAAATAAAAAATATATATAATAAAATTCAATACTCTCATTATAACACATATGATAAAAATCTAAAAACATGTTAATGAAAGTTTTAAAACATAACATTAAAATGTTTTACAAAAGTGAGCATGCAAAAAAAAAAACTAGAACATGAACACAAGTTTCAGTGTTGATGTTCCTGTGGCCTACTTATTACATCAATAAGCTCTATGTCATCAAGAGCACTAGGAGCAGTAAAACCACTAGAAGCATGATCACCACTAAGTTCAAAACTAGCTCTATCACTCTCTCTCAATGCCAAGATCAAGAACTGAGAGAAGCTACAAAGGCGCTAATGTTGGAAAATATTTGAATTTTTCGAGTGTTATGAATGGCCAAAACTGATTTAAAAGTCAATGACAACTTACTTGACCAATAATCTGAAGTGTTTTATTCCTCCTGTTGGAATGTATATATATATATATATATATATATTCTATTTTTGTAATTTTCTCTCATTTTATATTCTTTATTTATAAAAAATAAATTAAAAATAATATACCTTTTAGAAATTAATATAATATTTTACAATTCAATATGACAGATATATAATGTTCTTACCTGATACTAAATGCATGAGCATTAAAATATGAAAAGATAATATATATATAAACTTAATTTAAATTTAGATAATTTAAAACTTTAATTTCCTAGTTAGGTTTAAATTCGGCTTGAAGTTCGAATTCGGCATTAAATTCGGCTTGAAGTTCGAATTCGACATTAAATTCGGCTTGAAGTTCGGCATTAAATTCGGCTTGAAGTTCGACGAATTTCATCGAATAAATTCGGGATTGGATAAAAATCGGCAAATTTCAAATTTTATGTTTGAAAATCGCCGAACCCGGTGACTAAGGGGGTAACTAGAGGAGATCATGTCTCATGGCTCGCAGTAGAGACAATGATCCCAACCATAATGATGAATAGCATGTCAACAAATGGCAGCCCCCTCAGATGCCTCTTGCAGCTACAGATCAACCAAGGCTCACCACATCCAAACAACTTAATGTATGGGAGATGGTAAGCCAGCATCACCATCAGGTATGTTAGTCCTTTCATGCGAAGTGTTGCGCTTCATTTACTGGGCATGTGGATGAGGATCTTTGGTTGAAGTTGGATAATGGATCACTAGCTTGGGAAGTTGTGTTTGTTGTCTTGTTTCACCTTGGTGGTCAGCGTCTGTGCCATAGTCCAGTGTTGTCACCGCCCAAGGAAAAGGGGTACTACTGGGGGGCCCTCACAAGGGTAACATTTTGTTCCCCACCATACATAACACTTTCCATCCTGGAGCCTCTCACAGTGTACCAAACTTCGACAATGGGTCATGGTCCATTCTCTCATGAGAAGAAGGGGATGAAGGCCCAGAGGTTGAAGCAATTGCTATGAATGTATATGCTATGTAAAAAATAATCAAGGCCACCTATAAAAGCCACAAGCCAACTTGAGCTCTACCCCCTCTAATGGTAATCGCCCCTTGTCTTGATGCATTGAATGCACAATTATAACAAGACCATAGCCTAGTAAAAAAATGAAAGAATAAAAGCTTGAAACCTGTAAAGGTGACTTGCAAAATAAAGAATGGGTATCAAAAGGCAATTAAGGGATTTGGAATGCAAAAAGTATCGAGGAAAGGGTATCTCAAGCAGCAAGTGCTCCCTCTACAAAGGTTGTAATGTTCCCAACCAAATTTGCTTGGAACATTTTAAGTTTTATGTTTTCTGGTTGTGGTATTTTGTCAAACACTTTGCAGATTTTTGTCTTCTTGAGTTTCGATGGGTTTATGGTGATGATTCTTTGTGTGTTTGCAGCCAGCAAATGATAAAGATATAGAAATGGAATATACTCAACAAGATGCAAGACAAATTACACAAGAAATAGCCACAAATACCTCAGATATGATTTTATTTAGATATATAGCTGACCTCATACAAAATGGAGCAGATCTAGAATACATGTAAGAGAATAGAGTGTATGGTTGATAATGCCTCCAAGATACAATAAAGAGATGAATATATAGGCTTCCAAAAGCCTCCTCAAGCTGGATACAAAAGACCTAGAGCTCCAAGCTTTTCCGTTGTTGTAAATGACTGTCTTCCCTATCAAAATGCGCCCTCGTTGGCTGTAGCAAGCTAAGATTTTGGTCTCCTTGAAGATGGCCTCCGAACCCTCTGAAAATGATGCCAAACTGTAGATCGGGAGATAGGGAATCCCCCCAATGAGCCTCCTAGCTATTGGGTGAGATCTCACCCTCCAAAACATTGGATCCCCTATGCACAATGCACCCTCCTAAAGAGAAACAAGCCCTCCTGAGAGATGGGATGAATGGGCTGAAGAATCCACTCCAATACTGATGCAAAGAGGTGCCCTAGGGATAACTAATACCTCTGAAGAGAGATATCTCTTAGATCTGAAGTCTACAAACCTCCACGAACTCCTCACTCAAAAAAGTGTGCCCTAACTCTGCAGAAACCCACCATAAATGCACCCTGCTTCCTCAACTGGCCCTGTAACTGAATGGTAACTGATGTAGAATGGTGAGGGAGGAATCTTTCACCTCCTTGGCCAATCTTGGATCAAGAAAGATGGAATCTTTCACCACAGAGCTGATCTCTAGGGTTTGTTCAATCAAAACCCTCAAAACCCCCAACTGCATGGGCTCTCTAGCAAGAAGCCAGACATCAAAATGATAATCAACATAATGAGAGAATAGAGACCCCTATCTCTCTTTTAACCCCCCTGTTCACCTTTTCCCTCCAAGTGACTTTTACTTTATGTTTATTATTCTTTAATTAAATCACTTTTTTAATTAATTTTCCTTTCTGCCTCTAAAAAGTGATTTATTCGTCCCTATGGCTTCTCCAACCACTGAAAGTCACTTCTCATCATCTAATCCTATAGTGCTCTTCCTCCCAATTCTGATGAGCTATTACACTAAGAGGTTTCTCCAAGTATTATGCCCAAAATGACCTTCTTAGTGAAATTAATTAAAATATGACTCATAATAACTCAAAATTATGAAAATCGTTGGAATGCAAGGGAACCAAAGCCAAGTTGTGCGGAATGGATCTTAATGATGAAATATGATGAACGATGCAAGTCGGGCATGTTATAGCGCAATTTGTAGGTTGGGCAAAGCCCGACCCAACCACAAAGCATGTGCTACAACTTGGGAATCCTACACCCAATGTCACCTCGATGTAGGTCCTGCACTTCAAGGGTGACTAGGTCACTCTACGGAGGTGATCCCAGTGACCCTAGGGGGATTCAAAAGGAGACAGAGAAATGGAAGTGAAGACACTAGAGGTCAAGTCTAAGTGGAATGAAAGGTAGAAAGAGATGTCTTTCAAGTCGAGTGATTGTTGCCCCACATGTATAGTACTTCTCCAGATGATTGTACCTACCCGAGACACAAGAAAATCCAACTTGCAATGATGTATGTTAGTTGGATCAGCAAATTAAACTTCATGTCCCTAATTTGCAGCAATAGATAACAGTATATATCAGCAAGTAAACGGTATTATAAGCTGCTCAATAAGTGTTAGAGATCAAGTAGAAAATACAAGAGAAAGACTAGTTAGTGACTAGCTAAACTCAAGATGAAAAGCCAATATTCTAGCATAACAAGATAAGCTTGTTGTAAACACTTGTCTGCAGCAAATATATCAGCCATATGGTTGTAACATTCAATGTATTACAGCAAGAAAATCAGCCACTCAAATCCCCTCAAACTTTCCCAAAAGGTGTGCTAGGTCAAGAAGAATAAGTGAGCAAACTCTGAGCAAAATCTAATGGTTGATAAGGGAATTATTCAAGCAAATGAGTTAGGGTTTCTGTAGCCCTAATGGCTCAAGATGTAATTTTGTAACAGCAACAAGAAGTAGCCCCTTGATGGAGATGCCCTAGTGGTTGTGAGATGCCCAAGGCACAAGGAATGCAATCCACTTTGCAAGAAGTAAAAATTGTTGATTTTTCATTAAGCTAGGCTCAAGCATGAAGTTCATTCTAATTTTAGCATTTTACTTGAACCATAGACAATTGCAGTTCCACCATTAACAATTTGTTGCAGCAACCAAGATCACAAAAAGAAATATGTAATGTCCCCATTTTGGGACATTATAACTTTACAGAGTGCTATGCCTACCAGAGTAGCCAGATAGGGGTGACAGAGAGTTCGGGAGATATTGAGGGGTTTTATTGGACCCTGTTATCCCC